>JAGIQG010000010.1:27746274-28297665 GCA_024679065.1 Sphyrna mokarran
GATAAGCCATGACTTAGCTAAATAGTAGAACATGCTCGAGGGGCTGAATAGCCCACTCCTGCTCCTATTTCCTATGCTCCTGTGTATATCTGAAACATTCAAAAGTCCTGCCTTGAAAATAGTGAAAGTAATAAGAAACATCATTCAAGTAGCATTTTCAGTACTTTAACTAATTTATAACATTACAAAGATCATTTGAAACTATACAAGATGGCGAGGAGGGTTTGCACTTAAAGTTCAAATATCATGTACGAAATGAGAAAGATGTTTGTATTCAGTCACATGAACTGTGTAACAGCCTTGACTATACTTCAAGGCATTCCCCATTTTTTAACAGCGTGATAGCAGATTCATTTAGTTTTACTGGGTTTTTTTGAAAGATTCTCTGTGGGAGTTCTAACAGTAGCATGCTCATGTTCCATAATAACTGTCATTAGGACTTTGTCATGGGAGTGGAAAATTCAGTGTTTTACAGCAGTGTAGACAAAAGGCATAATATGCAATGAGATCAGCTGACACGATGATGGCTTTAATGACAAATAATACAGCAGAGCCATAATTCTGTGGTGTTTCCCCCATAACTCCAGTGGAAAAACCAACAGATCCTCTCGGAAAGATAGCAGAAACTTGTTGCTTATGATGGATAAATAGCAGTTGGGAATCAAGTGTCTTAATCTAACTGTCCTTGTTCCTTATGCTAAAAGGGACAAGGCAATGTAATGGCTGCCCGTACATCAAGTGAGGAAAGTTTGTTCTTAAATATGGAGGGAGGTGTCAGAGGACTTAGAATTGTAAAACCTACACAATTATTCAAACAAAAGTGTAAAGGTACACCCAGCAATTACAGCTCATCAGTTTAACCTTGTTATAAAGCTTTTAGAAACAATAAATGGGACAAAATTCATAGTTACTTTGACAAATATGGATTAATTAAGAAAAACCATCATGGATTTATTCAGACCAAATCATATTTAACTAGTTAGATTTGAGTGTTTTGATAAACTTCAAAAAGATACGTGCAGGTAAAATTCAATGCAGAGAAATGTGAAAAGATTTTGTTTGGAGTATATGTGCACAAATCATTGAAGGTTGAAGAGGCAGTTATTAAAGCATACGAGATCCAGGGCTTTATAATTGGGGCCATAAAGCAAATTATGAGGTGGCACAGCTGCACTGCTGTCTCACAGCGTCAGGAACCCAGATTCAACTCCAGCCTTGGGTGACGATGTGGAATGTGTTTACACATTCTCCCTTTGTCTGTGTGGGTTTCCTCTGGGTGTTCTGGTTTCCTCCCACAGTCCAAAGATGTGTGGGTTAGGTTGATTGGTCAGGCTAAAATTGACCCTTGTGTCCGAGGGATTAGCACAGTAAGTATGTGAGATTACTGAAATAGGTCTGCATGGGAATATGGTCGGCACCGAATTGATGGGCCGAATCGCCTCCTTCTGCACTGTAGAGATTTTATGATGATTGATCTGTACAAAACAGTGGTTTAGCCTCAATTGGACTATTGCATCCAGTTCTTGGGCATCACACTTGGGGGAAGGATGTGAAAGCAGAAAAGATTCATGAGTTATGTTGATCCAGTTGGTTTGGAGGAGCTGGGCAGTTCTCCTTGGAGGTGAAACATTTAAGAGAATATTTGATGGAGGGGTTCAACATCTTGAGAGTTCCGGATAGAATGGGTATCATAGAATCATTGAAATCCTACAGTGCAGAAAGAAGCCATTTGACCCATCGAGTTTGTGTCGACCATAACCTCACCCTGGCCCCAGCTCCATATCTCTATATCTTTACCAACTAATCCCTCTAACCTATGCATCTCAAGAATCTAAGGGGCAATTTTTAGCATGGTCAATCAACCTAACCTGCACATCTTGGACTGTGAGAGGAAACCCATGCTGACACGAGGAGAATGTGCAAACTCCACACAGACTGTGACCCAAACCAAGAATCAAACCCAGGTCCCTCGAGCTATGAAGCAGCAGTGTTAACCATTATGCTACCATGCCGCCCATCCTTCTGGGTAGGGAGGAACTAGGAAGGATCGCGAACCAGAGAACAAAGAAGCAATGATGACATGATTTTTTTTATGGACAGAATGGGTACGATCAGGATGGGAGGGGCAGATTCAATCAGGCTTTCAAAAAAGAATTAGATATTATCTTTAGAGAAAATATTTGCTGGAGGAGAAGACTAAATTGGTGGACTAAGCTTTCCAAAGAGCAAGCGTGGATGTGATAGGCCAAACAATCTCTGTTGTAACCATTCTATGATTCTATGGTTTTATAAAGATATATAAATAGTCATTTCATAGTTCAGAAGTCAGATATCGCTGAAATAAAGAGACATTGGGTGGGGTTTTACGGCTTTGCTTGGCCTAAAACTGTAAAATCCTCCACAAGGTCAACCAACCTTTTCATGGCCCACACTTCACCCAGTCTTCATTCCTGTGCCAGGTGGAACAGTAACATTCTGGCCGCAGAATGGAATGTTGAGACTAAGTGCTGTGGTAAGTTGGGAACGTGGAATATTTTCCTGCTGCTGTGGTCATTAGGACAAAACATCAAAACTCCTGGCCCAACCTAATTAGTTATCCATCTGGATGTTTCATGATTATTAGGTGGGAGGGCAGGTCTGGATGTGTGTCATCCACCATTGTGTCCAAGTGTCAGATTGAAAAAGTGCCCAACATGACTGAAAGAAAATGGACCACCTGAAAATGAAGATGGATCTCTGTGAGCACTCTAAGACTGGAAGATGGACATCCTCCAGAACACCTGATATGGAAAACCCCCGTGTAGATGATCCCCAGCTACTGCTGTGATGTTGCAGTATCCAGGGTTGTGTGTGGCCTTGATCCTGAACACTAGAGGCATTATTCAGATGAGCCCAATGTCTGCATGCCATGTTGTATGAAGGTGTTTTACACAGTGTGTTTTCATACCATCATGGAGAATCTAGCGTGAGGAGTTGGGTCTTCATTTGCATCCCTTCAATACGATGCAAATGTGATCCACACCATCCTCTGGCAAATTTTCCAACCTGCCATGAAGGGCACCAATGGAAGATCCTGCTGTCAGTTCACACCAGTGTTAAGCCAACATCTGGCCCTCTTGCCTTACTCTTCCACCAGCCCACCATTAAACATGCTGGTGGGGTTGGAAGAATTCCGCCTATGTTGTTGAAGCTTTTCATTTTGCACTCATTGAGACAGATTCACAGAAATACCAAATCTTATAGGAGAACAACAAATTATCCTTCATGAGAAGAGAATGCTGATTGGTTAGCAAGTGGATTCTGGTAGAGACATTGCCTTGAAGAATGCACCTGATGCACTCCCTATGACAACCCCCTGCCAATCAGAACCCACTCATAAAGCCAACCAAATTACAAATGCGAATTGTTGTTCCTGTTTAAGAGTTGGTGTTCTTGTGAATCTGTCCTCACATGTGCGAGATGAAAAGCTTCAACAACTTGTCTTTTTTTTCAGTAATAAATATATATTTTCATTCCACAGTGAGTCCAGCCAGATAATCAGGGAATTGGACAATTTATCATGGAGTGTCTGTGCATTTCGATCTCTCCTTCTCTAGGGGCAGACCGATGCTAGAGTTTTCAGCCAGCATGGACAAGTGGCAAATCAAGGTACCCCCTAAAGTGGTGAATGTGCTTGCCTGTCCTGTACATATGAGATGCCTTCCCATGGAATCTTGCAATTCTAGGATTGCAATACCAAAGACTCTAGGTGAGATTCTCTGGCCTCCCCTCAGTGTTTCTCTTGGCAGTGGGAGGTAGCGTGCCATTAGCTTACAAGAGAATCCTCTGGACCTATTGCTGTCAATGGGAATTCCTATTGAAACCACCTAATGGTGTCGGGATACCCCTGGCAAGGGGCAAGTTACTGGCAGGAGCCGAGAATTCCGTCAGCATGAACTGAAAATTCTGGCTTCTATCTATCTTACAAATATCAAAGATCACTTTCTTCTTTGTGGATAAATCCTATTGGGTTGAATTTCCACAATAGCTGTCTCTGTAATATATTAACAGTGTTGCATGTAGTGTGCACCACCTGTCTTTCGTTGTTGTATTCAGTTGATAATAAAAGGGCACATGCTCAGCAATGGCAGATAAGCCAGTGAAGTTATTAAAATTACTTTATCGTAAAATCTCTTCACTCTCTAGACCATTAAAGGTCATGTATCGAATGATAGAACCAATGTTTAATGTATTAAAACCATTGGCAGAAGACTGCAAAACCTGAATGTGTTTGATGGCCAAGGTGGTTTACTGAGTCAGACATAGAAAACAATCTTATGAGACACCATGCAGAGATTATGAGACACCATAAGCGCAGATTTTCGTTTGCAACTATTTTACAGCCAGCCATTAGGTGGAAGAAACAAGCTTTCGCATATTACAAAATAAATCCGCAAACAAGATGAGTTGCTGCCTCGTTTCAGCACTCCATACATGTCACACAAGCTATTTCAGCAGGTGAAGTGTAAATTATCGATAATTTTAATCCTTACCTTGCGCTTTTTGAAGCATCTAATATAATAAAATATTACAGATTATCATTGCCATTTTCAAGGTGATTATTGATTGGGCCAGAAGAAAGTTGTGCTATATCTTTCCCAAACAGATACACAGCTAACTACTACTTTTGAAATCAGAGCCACCTGAAGCCTATTAAATTCAATAACACTGAAAGAAAATTTATATTTCTTACCATCTCGGACTGTCTCAAATAATGCAGTTGGTACTAATCACTTGCCTACCACAATAGACAGAAAAGGATGGTAGAAGGGTTAAAAATGAAATTGGTGACATGTGGTCCTAACCATATGGATTCTTGCTGTCATTTTTACTTTGATGGGTTGCTTGTCACGTCTTTACTGGACTCTTGAAATCAGGGACACATTATAATATTTAAATATTATAATATTTGAACCTCAGTACAGTTCAAAGATGATTTAAATTGAAAACTGGTCTCCCAGATAACCCCAGGGCTCAGGAGAACTGGTAGTTACATGGAGAAAGAAAAGGATCGAGTAGATGGCATTGCATGTGAGCCAGGAAAGGCAGGAATATAACCCCACTGATCATGAATTCACTTTGCTGTCACATTCGTCAGGCCCCATCCATGTCCCAATCATGTTCCATTGCAATATAGTGAAAAGTGTTGTTTCTTGCATGTGACACAGACAAAGCATACCTTTCTATTAATACATAGGAGAGAAGGAAAGGAGAGAGTGCAGAATAGTGTTACAGTTGTAGAAATATCAACTGAGTATAAGGTCCATTCAAAAATCTGATTGCAGCACTGTCCTTGAGTTGGTTAGTATGTGCACCAGAATTCTACCACCCCACAAGTACAGAAATCGGAACAGGTAAGGGGTGGACAATGAGATGGTCATTGACCTTGGGCAGGATTTTACGATCTCGGGTCAAGTGAGGCCATAGAATCCCACTCATCACTTCAGATTTTTGTATCTTTTTCCCAATGGCAGAAGGTGAAACAGAGTATATCCATCACGCATGGGATCCTTAATTATGCTGGCTGCTTTTCCGAAGCAGCGGAAAGTGTAGATGGAGTCATGGTTTGCATAATGGACTGGGCTATGTTCATGACCCTGCCTGGTTTCTTGCAGTCTTGGATAGAGCAGGAGCCATACCAAGCTGTGATACATCCAGAAAGGATGCTTTCTATGGTGCACCTTGTCATGTAGATCCTACAGTCAGTCCCTGGAAATTCAAGTATCTTCTTAAAAATTTGAAAGAGGACTGCAACAAAATGGAAATGAAATATGTTATTGGTCCTGTCATTAATTTCAATAGAATCTCTGTGTTCAGGATTTTCAGTTTTCTTGATGCAAGTTCTCTTATAAAGAATTGGCTTAGAATTTCACAACATATGGTACAAAAGCTAGCTTCATATTCCTCATTCTTTTCTTTCCAGAAAAACATCAAGCTGTCTCTTGAAACCATTTATGCTGTTCTCTATTGCTTGTTCAATAATTGATGCCCTCAGTCAAAAAGTTATAGCTGATATCTCTGTTTAGTCCTGATTTATAACTTCAAGTCAGACATTAAACTGAGGCTTGCCTGCCTGTTGAAGCATATTTTAAAAGAATTTGGGTGTGAATTTTAACTCTGTAGTGCAACCTCCAGTGGAGCTATGGAGGTTTAGCGGAACTCACTGTGCTGGCAGCTGCTTCTGACACAGCGCAGTATCTAGATAGAGAGTGTCTGTAGGGGCATCCCTGTGTGTGCGGAAACTTATAAAGGAGACCATGCTGACATCACACAGTCCAATTGGTGAATATAATTTCTAATTTTTTTTAAAAAAAAGACTTGACTTTGTATATTGCCTTTCACGATCACCCAAAATGTTTTACACCCAGTAAAAAGCTACTGAACTGGAGTCACTGCTATGGAAATGAGGCAGCCAGTTTGCACAAAGCAAATGTCCACCAACTGCACTATGATGATTCACAGCTGGATCAGTAAGTCAGTTTAAATTAGCTCATCTAATTGGGATTGTCCAAGTCCATGCATTGAATTTTTACATCACTCCTTAAACAACTAGTCCAAGCTTGATGTCAGCCATGTCTCAGTTAGTAGCATCTTTGCCTCTTAAGTTAGAGGAGTGTGGGTTCAAGTTTCACTGGAATGCATAAATTGTAGAATGGTTACAGTATAAATTAGAAGAGGCTAATCAGCTTGCCCTGTCCATGCTCGCTGTTTTCAAGAAAAATTCACCTAACATTACTCTGCTGCCTTTTCCCTGTTGCTCTGAAAATTTTTCCTTTTCAGATTATTCAGTTGCATTTGACTGCCATGATTGAATCTACCTCCTACACTGTCAGGCAATGCATCCTAACCACTCACCACATAAAAATGGTTTTCCTCATGTTGCCATTAGTTCTTTTGCCAAGTACCTTAAATCAATGTCCCCTGGCTCTGGATCCTTCCACCAACAGGGACAGTTTCTCGCAGTCTGTTGTGCCCAATCCCTTCATGATTTTGAATACCTCTGTCAAATCTCTTCTCAATTATCTCTGCTCTATGGCAGTCTGAGCATCTGCAGTCTATCCACATAATTGAAGTTCTTCATTCCTGAACCACTCTCATGAGTCTCCTCTGCACCCTCTCTAATGCCTTCATATCCTTCTTAAAGCCCAGAAATGGACACAGTATTTGACTCATGCCTGAGCCAGTTTTTTTCATAAAGGTTTATCATAACCTTTTTGCTTTTGTACTCAATACATCTATTGAGAAAGCTTAGGATGTTGCAATCCTTATTACCGCATTCTCATCATGTCCTGCCATCCCCACTAATTTGTGTGCAAGTACCCTGCATCTGCTTTAGTATTGTATCCTTTATTTTATATTGTCTCTCTGTTTTTTCTACCAAAATGAATTACTTTGCACTTCTCGCATCAAATTTCATCTGCCACTTGTCCATCCTTTTTATTCAATTAGCTATGATTTTTCTCTCAAAACTGTAAAGTAGTACTTTCATTAAATGCTTTTTGGAAGTTCATGTATATCATCACATCAATGGTTTGGTTTATCCATCTTTTCTGTTTATGTCATTAAGAAACTCGAACTTGTTTGTGAAACATAATTTGCTCTTAACATATCCTTGCTGGCTGTCCTTAATTAACCCGAATATGCCCAAGTGACTAGTAATTTTGAGATGAATTATCACTTCTAAAATCTTTCCTACCACTGAGATCAAACTGACTGATCTGTACTTACTGGGATTACTTTTACATCCTTTTTTGAACAGGGTGTAACATCTATATCCTCCAGTCCTCTAGCATCACCCCTGTTTCCAAGGACAGTTGGAAAGTTATAGCCTGTGCTTCTGCTCCACTTTCATTTCTTCAATTTCCTTGGATAAATCTCACTTTGTCATGGTGACTTAGCAAACATAGGTACAGCCATCCTATTCAAAACATCCTTCTTTCCAATTTCAAACCTTCAGGTATCTGAAATGCCTACTTTCTCACAATAATTTTCTTCCTCAGCAAAGACATGCAAAATATTAATTTTATAGCTCAACAATGCCCCCACTTATGTGTATAAATTCCTTGATTGATCCATAATCGGCCCCACTCCTCCTCTCAACAAGCTTTTACTAATTATATTCCTTCAGAAGATTTTCAGATTTCACTTTATGTTTGGTGCCAATCCATTCTTATACTCTCTCTTTGCTTCTCTTGTTTTTTCAATTCTCCTCCATATATTGAACCTGATTCTCAATTGTATTATTCACCTGACATCAATCATTTGTACATTTTTCCGCTTCATCTTTCTCACTTTCGATTTTGTCATCCAGGGAGCTCTGGGTATGTTTACCCTACCTTTTACCCTCACGGAGTAAACCCTGACTGTACACAAACTATCTCCTTTTTAGAGTCAACTCATTGTTCAATTACCACCTTTCCTTCTATTCTTTGAGTACAGTTTATTTGGGCCAGATTC
The DNA here is from genome assembly GCA_024679065.1 of Sphyrna mokarran. Classification (NCBI taxonomy): domain Eukaryota; kingdom Metazoa; phylum Chordata; class Chondrichthyes; order Carcharhiniformes; family Carcharhinidae; genus Sphyrna; species Sphyrna mokarran. The sequence continues at coordinate 27,754,771 of JAGIQG010000010.1, forward strand.
ATTCCCACCCCATTGAAGCTGGCTGTCTTTCAGCTAATTATTTGTAATCCTTATACTTTTCCACAGCCAAATTAAACTTTGTGATATAATGATCACTGTTTCCGAAATGTTTCCCTGTTGACGTTTTCATAATTTATTCCCAGCAATTTTGTCCAATAATGCCTCCTTTCTTATTGGACTGGAAACATAATGATGTAGAAAATCCCCCTAAACACATTCAGGAATTGTCGCCCGCTTCTGCCCTTTAAACTACCACTATCCCAGTCTATATTCAGCAAATTGAAATCCCCCATCAAAACTACTTTACAATCCTTGGCCTTATCTGTGATTTTTTTTGCAAGTTTGATCCATTACATCTTTCTCACTAGTTTTATGGTCTGTAGATTACACCAAACTATGTAATTGTACCTCTTATGTTCCTTAGCTTTACTCAAATAGATTCTGTCCTTGACCCTTCTGGAACATCCTTTCTTTCCAGCATTGTAATCAATATGACCACTTCACCTCCTTTCTTTCTTTTTCTATCTTTCCTGAACACCTTGTATCCAGGAATATTTAATACCCAGTCCTGTCATTCTTTAAGCCTCATCTCTGTTATCACTGGACCATCATATTTTCCTGTCACTAACTGTGTCTGCAGCTCACCAATCATATTCACCGTGCTCTTCAGATACATGCGCATGGTAATCCTAATTTAGATTTTATTGCTTTTCTTCTTCTCGGACCGCACTAATACCTGACTATTTCCTATTTGTGTCTCCCAATTCTCTGTGAAATTTGGTGATCTAATATGATGCCCAGATACTTGCCAAGTTATTTTAAACACCCTCCATTAGTACTGGCAAGAGCATCAGTCCCAGTTTTATTTAGATGTAACCCTTCCATCTGTACCACAAAACTGATCCCAATGTTTATGAAATCCAGAACTCTCCATTCTGCACCATCTCTACAGCCAAAAATTCATCTGTTCCAAACATTTAGGCATGAATTCTCATGGATCAGTCATGAGGGCATGGTACGTTGAGTAGCTTGTAAAGTTAATAGTGGAATGGGTAGAAGATTCTCACAGGAAGGTGCATTTACTGACCAAAATTATTCAGGTGAAATTATTAGACTTTTTGTGGCACTGCCAGTTTCTGGGAATTGACCTTCTTGGCCACTTACTCCCACAACCAACTGATGTTTGTTTTTGTGGGGCCTTCTGGGTCACTGTAGAATCACAGTGTCTCTCTCTCTCTGTCTGCCTTACTATTAATGCCTCCAGCACATACATACATACATGACCCTGGAACTATTTCCCTGCCCTGATGTTCTATTTTCCATGTTTTCAATTCCAGCAATACTATTGAGTGCAACTTGCCTTCATGAGGGATAGCCTGCCTTTAAGAAGTTGGCTGGACAATATGTTCACAGTATAGTGTTGTTGAAAACCCTGCTGAGTGCAGACAGTTGGCAACAGGAAGGGACAGCCAGCAGCAAGGAACTTATTCCACACATATTAAAATGAGTTAGAGGCACCAAGTTTTTGTGTTTCCCACTTCCAGGGTTGAAGATTGTGAATTGCAAACCATTGCACTCAAAAAATAAAACCGGCAAGTTAATATGTTATTATTCACACAGGAGAGACTTCTTGAAAATAATTGTCACTCAAATAACATGTTTCTACTGAACATTCATATAAAGCTCTTAATGGGGTCTTGCCCTGCACCATAGGACCATTGTTTAGCATGAGACAGTAGTCATCTCTTCAGAATAACTCTGTGAAATACTTTAGAACATTTCTGGGAAGTGCTCTATATATGCAAGTCTTGCATTTCCTAATTCTTAAGTTGGATCCCTTGGTAGTTGAATCCTCCACTATGCTGAATAAGCTATAATTCTTTCACTTTTCTTCGGCTTTTGAGATTCTAAACATTCACTGAAGCAGTGCCCTGAGGAAGTGCTACTTTTTTTCAGCATGCAATCCTTATCCTCAGGCAGTCATTGGTTGCGCTTCAGATATGAAACACATTTTGTTTGACATGCTGATCAGTTGTGAAGATCATAGAGTGATGTGAAATGTAAAAGTAAAATTTTGGTACCCAATTCTAAAGCATACTTTCCTAGCATGTTTGAAGTATCTTTTTAGGAGATATATAAATTTTGAAATCCAGGATGAATGAGCGTTATGTTGCTTCCTTGCCTAATTGTTTAATCCATAGAATCTCGACAGTGAAGAAGGACGCCATTCAGGCTGATCGAGCCTGAACTCGCAGGAATCCCACCCAGGCCTCATCGCTGTAATACACGTATTAGCCATTCTAATCCCCATGACACAAAAAGGCAATTGAGCGTGGCCAAGCAACCTAACCTGCACATCTTTGGAGTTTGAAAGGAAACCTGAGCATTCAGAGAAAACCCACGAATCCCACATGGCGAGAACATGCAAACTCCACACAGTCACAAATTAAATTGAACCCAGGACCCTGGCACTGTGAATTAGTAGTGTTAAGCACTGTGCCATCATGTTTTGAACCATCACAGAATTTCACATCCCCAGGATCAAAAGTTACAGGGAAATCTTAATTTGCCTCAGTTGTGTTTGTTTGAATTTAAAGTGAATTGAACCGAGCAGATATATCACAAAAGCCTAAAAAAAATTCTAATTCACATAAAAACTGTAGTCAATGACACTTTTTTTTCAGCAGGAGTTTCAAAATGGATCTCCCACACTCTGTGCACTGCAGAGTGCACTAGCGTGAATTACTCCAGAAACTAGTGGATAGGGCTTATTCCTATTGGAGAGGCCAGCGGCATAGCGCTGAATGGGCCACTGCACATGCACTGATCTATCAGTGCCGAAATCGGTGCATTGACCCCCGTCTGCCAGCCACCCGATTGCTGGCCAGCTTGATTGCTGACCAGCCCAATGACCTCTACATCACCACTGTGTGACCCCAACACAGCCTGATCACTAGTCCCTCTAAATATGTCCAGGCCAACCTTGATCCTCTCCTGTCCCTAGCCCCAATCTCTGAATCTCCTCACCCATCAGCAGTCCCATCCCATATAGTCCCAATCCCTGTTAAGCAACCCTGACCACTCCGAGTAGGCTGCCCCCCCCCCCCTTACCCCATTGGTCAGTCCCAATCATTGGCCTCCTTTCCTCTATCACTCAGCCTGAATTGAGAGTGACAGTGGGGTCCTCCCACCCACACAGATTGCTCCTTGAGACTCTGCCCCAACGATTTCCACCCCGTCAGGCTCTGCCCCCTTGGCACTCCCTATGCTTGGTTGGCACTACCAAGGTGCCCTTTGAGCATTGGCACTTTGCTCCTTGAGTAATGCTGGGGATCCAGGTTAGCACTGTCAAGGTGGAAATGGCCAGGGTGCACCCCCACGTCCGACCCACTGGGGGCCTTGATTGCCCTTCCCTTTACTCCAGTGAGGTATTGCCATCAACTCCATTGCATAATGGAGAGTTACACTAAACCCGTTGGGATTGGGGGGCGGGGGGAGGGGCATGCGGGGAGAGGTGTGACATTAGGATCTCTTTAAGACATTTTTTTTAAGTCACGTTCTCTGCAGCTCACGGCCTTAGGTGATGTCATTGGTGGGAAGAGGAAAGAAAACCGTGCAATAGTCATGTGAAGAAGGGTGTTTTTAGTTTTGTTTTGGCTGCAGTGTTCAAAGCATAGATGAAAGAAGTCTCTCTCTCTGTTTTTAGTTTGAAAGTTTTACTAGTTCACCAAAAGCACAGCTTGTTTGCCATCCTGCAGTAAATAACCTATGATTTATTATTTTGAAGACTAAAAGCTAATCTGAGTTTTCTAGATCATTTGGAATTCGCATTCCATCCAGGGGACTGGATTCCAGTATTAAGTGAAATTTAGACTGTGTGTGATAAACCTGTTTAAAAGGATTTGTTTCTTGTATTTTGGATTTAATAGTGAGATATTAGAGATATTCATTAAGAAGTCTACATTATCTTGTTTGTAATTGATAAAAGTTCTTGCTAATTTTCTTACCTTACATTTTAACTATATTCTTAAATAAACTTTGTTTGATAGTAACTCCCCACTGGGTCATTTGAATCACACCTGAAGCACCTCATGCTTACCACATCCAAATTCAAGACCAAAACTTATGATTCAGCTAGGCTTCATAAAACACCTTGACGATTCTAATGTGAACCATAACAGAGATGACTGGGCCAGGAAGCTTCAGTCCCATTAATAATATCAAAATTGGATTTAAATTAGGACCTGCATATATTATGCAGTTCTGTGCTGATTTCTGGTGCAGAGCTGCGGTACCAGAAATCCAGCACTGGAGACACACGGAGGCCATGGCACTCAGTGGGAAGCCAGTGAAAAGGCTTCTGCTAGAGTCTCCCGGCCCACTGCACTATAAAAGCAGTGCAGCAGAGAATTGCTCCCCTGGACTTTCACAGTGTTGAATGGAATGAGTGAACTGAGTTTTCAGAGACCATGTAGAATTTCAACAAAAACAGCTTTATCCAACATGCACGAGAGAGAGCAGAGTTCATGACTGTAATTAAGTTTGCTTCCAAGCTCCTTTACTGATCATTGGTTCTTATATATGCTTTTTCTTTCACATAGCACTTTGTAACTTTTCTATAAGGTCATCAGATTGTTACTTTAAATTTGTTAAAGTTCTGTTTTGATCACATTATGCTGATCCATTGTCCTGTGTGCTTTAACTTTAATCATTTTCTGGACATATCCTTCTACCTGTTTACAGTGCCAAAGCATTGTGTTTGTCAAACTGATTTTAATGATATGCTAATTGTCCCCATCTCCCTGATACTTGGTTAGTCATCGAGAAGTACAATGGCACTGTATAGACATTGTGGAGCCTTGATAAGGTATTGATTCTCTTATTGTTGCTGTCACCTCAAAGATCTCACCAAGGGTGTGACTGTGTTAATGCTATCGGGAATATGGCAATTTGTTATGTTTGCTCGCAATGAGTGTGAATACTATAGTTAGGCTGTCTGTTTAACCCTTTCCATTCATTCCTTTCCTGCTGCAGCCCACACTCCCTGGGTTTGCTCTACTGCACACAACCTTCACAGTGCACTGCGGAATCAAAATGAAGATTGATTTGCAACACTTAACTCACCCCTACCCATCTAGAATTGACAATATTTAGGCTGACATCCTCTGAGATGAATTATTAATCAATTTCGGAATGCTTCTTTAGACAATGCCAGCAACAGATGCGTTGACTAATTAATTGATTGGTCATGACGAGATACAAAGTAGATTGTTGTTTGGTTATGCCTGAATGGAGAAAAATTAGCATGATTTATTTGCCCATCAGAAGAGATGGTGTGGAAAAAAATTATGCAAGTGTCTTTAAATCAAAATTTACAGGGGCAGAAGTATGTAATCATCAGTTTTTATCAAAAACAGGTTATAACCATTTCATCAAACTCTGTTCATTTCATTTAACTATTTGTAATAGACGGCCTTCAGACTTGGACAATACCGATATGTTGGCCTACAGTGAAGTTAGCTCTTCGAGTCATAGAGATGTACAGCACAGAAAAAAGCTCTTCAGCCCTTCACACATCTTGCCAGTCAAAGACATACCACCTAACTATTGGCATAATCAGGCGACACTGACTCATACAGGAAAACTAGATATGATCTAAGGAGATGCATCGAAGATGCCAAAAGATAATACCAGACCAACTCAGGCTAGCCCACTGACCCTTGCCAACTATGGAAAAGTCTGTAAGACATAACAGGCTCCAAGATGAAGGCGAGTAAAATCACCGGTTTCAACACATCTCTTCTTAATGAGCTCAGTGCCCGTGCCTGTTTTGAGCAAGAGGTCAGCAAGACCGTGCCCTCCACTTTGGAAGCCTTGTATGAACCTGTATATAGGGGTCACCATTGCAGATGTCAGAGCAACTTTCTTGAAGGTCAACCCACAGAAAGCAACTGGCCCGGATGGGGTACCCGGACATGCACTTAGATCCTGAGCGGATCACAAATATCTTCAACCCCTCTTTACAACAATCCGAGGTGCCTATCTGCTTCAAGAAAATGATCATCATCCCAGTACCTAAGAAAAACTAAGCAGTGTGCCTTAATGTCTATCAGTCGGTGGCTCTGACATCCATCATTATGAAGTGCTTCAAAAGGTTAGTCATGGCATGAATCAATTCCAGCCCCCTGGACTACCTGGATCCATTATAGTTTGCCTACCACCGCAACAGGTCCACAGCAGATACAATTTCCGTGGCCTTGCACTCATCTTGGAACACTTAGATAAGAAGGACACCTTTGTCAGATTCCTATTTATTGACTCAGCTTTCAACACTATTATTCCCACAGAACTTATCTCCAAACTCCACGGCGTGGACCGCAGCACCACCCCCCCTCTCTCTGTAACTGGATCCTGAACTTCCTTACTCATAGACCATAATCAGTAAGGATAGGCAACAACACCTCCTCCACAATCATCCTCCTTGTGGTGCCCCACAAGGCTGTATTCTCAGCCCCCTACCACACTCCTTATACGCCTATGACTATGTGACCAAATTCCCCTCCAATTTCAGGTTTGCTGACGACACCACCATTGTCGGTCAAATCTCAAATAATGATGAGACAGAGTACAGGAATGAAATAGAGAATCTAGTGAACTGGTGCAGTAACAATAATCTCGCCTTCAATAGCAACAAAACAAAGGAGATTATCAATGACTTCAGGAAACAAAGGAAGAAATGGAGAACATGCCCCTGTTTATATCAACAGGGACTAAGTAGAAAGGATCAAGAGTTTCAAGTTTTTAGCTGTCCAGATCACCAACAATCTATCCTAGTCCCCCCATGCTGACACTATAATTAAGAAAGCCCATCAATGCCTCTACTTTCTCAAAAGGTTAAAGAAATTTGGCATGTCAGCTACAACTCTCAACAATTTTTAGAAATGCACTACAGAGAGCATTCTTTCTGGTTGTATCAATCTTCGTATGGCTCCTGCTCTTCCCAAGACCACAAGAAACTCCAAAAGGTTGTGAATGTAGTCCAATCCATCACGCAAACCATTGATTCTGTGTACACTTCCTGCTGCTTTGGCAAAGCAGCCAGCATAATTAAGGACCCCACGCACTCAGACATTCTATCTTCCATCTCCTTCATTCGGGAAAAAGATACAAAAGTCCGAGGTCATGTACCAACCGATTCAAGAATAGCTTCTTCCCTGCTGCTGTCAGACTTTTGAATGGACTTGCACTAAGTTGATCTTCCTCTGCACCATAGTTATGACTGTAACAGTACATTCTGCACTGTCATTTCTTTCTCTATGAATGGCATGCTTTGTCTGTACAGTGCGCAAGAAACAATACTTTTCACTGTATTCTACTACATGTGACAATTTATCAAATCAAATAATTGAAGGTGAAGAATACAGATTTGTTAGATTGTGTTTGACAAATGTTGGAAAGCCTTGCAGATTTTGATCTACTGGAAAGATAAAGGAAACACAAAGAATGTAGTGATAAAAATTTGCACTCACCAACTATTATTTTTGATCCATTATAGTAAATAATTGGAAATTGTGGTAAGTGTGAAATGGAGTCTTTTTGCTATCATGCGTGTGGTTTTGGACAAGATTTTTTTTTAATCGGCATCTTACAAGAAGCTTTATTACATCATTAAATTTTTTAATACATTTAGTTTACATTTAGAAAAACACAACGCTGGTTTTGACTTCTGCGTGTAGAAGTCTCAGTAAATCACAAAAACAAAATGGGCGGGAGTTTACAGCCTCGCTCATCCCAAAACTGTAAATGCTGCCAAGGTCAATGGGCTTTTCCATGGCCCAATTTCACCTGCTCCCATTTCCGTGGTGGGCAGGATGATAAAATTCCAGCCAATATCTTTGCACTCATCCTCCAATCAGAATTGAGCTCAATATTGAGCTTTTCCAACGCAGTAGTCTTTCAATGCCAGCTGTTGCCCAGGCCAAATATGTATTTTTAATTTCAGTCTTGTTACAGTGTTGGACACATATTGTATAAAGGGAAATGTAACACTGAACAAAAAGTTGATTAATGAACAAGAATGCAATTAAATGATTGGATTGCAAATGGATTAGAAGTGATGTAACCAGGAATCAGTACTACTCCACTCTTTTCTTAATATGTCTGGATGATTTGGATTTAGTCTCAGAACAGTAAGGAGAACCTCTGGAAATATAAACAGATGAAGAGAATGGACACAGTCAGTAGGTAAGTTATTTACAAAAACTTGTAAATTACAAATTACAAGGATTGTAATTTGAATTGAGTGGAAGCAAACTAAAAAGTACAGAGGGAAAAAAGAGTATAAATACGTATTTGTTAGAAACCCTAAGCACAGGTTTTTAAACCAACATCAGACCAATCAGTAAATTTGCAGATGACACTAGGGATCAGTAAATTTGCAGATGACACTAAAGTCGGTGGAGTGGTAGATAGTGAAGAGGGGTGTTATAGTTTACAGAGTGACTTGGACAAGTTGCAGAGCTGGGCCGAGAGGTGGCAAATGGAGTTTAATGTGGAAAAGTGTGAGGTAATGCACTTTGGCAGGAACAATAAATGTGTAGAGTATAGGGCTAATGGTAGGGCTCTTAATAGTGTTGAGGAACAGAAGGATCTTGGTGTATGTGTCAATAGATCACTGAAAGTAGGCAGTCAAGTGGATAAAGTTGTTAAGAAGGCATATGGAGTCTTAGCTTTTATTGGTAGGGGGATTGAATTTAGGAGCCGCAGCATCATGTTGCAACTGTACAAAACTCTAGTGCGGCCGCACTTGGAGTATTGTGTGCAGTTCTGGTCTCCACATTATAAGAAAGATGTGGAGGCATTGGAGAGGGTACAGAGGAGGTTTACCAGGATGTTGCCTGGTATGGAGGGCAGGTCCTATGAAGAGAGGTTGAAGGATTTGAGGTTGTTTTCGTTAGAAAGGAGGCGGCTAAGAGGGGATCTTATTGAAGCATATAAGATGATTAGAGGTTTAGATAGGGTGGACAGTGATAGCCTTTTTCCTAGGATGGAGAAAGCTAGCACGAGGGGACACAGCTTTAAATTAAGGGGTGATAGTTATAGGACGGATATCAGAGGTAGGTTCTTTACTCAAAGAGTGATTAGGGAGTGGAATGCCCTGCCTGCAGCTGTTGTAGATGCGCCAAGTTTGGTGGCGTTTAAGAGGTTAATTGATAAGTATATGGAGGAGAAGGGAATGGTTTAGTTTGGAGGGGCATTGCTTTTTATTTTGGTCGGCGCAACATCGAAGGCCGAAGGGCCTGTTCTGAGCTGTAATGTTCTATGTTCTATGTTCAATGACATTTTGGGTTTCATAAATATTGGCTTGAAATACTAGGACAAAGAGAGTGTGGTAAGTGTCTAACAAAATAATTATGCCCCACTTTGAGTTTGGTGTGCAGTTCTGAGTGCTCCATTAGATGGCTTGATTCATTAGGATGCCACTTGCAATGGAAATCATCAACGTGGAGAGAGATCTGAGATGCTGAAACTATTTCCACTCTGCTGAGGAAGTTAGATCAATTCTCAATGTTAAACCTGAGATTAACACAAACCTATCAATCAGTGGGGAAAATGTGGATATACGGAGATAAGGTGCAGATCAGGCATGAATGGCAGAACAGGCTCGAGGGATTACATATTTATACCTATGTGTATGTGTTCATAGAAGATTCATTAGAAATTTTAGAAATGATCATGTAGATGAGGAATCAGTGACGAGGTGTCATCAAAATCAAAAGTTGTTATGAAGGGGAGAAATAGACTAGGAAGTTTTATTGTGTGCAGAGAGAAGGCAAGGTGGTTTTGCTGTTGGAAGAGACCACTGCAGATTTTAAAAAGACATAAACACTCGAAGCATTGGGAAGTGGAGTTCTTTCTGGTTTATTGTGTCAAAGAAAGCTGAGCTGAACGGATCTCCTACTCTCCTGTTTGAAATGATCTCAGGAGGACAATGGCAACAATGTTTAAGAGTATCTGTGTCTGTCCTCATCTCATTCATTGAGAAGCTCTGGAGGCCCATTTGATAGATGTGGATATCAGAGATAGATCTCAGATCAGGTGTGACCTCAGTGAACAGTAGACTATTATTTGTCGGCAGTTGACAAATCAGAGATTGGCAGTTGAATCTGAATTATTCATGGACATGGGATGGAGGAAGCAGGCAGAGCTGGAGCAGTGCCACTATCTGGCCAAGGTAACACTGGTATCTCCACATCAGGGTAACCAGGCCCAGGCCTCAGCTCTGATTCCCGAACAAGTGCTGGCCAGTTTCAACAAGCTGAAGCAGGTGAGCTTGTGATTGATACCCTGATAGTGGTGGATTCTGACTACACGTACTTCCAGATAGTTGGAGGCGTGCTGGTGGACAGGACAGTGAGTGACATTCTGCCTACTCTCGAGAGTAACAAATAGAGATTGGTGAAGCTGATTGACACCCTGAACGCCTGGATGCAGAGTAAAGGCTGTGAGCTGAATGAATACCAAGCGGAGTACAACACCCAGATTATGAATGAGTGCAAGAAGGCTGCTTGAGAGGACGAGCCATACTCCCATCCTGGTTCTAAGCAGCTGAGACAGGAAGAAGGTTGGGTGTGAGAGGGCAACAGTGCTTCTGGGAAGTACCTAGTACGTATCTCCCTGCTTCATTCTCCACTTTGCGATGGAACATGACTGAAGAATTGTGACATTTGGTGGCTGTGTGGAGGTTATTATGCAGTATTTCACCAGGGCTCTGAAGGCTTCTGTGTGCTTTTTTATTCATTTGTGTTTCTATTGTGTGGCCATTACAGAGACTTGGTTGTCTCAAGGACAGGACTGGGTACTTCAGGTGCCAGGATTCAGGTGCTTCAGGAAGGACAGGGTTGGGGGCAAAAGAGGAGGTGATGTGGCACTGTTGATCAGGGACAGTGTCATGGCTGTAGAGAAGGTGGAAGACAGGGAGGGATTGTCTACAGAGTCTCTGTGGGTGGAAGTTAGGAGCAGCAAAGGCTCGATAACTTTGCCGGGTGTATTCTATAGGCCGCCCAGTAGCGACAGGGAACTTGAGTTGTAGATAGGGAAACAGATCCGAGACAGATGTGGAAATAACAGGGTTGTCGTGATGGGAGATTTCAATTTCCCAAACATCGACTGGAATATCCCGAGGGTAAGGGGTTTGGATGGGGAGGAGTTTGTTAGGTGTGTTCAGGAAGGTTTCCTGACACAGTACATGGAAAAGCCTATGAGAGGAGAGGCTGTACTTGACCTGGTGCTTGCTAATGAGCCAGGGCAGGTGTCGGATCTCACGGTAGGTGAGCATCTTGGGAATGGAGATCATAATTCTATCTCTTTCATGATAGCGATGAAAAGAGATAGGATCAGGCAGGCTAGGAAGGTGTATGTCTGAAGTAAAGGGAAATATGAAAACATTAGGCAGGTAATTGGATGCATAAACTGGAAGGAGGTGTTCTTGGGGAAGAGTACAGAAGGAAAGTGGCGGTTTTTCAAGGAATGTTTGTCTAGGGCACTGCAAGACAACGTTCCGAGGAGTCAAGGAGGTTCTGGTAGGACGCGGGAACCGTGGTGCACGAAGGTAGTGGTGAACCTAGTTAGGAAGAAAAAAATGGTATATAAAAGGTTCAGAGAGCTAGGGGATGTTAGGGATCTAGAGGAGTATAAGGTGTGTAGAAGGGAACTTAAAAAGGAAATTAGGAGAGCCAGAAGGGGTCATGAGAAGGCCTTGGCAGGTAAGATTAAGGAGAATCCCAAGGCCTTCTACAAATATGTGAAAAGTAAAAGGATGAGAAGAGAAGGGATAGGGCCTATAAAAGGTGAAGGGGGAAAAGTCTGTGTGAATCCGGAAGAAATGGCAGAGGTGCTTAACGAGTACTTTGCCTCAGTATTCACAGTGGAAAGTGAACTGGGAGATTGCACTGCAGGTTTGAGGCATATGGAAAAGATTGAGTACGTGGACGTTAGGAAAGAGGATGTGTTAGACTTGTTAAATTCTATCAAGATAGACAAGTCGCCGGGAGCAGATGGGATGTACCCCAGGTTATTGAGGGAGGTGAGGGAAGTGGTTGCAGAGCCCCTGGCGATGATCTTTGCGCCGTCCATGGAAACGGGAGAGGTTCCGGAAGATTGGAGGATTGCGGATGTGGTTCCTATCTTTAAGAAATGGAACAGGGATAATCCAGGAAATTACCGACCAGTGAGTTTGACTGATGGAGAGGCTTCTGAGGGATAAGATGTATGAACATTTGGAGAAGTTTGGACTGATTAGAAATAGTCAGCATGGTTTTGTCAAGGGCAGGTCATACTTTACGAGCCTAGTTGAGTTCTTCGAAAATGTGACTGAACACATTGAGGAAGGAAAGGCAGTGGACGTAGTGTATATGGACTTTAGTAAGGCATTTGATGAGGTCCCACATGCAAGGCTTCTGGAGAAAGTGAAAGGGCATGGGATCCAAGGGGCTTTGGCCTCGTGGATCCAGAACTGACTTGCCGGCAGAAGCAGAGAGTGGTTGTGGATGGGTCTTGTTCTGCATGGAGGTCGGTAACCACTGGACTGCCCCAGGGATCTATTCTGGGACTCCTGCTGTTTGTCATTTTCATAAATGACCTGGATGAGGAAGTGGAGGGATGGGTTAGCAAGTTCGCCAATGATACAAAGATCGGTGGTGTTGTGGATGGTCTGGAGGGATGCCAAAAGTTGCAGCGGGACATAGACAGGATGCAAGACTGGGTGAAGAAGTGGCAGATGGACTTCAACGCAGATAAATGTGTAGTGGTCCATTTTGGCAGGAATAATGGGATGAAGGAGTACAATATAAGGGTAGGAGTCTTAGCTGTGTTGTAGAGCAGAAGGATCTCGGGGTCCGGGTCCATAGGACTCTTAAATCGGCCTCGCAGGTGGAGAAAGTGGTCAAGAAGGCGTACGGTGTACTGGCCTTCATTAATCGAGGAATAGAGTTTAGGAGTCAGAAGGTAATGATGCAGCTCTATAAGACTCTTGTCAGACCCCAGTTGGAGTATTGTGCGCAGTTCTGGTCGCCTCATTATAGGAAGGATGTAGAGGCTATTGAGAGAGTTCAGAGGAGATTTACAAGATGCTGCCTGGATTGGGAGGCAGGCCTTATGAAGATAGGTTGAGGGAGCTGGGACTCTTCTCACTGGAGAGACGTAGGTTGAGAGGCGACCTGATAGAGGTTTATAAAATGTTGAGAGGAATAGATAGGGTGGATTCTCAGAGACTATTTCCCCGAGTTGAAATGGTCACTACGAGAGGACACAGATTTAAGGTGCAGGGAAGCAAATACAAAGGAGATGTCAGGGGTAGGTTTTTCACTCAGAGGGTGGTGAGTGAATGGAACCAACTGCTGTCGGAGGTTGTTGAGGCAAACTCACTGGGGTCTTTTAAGAGACTTCTGGATGAGTATATGGAAAAGAATAGGATAGGGGGTTACAGATTGGTCTGTGGATTGGTAGATGTGATCGGCACAACTCGTGGGCCGAAGGACCTGTTTGTACTGTATTGTTCTATTGTTAACCTGAAGTTTAAGCTGATGTTTCTGCAAAAACATTGAATTGGCTTTTTAAAGTTTATTTATTAGTGTCACACATAGACTTACATTAACACTTAGTTACTGTGAAAATCCCTTAGTCGCCACACTCTGGCACTTGTTCAAGTACATTGATGGAGAATTTCATCTGGCCAATGTACCTAACTGACATGTCTTTCAGACTGTTGAAGGAAACCGGAGCAGCCAGAGGAAATCCACACAGACACAGGCAGAACATGGAGATCCAAGCTGGGAATCAAATCTGTGTTCCTGGCACTGTGCGGCAGCAGTGCACACCACTCTGCCATATGCCACCCCTAGCTGAGGCACAGTGGTGCAGGATTAGCACTTCAGGTGACAAATTAAGACCTCGTGACATTTAGACCATTAGCTGAGCAGCTGGGTTGCCGTTGTTAGTAAGCAATTGAGTGTTGAGTTGTATTCAGATGGTGGATATTAACTGGGCATTCCCTTAGATGTCTAGGTCTAACAAACTAAAACTTGTTTTTGGGTTTGGAGGTGTGTTTGCAACACGTGTATTATCAATAAAAGCATATGTGTGTGTGGATGAGTCTTCTGTTCTATTTACTGATTAACTATCTGGCTCAAACCAGTAATAGAGATGATAGGAAGTATAACTCATGGACAGCTCATGGACTGTACATTGTAGATTATGTGGTAGAGTTGGTTGGTTTTCAATTACAATGGTTTAAATCATCTAATCATATCACTGAAAATTGTTACCTCATACTATCCTTAATATCCATGGGATTTTGTGACATTTTGCAGTTGATTGTATTGAAAGTATTGATTGTCTTCATCTTGATAGTAATAGGCCAGCTCTCATACTGAAACAGAGCTGTACCATTAATGGCATGGTATTCGTACCAATCAGTCTTCAACTTCAAATTGCCATAGTTATTGCACAGCATATGATTTGAGAAAAAAAGAAAAGCTCAGATTTATACAATAAATAACCGCATAGGTGGGAATTATGTTAGACAGAATCTGTACATCTGACTTGTGCAATGTGAATACTGTGTGAATAGAAAACATGTTCTTATTAAATCTCTTTTCTGACTATTTTAATGGAGACTTTTTAAAATAGACAGAATAGTGCACAAACAGGTTTCACCTTAACAGGCTGTGCATTTACCCAAAAATTTTCAAAGAGTCCATTAGGACTGACGTATGATTCCGTAATGATATGGATATCACTGACTGGAAAATAAAACAAACAGGCAGTACCTACTGTTACAGGAACAAAAAATGCTTGACATATTTCATTCATGAGACATTGGTGTCATTGGCAAAGCCAATATTTATTGCCCTAATTGCCCAGAAAATATTGGTGATAAGCAGCTTGTTGGGTGACAGTACTCCCAGTAAGAAGTCTCACAACACCAGGTTAAAGTCCAAGCAGTTTAAAAAACCCACAAGCTTGTGGATTTACTGTCAAATAAACTGGTTGAACTTTAACCTGGTGTTATGAGACTTCTTACTGTGTTTATCCAGTCCAACACCGGCATCTCATATGATGGTACTTCCGTAGAGGTGTTTGAGAAGTGGGTGGAATTTCCAGGTATTTCCTCAGCAGTGATGACTATTTCTAAGGCAGGATGGTGTGGGACTTAGAAGCAAAAGGAAAAGTGGCTGTTCCTTTTACTTGTTGGAACTAGTGTGTTTGGGAGGTGTTTTCAAAAAACTGTAAAGAGTTTCTGAAGCACACCATGTAGATGGTACATGCAACAGTGCATCAGAGGTGGAGGGAATAAATGTTTATGATGGTGAATGACTGCTTTTCCTTCATAGTAAAGCTTCTTGAGTGTTGTAGGAAAGGCACTCATCCAGTCAAATGGAGATTATTTCATCATACTTCTGACTTATGCCTTGCAGCAAGTGAAATAGGTTTGGGAGTCAGTAGAAGAGTCATTCATTATAAACGTTCATGCCTTTGATCTCTTCTTGCAGCCACAATTTTCTCTGACTGGTCCAGTTAAGTTTATAGTCAAAGATGATTCCCTCAGATGATAATAGTATAAGACTTGTTGATAATAATCCTGCTGAATATCAAGGTGAGGCGATTGTCTTAGAGATGGTCATTGTTTGGCACTTATGTGGCACAAATCTTACTTGCTGGTTATGAGGCCAAGCCTGATTTTTTTTTTCAGCGTCTTGCTCCTCATTATCTGAGGAGTCACAAATAAAACTGAAGACTATGCAATTATCAACAAATAACCCCACCTCTGACCTTGTGATGGAGGGAATGTCATTAATGAACAGTTGAAGATGGTTGGTTTACAATTACCATGAGGAACACCTGCAATAATGTCCTGGGGCTAAGATGATTGACCTCCAACAATCACAATCGTCTTTCTTTACGCTTGATATGACCCCAACCTGTTTTTGCCCGGATTCCTATTGGCTTCAGTTGTGCTTGAAATCTTTGATGCTGCACTTGGTCAAATTTTGCCTTGTTCTTGAGAACAAACGCTCTCACCTCACCTCTAGAATTCCTATCTTTTGTCAATGTTTTTACCAACGTTGTAGTAAGATCTGGAGCTCAGTCATTCTGGTGATTTCCAAATTGTCCATTGGTGAGAGGATTGTTGCTGAGTAAGTGCCACTTGAAAGTACTGCCAGTGAACCTTCCATCACTTTGTCAGTAATTGAAAGTAGACTACTTGGTGATGATTAGTCAGTTGGATTGACCTGCTTTTGTGGATTGGACACACTGAAGTAATTTTCCACATTGCTGACCTGACGCCAGTATTGTAGTTGTATTGCAATAACTTTGCGAGAGTTATATCTAATTCTGGAGCACAGGTTTTCAAACAGATTGTTGTCAGGGCACATAGTCCTTTCTGTATCCAGTAATACTAGGGTCAATTTAGCTTGGCTAATCAATCTAGCATGTACATCTTTGGACTGTGGAAAGAAATCAGAGCACGCAGAGGAAACTCACACAGACACGGGGAGAACATGCAAACTCCATACAGTCACTCGAGAGCAGAGTTGAACCCCGGTTCAACAGATCAGATCTGGTTGTGGATTTGGTTTACTTTGTGTATCACATATTGATTCCACTTTTCAGAATGCATGGAACTCTGTTGCAGTTCTGCCAGGAGATTGCAATACTGTACTGGATCCGCCTTTGGGCAGAAAACTGAAGAAAATGAAGCTCCTTTAGACTGCCATCTAAGTATATTAAATATGCCTGGTTTTGCTCCTGGCTTGCTCTTCTACAGCCCTCATTGAACTAGGATTAGCCCTTGTCCTAATGGTAATGATAAATTGAGAAATATGCTTGCCAAAAAGTTACAGATTGTGGTTGAATGCAATTCTCCTGCTGCTAATGACTACAGTGCCTCATGAATGCCAGGTTTGAGCTGCTCAATCTGTTCTGAATCTGGACAATTTAACCCAATAGTGTCACAGTGGAAATTGTTGTCAATGTGAATTCAAGACTCTATCTCCACAAGTAACTTTTGTGGTCAATTCTACCAGCATATATTTTGATGCATCAGCGACAGATTGATGAGGATATGGTCAAGTAGGTTTATTCCCTCACAGTAGTTCTTTCATTTCCTGCCACTTGTCTAGTATGGCACATATGTCCTTTCGGACATGGCCAGTTCAGTCAGCAGTAGTGCAAATGAGCCACTTTTAGTGATGGGCATTGAGGTTCCCTACCTGTAGTGCATCCTGTGCCATTGCTACCTCAATATTTCTTCAAAATATTGTTCAAATGGCGGAATATTAATCAGCTGAGGGACACTAGTAGATGGCAATCTGCAGGATGTTTCCTTGCCCATGTTTATCCATGATGCTATGAAAACTCAACGGGTTGAGAATCAGTTTTGAAAATCACCAAGAGAAACTTCCTCCAGCTGTATACCACTGTGCCTCCACTTAGGATTGGTCTGTTCCTACTGAAACAGAAAATACACAGGATGGGGATGGAGATCTCTCAGACATTGGCTGTAAGATATGATTCTGAGAGCATAACTCACTCAGAGTGATGCTAGACAAGTCTGTGAACAGCTGTCCTAATTGTGCCAAGAATCCCCAAATGTTACTGAGTAGTATTGACTTGGCTGGATGTACATAGACATAGAACATAGAACATAGAACAATACAGCACAGAACAGGCCCTTCGGCCTTCGATGTTGTGCCGACCGAAATAAAAAGCAATACCCCTCCAAACTAAACCATTCCCTTCTCTTCCATATACTTATCAACTAACCTCTTAAACGCCACCAAACTTGGCGCATCTACAACAGCTGCAGGCAGGGCATTCACTCCCTAATCACTCTTTGAGTAAAGAACCTACCTCTGATATCCGTCCTATAACTCATACCCCTTAATTTAAAGCTGTGTCCCCTCGTGCTAGCTTTCTCCATCCTAGGAAAAAGGCTATCACTGTCCACCCTATCTAAACCTCTAATCATCTTATATGCTTCAATAAGATCCCCTCTTAGCCGCCTCCTTTCTAACGAAAACAACCTCAAATCCTTCAACCTCTCTTCATAGGACCTGCCCTCCATACCAGGCAACATCCTGGTAAACCTCCTCTGTACCCTCTCCAATGCCTCCACATCTTTCTTATAATGTGGGGACCAGAACTGCACACAATACTCCAAGTGCGGCCGCACTAGAGTTTTGTACAGTTGCAACATGATGCTGCGGCTCCTAAATTCAATCCCCCTACCAATAAAAGCTAAGACTCCATTGTGTCTTTACAATTTCCAGTCCTGAGGTTGAAAGTGGGTAGTTTATTCCTAGCAGATGTTTTTATAGCAGTTTGATGGTTTGATTGGCTATTTTGGAGGACAGTTACAAATCAAGCACGTTAATGTGGATTTTGAATCACGTAGAGATCAGATTTCCTTCTCTGCATTAGTGAATCCTGCATTAGTGATTTTTATGGCTAATTCAGTTTTTTTCTTGGACATTACTGCTACTACTAGCTTCCAGTTCTTCCAGTTTTATTTCATTATTTGATTGAAATTAATTGCCATAATTGAATCTGAACTTGTCTCTGGATTATTGGTCTCGGCTTCTCTGCTGCTAGTCCAGCAACATAATCACTATGCTTGTGTACCTGTGAAGAGTAAGTCTTTTAAGAAGATTGGAACTACTTTAAGCTGTCACTACAGGCTCAGTTTTCCATTTTATCTAAATCCTTTTGTCGATGTCTGCTACATCACACCTTAACTGTCCTTTCAGGCCAGTTTATTGTGATTTCCAAACTTGATCATTGCAGTGTTTTTTTTATTTCATTAATGTATAGAAGAACAGTAGGGATGCTGGTGGCAAAATCTACCGGACTCTACTCAGTACCTCCTTCCCACCTCATACCACTCAGCTAATGAGTAACCATTATTTTCTTGCTATCATCTAGTCCATAATTCACAAAATCTTAATTTGTATTTGAAATACATCTCCATTGTCAATTTAACCCTGTTTTGCTGATAAAACTGACCTTTGATGGGTATAACAGAACCACATCCTTTCTTGTCAATGTGCCGAATGGAGCCAGCGGAATTGCCTCCCAAAATGGTAAAACAGGTCTTCAAATATTTTCTAACTTTTAAAGTTATGAATGTATTTTGGTGACGAGTTTAAAAATTCTTTGTTGTTCACAACAGAAACTGAGTACAGTTGAATTGCAAAGGTGTGGACTGGGTGACAGATACGTGTCACTAATGACTCCTGAAGGTGCTGTGCATCCAGGACACTGGTTTGAGTGAAGGTCATTGAATTTCCTAAATCCCAACTTCAAAATAACCAAAGTTGTTTGTTTCAATTCCATATCAAACAATTTGGTCATGCTCGGAGTTGAAAGGACTGAGAATGGCTCAGGCATTCTAAATGGCAATGGCTGTATAATATGGAAAATCACCGTTAGTGCTGATTACTAGAACTGAGAAGAGAGACAGAATTTTAGGGGCAATTTTCAAACCTTGTCTTGCTGCAGGCCTAAAAATCGGCTTTGTGCCTGGTGCCAAATCATTTGCTATCCTTTTCGAATGGTGCAAAATGTTGCATGTGAGTCCGATTAGCGTATTTAAAGTAGTATTTAAACATGCATAGCTGTTCAGTGCTGGGTTCTCCAAGCTTCTGGGAACTTCTGACCTGCGGACACAGCATGAGATCAGTGACAATCATTACTGGTCTACACTAGCGGAGACCTGATGCAATAATCATGCTGGGGGCCTCGGAGGCAATTGAAGCCCTCAGGTAATCGGAACATGGCTGGACAGTGCCCACCTGGCACATTGGTGATGCTCACCAGGACTGAAGCAGTGCCTCGTTGGTACCCTACCAGTGCCAGTTGTGCGGTGCCAGTGCACCACAGACAAGAAGGACCTGATTGGGGGTGAGATCTGATTGGGGGCTGCACTGGGGAACTATGCAGTGGGTTTCATACAAGGGCCATTGTGCAGGGATGGAGCATGAAGGGGAATGCATTGGGATCATGATGGAGGTGCATATTAGAGTTCATGAAGGCTGTCCTACTGAGAAGGCCCCAGTGTCCTCATGTGGGGATCCAGGTTGGGGAGGATATGGGAAAATATGCTGCTGTGGGGAAGGGATGGGGGAGGGGGAGATTCTGATCTCTATGGGGAAAGGGAGGGAGTCTTACAGCGTGCTTTCGAAACAATAACTCCTGATCACTTTTTGTCAGGCTCACCGGTGTGTTTAGGCCTCAGCCTGAGTACCAACGTGCAGCTCAGCACTCTCCCAGAAAATGTCTTAGTGTGGGATGATTGCTGTCCAGACCACATCTGAGGGACTGGCATGCATCCCTCCAGTATTCTCACCGTTGTGACACTTGGGAAAATTCTGCCCTTGATCTGTATTCAAATGAAACCACCATTAATTTGTCAACTATTCACTTTAATCCAATCAAATTGTGGTTGTTAGAAGCTCATTGGGCCAAATGGTCTCCTCCTATATTGTAGGGGTCCTATGGTTCTAAATCACCAATATCCAACCTATAAAGCTCTTGAAGGCATGCTGTGCTGTGCTGTTGACTGTTCCTCAGATCCCTTTTAAATTGTGGATTAATTTTCAGAAGAAGTTCTTCTATAATTGAGTTACATTCCATTGAGCTGAATTTGTGTTGTTTATTCTGCCACATGGACTTAGTAAAGCCAAATGCACATAGCCTTTGTGTATGTGTTATTGCTTGAAAATCATGTTCCCAATATCGTCACCATGGTGATTGCAATGTTAATTGTACAGGCCTCAAACCATCAATGATCAGACTGCAGAAACAGACTTGATGTGAGTGCTACCACCAGTAAGTCATTTCGCCTTGGCACGTTGTGCAATGTACTCTGAATGAGATTTCAGTTTTGATATTGGCACTGCATTATTTACACCACAGGGTCACTTCTGAGAATGGTGTTGGCATCAAAGACATCTTATTATGTATGTGAGCCAATACCAATCCAGACTTTCCCAAGTTATTGCACACCATTTCACTGCATATAAAATTATGTGTGCAGAGCCCACGGTTTCTAAGCTATGTTAGTGGCAGGTCACATACGTTGCTGCAGACAAGGAATTGGAAAACATGTTTTTCAAAGTAAAAAGTGTATCTCATCAGCAGAAGTAAAATAAACAGTAAGAGTGGATTTTCCAGCTGTGTTTGCCACGAAACTGAAAAATCCCATCTGAGGTTAACAGAGCTTTCGATGTTCCGCCCCTGTTCCGATTCCTATGGCAGATGAAATGGTAAAATTCACCCCTAATTCAGTTTATTGAGCAACATGAGAGCATCATTTTAAAAACATTGCAACTCCTTGCACATCCAAAAAAAGAGCATGTGAAGGAATGACATAGAACAAAAAGAATTGTTTGCTGAGAATCACAAGACTAACTCTGGAATCTGTGTTCACAGTTTTTTAATCAGAGTATTTAATCACTAGAATGCTTGATGAAGCATCCATCTTATAGAATCATGAAATGGTTATAGCAGAGGAGGTCATTTGGTCCAGCCTGTCTGTGCTAGACCTCTGGTGTCACTCAGTGTCACCAAGTGTGACTCCTATGGCTTTTCTGTACAGCCCTGCATTTTTTTCTTTTACAAATAATGATCCAAATCCCTTTTGAAAAGTTCAGCCTTCTCAAACTCTCAGTCAGTACATTCCAGATCTGAGCATTAGGGGGTTGGGGGGAGTGGGGTGGTGGTTCTGGATAGAAGTTTAGAAGATTATGACAGGCTTGGATAGAGTGTGTAGTCAAAGAGTTTTTTTTTCCAGGGTCAAAGAGTCAATTACTCAGGAGCAAAGGTTGAAAGTGAGAGGAGGAAAGTTTAAAAGAGATTTAAGATGCAAATTTTTCACATGGAAAGTAGTAGATGCCTGGAACGCACTGCTGGAGGAGATGATGGAAGCAGATTCCATAACAACATTTGAGGCATTAGGATAGATACATGAATAGGCAGGGAATAGAGGGATATGAACCATATAGAGGTAAACAAATATTAGATTAGGGAGGCATCTGTGTCAGCAGACATAATGGGCCGAAGGGCCTGTTCCTATGCTATACTGTTCTTTGTGTACAACTCACAGTGTGAAAAAAAAATTCCTCATGTTAGCGTTGCTTCTATTGCCAAATATCTTAAATCTATGTCCTCTGGTTCTTAATCATTCCACTAATTGGGACAGCTTCTCCCAATGCTATTTAGTGCAGGCCAACCCCCCCCCCCCCCCCGTCACCCCCCGTCACCCCATGATTTTGAATGAATATAGAACAATACAGCATAAACAGGCCCTTCGGCCCACGAGTTGCGCTGATCACATCTACCAATCCACAGACCTATCTATAACCCCCTATCCTATTTGTTTCTATACACTCATCCAGAAGTCTTTTAAAAGACCCCAGTGAGTTTGCGTCAACAACCTCCGATGGCAGCCTAATGTGTCTTTCAAAGCTGCTTTGAACCTTCTCTTCCACAAGGAGAACAAGCTATGGCTGTAACACTACATTTTGCACTCTCTCATTTCCTTCTCTATAAATGGTATGCTTTGTCTATATAGCGCACAAACATAGAACATAGAACTATAGTCTAGAACATAGAATATAAAACTATACTTTCAACTATAGTTGAAACTTAATCAGTGTTTTGTACAAGTTCAATAAAATTCCTTTCTTTTGTACTTTATGCTCCTAGTAATAAAGCCTGGGATACTATATGATTTATTACCCTCTTTCTCATCCTATCCTGCCACCTTCAATGATTTATGCACATATATACCTTGATCTTACTGCTCCTGCACCTCCTTTAGAAATGTGCCCCTCGTTTTATATTGTCTCTCTGCATTTGCCCCATCAAAATGAATCACTTTATACTTCTCCATGTTAAATTCCATCTGCCATTCGTCTGCCCATTCCATCAATTTGATCTTATCTATATTATTCCGCTTGCCATTCACAATACTTTCAAGTTTCATATCATCAGCAAATTTTGAAATTGTGTTCTTTACACCAAGGCCAAGGCTATTAATAAATATATCAAGAAGAGGAAAGATCCTAACACTGGGAACTCTGCTGTAAGCTTTCCTCAGTCCAAGTAACAATCATTCATCATTACTCTTTGTTTTCTATCACTCATTCAATTTTGTATCCATATTGGTCTTGTTATTTTATTCCATGAGCTCTAACCTTGCTCACAAGTCTGTGTGTAGCACTTTGTCAAATACGTTTCGGAGGTTCGTGCACACTATATCAACGATATTACTCTCATCATCTCTGTTACATGATCAAAATCTCAAGCAAGATAGTTACACATGATTTATCCTTAACAAGTCAATGCTGGCTTTGCTTAATTGATCTAAATTTACTCAAGTTTCAATTAATTTTGTCCTGAATAGTTCCCCAAACCTTCCCTAGCGCTGAGATTAAATTGATTGACCTATAATATTGGGCTTATTTTTACACCCTTTTTGAACAAGGGTCTAATGTTTCTAGTTTTCCAGTCCTCTGGCACCACCCTTGTATCTAAGGACAATTGAAAACTTATGGCCAATTCCCAATCGGTATCCTTGGATGCATTCTCAAGTTTTATTAACTTCAAGAACACACAGCCTTTCCAACATTTCTTCCTTACCAATTTTAACTCTTTCAAGCAGCTGAACTACTTCCTCTTCTAGAGCTAGAAGAGGACACGAGAAGACTTTGGCAGATAGGATTAAGGAGAATCCTAAAGCTTTTTACAGGTATATAAATAATAAAAGATTGGTTAGGGCGAGATTAGGGCCAGTCAGAGATAGCAGTGGGAAGTTGTGCGTGGAGCCTGAGGAAATAGGAGAGACACTGAATGAGTATTTTTCATCAGTATTTACGCAGGAGAAAGACAATGTTGTCGGGGAGAATACTGCGATACCAGGTTGTAGACTGGGCAGGATTGAGGTTCGTAAGGAGGAGGTGTTAGCGAATCTTGAGGGTATGAAAATTGATAAGTCCCCTGGGGCAGATGGGATTTACCCTAGGATTCTCTGGGAGGCTAGAGAGGAGATTGCAGAGCCTTTGGCTTTGATCTTCATGTCGTCGTTGGCTACAGGTATAGTGCCGGAAGATTGGAGGATGGCAAATGTTGTCCCTTTGTTCAAAAAGGGGAGTAGGGACCATCCTGGAAATTATAGGCCGGTGAGCTTGACTTCTGTTGTGGGCAAAGTCTTGGAAAGAATTATAAGGGATAGGATTTATAAGCATCTAGACAGAAATAAATTGATTAGGGATAATCAGCACGGTTTTGTGAAGGGTAGGTCGTGCTTCACAAACCTTATTGAGTTTTTTGAGGAGGTGACCAGAGAGGTAGATAAGGGTAAGGCAGTTGATGTAGTGTATATGGATTTTAGCAAAGCGTTTGATAAGGTTCCCCATGGTAGGCTACTGCAGAAAGTGCAGGTGAATGGGATTGAAGGTGATTTAGCAGTTTGGATCAGGAATTGGCTAGCTGATAGAAGACAGAGGGTGGTGGTTGATGGGAAATATTCAACCTGGAGTGCAGTTACAAGTGGTGTACCTCAAGGATCTGTTTTAGGGCCACTGCTGTTTGTCATTTTTATAATTGACCTAGATGAGGGTGTAGAGGGTTGGATTAGTAAATTTGCTGACGATACCAAGTGGGGGGGAGTTGTCGACAGCAAGGATGGATGTTACAGTTTGCAGAGGGACATAGATAGGTTGCAGAGCTGGGCCGTGAGGTGGCAAATGGAATTCAATACGGATAAGTGTGAGGTGATTCACTTTGGTAGGAATAACAGGCATATGAAATATAGGGCTAATGGAAGGACCCTTATAGTGTTGTCGAGCAGAGGGATCTTGGGGTACAAGTACATAGCTCTTTGAAAGTTGGCACCCAGGTTGATAAAGTTGTTAAGAAGGCGTATGGTGTTTTAGCTTTTATTGGTAGAGGGATTGAATTTAGGAGCCGTGAGGTTATGTTACAACTGTACAAAACTCTGGTGCGGCCGCACTTGGAGTATTGCGTACAGTTCTGGTCTCCGCATTATAAGAAAGATGTGGAAGCATTGGAAAGGGTGCAGAGGAGGTTTACCAGGATGTTGCCTGGTATGGTGGGAAGGCCTAATGAGGAAAGGCTGAGGGACCTGAGGTTGTTTTCATTAGAGAGAAGAAGGTTACGCGGTGACCTAATTGAGGCGTGTAAGATGATCAAGGGATTGGATAGGGTAGATAGTGAGAGCCTTTTTCCTCGGATGGTGATGACCAACACGAGGGGACATAACTTTAAATTAAGAGGTGGTAGTTATAGGACGGATGTCAGAGGCAGGTTCTTTACACAGAGGGTGGTGAGAGCGTGGAATGCCCTGCCTGCAGCAGTTGTTGACTCGCCTACTTTGGGGGCATTCAAATGTTCGGTGGATAGGCATATGGATGATATTGGAATAGTTTAGGTTAGAGGGTCCACTGGCCAGCGCAGCATCGAGGGCCGAAGGGCCTGTACTGCGCTGTAATGTTCTATGTTCTTTCACCATGAGGCAACATCTTATTCCTTGATAAAAACAGACGTGGTAAACCATAGATTGATTGGCCAAGGGATCATACCCATGGATCCCCATGATTTCAGAGGAGAGACTTCAGGGCGATTGCTTTTTTGTTACAAAAGTTGTTGTATGCTTTTCTCATGTGGGAAATCAGTGCAAAACACAATCCATGTGAGATTTAAATATTTTGATTTAAATGGTGAGAATTTTTAGAAAGTATATTGTTTGTATAGAAAAGCTAGTGTTATGATCCAGGTTACTACAGTGAGCCACTAAATGTGGCTTCGACAAGACTGAGCAACGTGTGAAGAATAACATAAACGCAGGTTCAGCGCCCGAGCTATTGACCTTGCTCCTGTAGAGAAAAAGTACATTATTTAATTAGACGTTCACCTTCACTACGATGGCTCTCACATCAACCTGTTTTTATCTTTCAATTCTGAAAAGTGATCTGTCATAACTTGGAATGAAAAACAATGAAGTAAATTTAAGCTTGCCATTCTTACAGAGGTTGTTCCAAGGTCAATAGGAACACAGTGAAAGGGAACCCTTCCAATATTAGGAAGTTTCAGATTGTTAACCCTTTAAAGTCATGGAATGTCTTAACTTGGCATTATATTTGGTAAAATCATAAGTAATGACCAGAATTTTTAGGATGATAGGGTTTCCTATCTGAGGAGTCACACTGCCTGCCCTGCAGCTATTTCATGCACCAACTGTCTTTAATTAGCAGGAGGATAGAAGAGAAATTCCTTAGCTACCTCTGGATTTGCCGAGATTAAGCCCTTTCATGTTTGAGCCCCTGTCACTGGAACCTAGAATCTCTGGCTCTGTTGGCCCAGCAACTCACAGGAAGGTTGCCTCCAGTGACTTGATGGTTATTGTACATGGAGTTTCTCCACCAATGCATGTTGCCTCTACTAAGGCTTTAGCACATTGAATGGGTTCCCACATTTGTGATACGGGCAGCTGATCCTCTTCACAAACTGTCCCTTGGAACATCAGGGAATCATCTCGACATTGGTATATCCTATTCCCGACATCACCCTTCACGTGAACTTCCAACCCCATCTCCACGTGGGCAGAAAATTCCAGATCTATGCCATGTAATGGTAAGTGGAATGTTATTGCCAATTCATCTGTCATAGATAGCATCAAACTTAAAGAAAAAACATATAACTATGCAAATATGTGACAGGTTAGAAGACTGCACAGAATATACAAAATAGCAAAGAACAACCAAAAGATTAATAAGGAGGAAATAGTAGTAGCTAGGGAAAGGTAGCTAGAAATATAAAGACAGGTGGTAAGAGTTTATATACTTTTTTAAAAAATTAATAAAGTGAACATTGGAGCTGCAGAAAGTGAGTCTGAGGGAATTAATAATGGAAAATAAATCAATTACAGATGAATTAAACCCATATTTTGTAATGGTCTCCACTCTTGATGATACAAGTAACAGACCAGAAATAGCTATAAATCAGGAAACGGAAGGGAAGGAGGGGCTTGGAGGAGACAGGAGTTTCAATTTCCAGGGAAGAAACTCAACTGGACTCACTACATCACAGTAGCTTTATTGCAATAGGAATGTAAGCCTACTTGTGACGTGAATAAATAAAAAAGACATTAATATAATGGCTACAAGAGCAGGTCAGAGGTTAGGAATACTGCTGCAAGTAACTTAACTCCTGACTCCCCAAAGCCCATCCACCATCGACAAGTCAGGAGTGTGATGGAATACTCCCCACTTACCTGGACGAGTGCAGGTCCAACAATACTCAAGAAGCTTGAAACCATTCAAGACAAAGCAGCCTGCTTGATTGGCAGCACATCTACAAACATCCATTCTCTCCATCACCAGAGCAGCAGTGTGTACTATCTACAAGATGCCCTACAAGATCCTTAGACAGCCTCTTCCAAACCCATAACCACTTCCATTTCAAAGAACAAGGCAGTAGATACATGGCAACACCACCATCGGCAAGTTCCTCTCCAAAGCACTCACCAGCCTGACGTGGAAATATATTGTCATTCCTTGGCGTCACTGGATCAAAATCCTGGAATTCCCTCCCTAATGGCATTGTGGATCAACCCAAGAACATGGACTGCAGCCATTCAAGAGGCAGCTTATCATCACCTTCTCAGGGGCAACTAGGGATGGACAATAAATGCTGGCCAGACAGCGAAACTCATATTTCACAAATGAATAAAAAAAAGTGGGAGTAAACAAGTTGTTGCATCTGCGTGTCAACAAGTCCTGGGTGCTGATAGAATTCATCCTCGGGCAAGATGTAGCATTGTTGGCATAGTGGTTAGCGCAGTTATCTCTTAATTCCAGAGACCCGACTTCGATTCCAGCCTTTTGTGACTGAGTTTGCACATTCTCCCCACATCTGCGTGAGTATCCTCTGAGTGCTCTGTTTTCCTCCCAAATCTATGGATTGGCCATGCTGAATTGCCTTTTAGTATCCCAAGATGTATAGATTAGAGGGATTAGCGGGGTAATTGTATGTTGTTATGGGGATAGGATGGAGGATGGGTAAGATGCTCTGTCAGAGAGTCAGTGCAGTTGCAACGGGTCGAATGGCCTCCTTCAGACTGTAGGAATATATGGTTGAGTGAGTGCAAGAGGTGGACCCCAAAAGGTCTATTGACCTTGAGCAGGATTTTTCAATTCTGGGGCGAGCGAGGATGAAAATCCTACCCATTTTCTCTCTACTTTTGTATTCAGTTCCCAATTATTCATATGTTTGTGTGATAGTGACCCATGAAATGTTAGACAGTTTAAAACCTGGGTAAAAATACTGGGTATCTCCTTACTAGCCACCCTGATTTTCCCCCACCTGTAGCTGACTATTCCCCGACCATCCAACACCCAAAATGCTCCCCTGCCTGACTACCCAATTAACTCTATCGCTGACTGGATCTCTACCTATCTCAAAACTGACCAGGTCACAATCTGCTCCCACAATTCTGACCATTCAAGTACCCCCTAACACAATACAACCACCCCATTACCTCCCCAAGAAGACTGGACTAGCCCTTGACTACCCAACTGCAATTCCAACCCAAGCACCCAATATCCCCCTTAATCAAACTGGCTACCCTTCTCATCCGCTTAATTATTCACTTACCCAACCACCCACTCACTCACTCGTACACTTGACCCACCTACCCACTCACACTCCCCCGTTCACTTCATCTATCTTTCTGCCTCAGCCAGACACCAACTTCATCTTCTGAAGTATCTCATACCTTTACTTACTTACCCACTCACTTGCCTAACCACTTTGAACCTTCTGCTGTCTTCACTGCCTCATCAATTGACACACTCATCCATTCATTCCCTAATCCACACTGAAAGACTTGACCCTTAAACTGAAGAGCATGTTTTCTGTCTCTACTGTGATCCTATGGACATTCCTGGTAGATGCTGTGCTGTGCCACATTACTCCAAGCATTTCTTCCTCAACTCTGATCAGAAGATTGTGAAGAAATGAACTGTAACGTCAGGTCATTGATTGGTGACTTGAAGATTCAGATCTCCATATCACACTTACAAACATCCTTGAAGTGGAGCCTAGGGCTTCCCATGGGTTGTTTGGCTCTGGCTTCCCCACAATACAGAAAAACCTGGAGCATGCGGCCATAATTGTTACGGGGAACTTTAACTTTACTAATATTGATTGGAATAGCTATAGCTCTAGCTCATTAGAGGGGTCAGTTTTCGTACAAAGTGTGCAGGAAGGTTTTTTGACTTAGTATGTAGATAGGCCAACTAGAGGTGAGGCTACATTGGATTTGGTGCTGGGCAATGAGCCAGACCAGGTGTTAGGCTTGGAAGTTAGTGAACGTTTTGGTGATAGTGACCATAATTCGGTTACGTTCACCTTAGTGATAGATAGGGATAGGCATGAAGCTGGGGGCAGTACTTATAGCTGGGGGAAGGGTAATTATGAGGCCATCAGAGAGAATTAGGGTGCATAGATTGGACTAGGAAACTACAGGGACTGGGAACATCTGGAATGTGGAGCTTATTCAAGGAGCAGCTGCTGCGAGTCCTTGATAAGTATGTCCCTGTCAGGCAAGGAGGAAATGGTCGAGTAAGGGAACCTTGGTGTATGAAAAAAGTTGATTCGCTGGTTAAAAGGAAAAAGGAGGCTTATGTCAGGATGAGGCTTGAAGGCTCAGTTAGTGCAATGGATAGCTATAGATTAGCCAGGAGGGAGCTAAAGAGTGAATTGAGGAGAGCTAAGAGGGGACACGAGAAGACTTTGGCTGATAGGATTAAGGAGAATCCTAAAGCTTTCTTTAGATATGTTAAGAATAGAAGATTGGTTAGGACAAGATTAGGGCCAGTCACAGACAGCAGTGGGAAGTTGTGCGTGGAGCCTGAAGAGATTGGAGAGGCACTGAATAAATATTTCTCTTCGGTATTCACGCAGGGTGATGTAAATGTAGTTATGGAGAACACTGAGGTACAGGGTTGCAAACTGGAAAGTATTGAAGTAGATAGGGAGGATGTGCTAGATATTCTCGAGGGTTTGAAGTTGGATAAGTCCCCTGGGCCGGACGGGATTTACCCTAGGATTCTCTGGGAGGCAAGAGAGGAGATTGCAGAGCCTCTGGCTCTGATCTTCAGGTCGTCGTTGGTTACGGGTGTGGTTCCGGAGGACTGGAGGATAGCGAATGTGGTCCCATTGTTCAAGAAGGGGAAGAGAGACCTTCCAGGGAATTATAGGCCAGTGAGTCTTACTTCTGTTGTGGGCAAAGTATTGGAGAGAATAATTAGGGATAGGATTTACAGTTATTTAGAGAGAATGAATTGATTGGGGATAGTCAGCATGGTTTTGTGAAGGGTAGGTCGTGCCTTACTAACCTCATTGAGTTTTTTGAAAAAGTAACAAAGAGGTGGATGGGGGTAAGGCGGTTGATGTGGTATATATGGACTTTAGTAAGGCGTTTGATAAGGTGGCCCATGGAGACTTCTGCAGAAAATGCAGATGTATGGGATAGAGGGTGATTTAGCTAATTGGATTAGGAATTGGCTAGCAGATAGAAGACAGAGGGTGGTGGTTGATGGGAGATATTCATCTTGGAGTTCGGTGACAAGTGGTGTACCTCAGGGGTCTGTTTTGGGGCCCCTGCTGTTTGTAATTTTTATAAATGATCTGGATGAGGGTATTGAAGGATGGATTAGTAAATTTGCAGATGACACTAAAGTCGGTGGAATGGTAGATAGTGAAGAGGGGTGTTATAGTTTGCAGAGAGACTTAGACAAGTTGCAGAGCTGGGCCGAGAGGTGGCAAATGGAGTTTAATGTGGAAAAGTGTGAGGTAATGCACTTTGGCAGGAATAATAAATGTGTAGAGTATAGGGCTAATGGTAGGATTCTTAATAGTGTGATGAACAGAGGGATCTTGGTGTATATGTGCATAGATCCCTGAAAGTAGGCAGTCAAGTCGATAAGGTTGTTAAGAAGGCATATGGAGTCTTAGCTTTTATTGGTAGGGGATTGAATTTCGGAGCCGCAACGTCATGTTGCAACTGTACAAAACTCTAGTGCGGCCGCACTTAGTATTGTGTGCAGTTGGTCCCACATTATAAGAAAGATGTGGAGGCATTGGAGAGGGTACAGAGGAGGTTTACCAGGATGTTGCCTGGTATGGAGGGCAGGTCTTATGAAGAGAGGCTGAGGGATTTGAGGTTGTTTTCGTTAGAAAGAGGCGGCTAAGAGGGGACCTTATCGAAACATATAAGATGATTAGAGGTTTAGATAGGGTGGACAGTGATAGCCTTTTTCCTAGGATGGAGAAAGCTAGCACGAGGGGACACAGCTTTAAATTAAGGGGTGATAGTTATAGGACGGATATCAGAGGTAGGTTCTTTACCCAAAGGGTGGTTCGGGAGTGGAATGCCCTGCCTGCAGCAGTTGTAGATGCGCCAAGTTTGGTGGCGTTTAAGAGGTTAGTTGATAAGTATATGGAAGAGAAGGGAATGGTTTAGTTTGGAGGGCATTGCTTTTTATATTGGTCGGCGCAACATCGAAGGCCGAAGGGCCTGTTCTGTGCTGTAATGTTCTATGTTCTATGTTCTATCTACCACGAAATATTAAAAAGATTATTTTGCCAGTACTCACAATGTCAGAAGGAAATCTTAAACCATTCTACCAGCAATTTGCTTGGACATGCAATGTGGGGATAGCGATTGTCGCCAGGTGATTGTTTCGATCGCTGTCGGAATTGTGAGCATGCGAGGGCCCAAGGCTGCACCCCTTTCCACAGTCCAGATACATAGGCAGAAAATTACAGAATCATTATAAATTTTCTATATGCACAATCATTCAGCAGATTAGCCTCGACGATGTAGTAATACGAATGCCCGGCCCGTTCGGGATCATGAGGTAAGCTAAGGACACGACCCGAGTCCCTCCATGACCAACGCACCAATTTTAACATCCAAACACTCCCCGATTTATCTTGATAGGTAAAACTGTAGCTAGCCATTTCGGCGTTTGTGCCTTCAGAGTCATCCGTAGCTGTGTGGTAGCCAGGCAATTGCCTTGGCCTACTCGCTGCTCTACACACGTTCTAGCAACAAAACCCTCTCCTTTACCTGTGCTTTGTCTGGAGACAATACACATCTCTCTAAACTGTGACTCAGTGTTCCTTCCACTCACATTGTTAGCCATTTTAAGACTGCAATTAAGAGGCTTAGATGTAAGGATTCGCATTCTAACAGCAATATGAAAACTAGTCTGTGCTATATGTGGGCTTTTGCAGACGGCAGAACATTACTGCGATTGCCTGATTATATAAAAGGCCCACAAAACGCCGCCGAATTTTAGCTCTAGCAAGTTTACAATTCAAATAAATCGGTCTTGAATTTCAAAATTGATGTTGTCAGACCTCACCTTCCTGATGAGTTCAGCAGAAGCATAGAACATACGAACATAGAACATGGATCAGTCGATATTTTGGTGGACAATGCCTACTCATCCAAATTCTCTCTTCCACTCATGAACTCAACTTGGCATTGAAAATTTGATCTATTTGAGTAATGTTGGACATACTTTATGGCCTTACTCATCCCAAAAATCGTCAACATACCACCCCGCAAGGTCACACAGGCATTTCCAATGTCAGCCCCTGGCTCTGCTCCCAATTCCGTGGATGGCTATCAGCACGTTTTAAAATTCCCAGCTCTTAGCCTTTTAAACAATTGATGAGCTCAGTTTACCAATATATCTCTATTTTAAACCCACACTAACATCACTAAGGAAGTAACAACTACTATCAGTGTAGAAACTGAAAGTGTCACAATATATCTTGAAAGTTATGTTTACACAATGAATTGAAAATGCAGTTCATCTCATGAATGTATCAGTTCTGACAGAACCAGAGTTGAAAGAAACATTCAATTTATGACTGTCTGGTCAACTGATACAAATTCCTGAAGATGTTTGCTAACAACAAATATTGATATTTGGGCAAAATTTCATAATTACTAACTAGTAAAACTTTTCAAAACCTACAACTTCCAGATCTCACCTTTATGCACTATTTAATGAAAGCTCATACGAGCAAGGTCATTTCAAAGTTAAAATGAAGATTGATTTTCTAAAGAAAACCTGGTAGAATCTAAAAAAAAAGTTAAATGGAAACGGTAAAATCTTATTTTAAGGCATATGTTTACTCTTTGTCAGTTATCACCTTTATGAATAAGATATCTGATCAAACCAACTGGGTGCTCATAAATAATCGATTTGAGAATTGTATTTTGAATAATGGATTATGTCCCTGAATTTCCAATGCTTATTGGCTTCAGCAGTCTACTTTGTTGATAAGAAAATGTTGGTTCTATTGCAGCCCAGGGACCTGGAAGGTAAACAAAAAATTCTATCATGCGGTTTGAATAATATAGATTCATGCTAGATTTATTTGATGCCCAGTGGCCTTGATCAGAGCACCATCTCTATGCCACTAACTGCAAAGTAGGCCTTACATACTTGTAAAAAGGTTATTTAAGTAAAATCAGCCAGCAACATTCAGGCTAATTTGAACTTGTGCATCGATTGCTACATACTCCCACCCCCGATGAAATGTTTTCCTTTAAATTATTCCAATATAAAAATGTCCAACAAAGATACAGAAACTCAATTAACGGCTTCATACCTAACAATCACGAGGCTTTCCTTCACTGGAAATGTTTTTAAATGCATTCTTGAAAACTGATGAATTTTTAATGCCTGGAGTAACAACTTGACTGGCATATTGGTACGCTTCTTAGGTGTCTATCTGAAGGAATATTGAGAGGTAGCAAAAAGATTTTACTATTTTCTCAATGCACAGCTTTCAACACTTTCACATCACTTTTCTATAATGAGGTCGAATCAGTTTAAAGAGGTGTGGCTGAAAACCAACAATATTGTGATTGCACAGTTTGAATCTAAATCTTCCCTTTGTACAATAGAAATTAATTTCACTGGATAAAGCAAAATTACTGCAGATGCTGAATCTGAAAACCAAAAGAGAAAATGCTAGAAATCTCCCAGCAGGTCGTGATGATAACATTTGTCTTCAAGGGAGGAAAAAAAATGACCATTTTGAGTCAGATTGACACCTTTGTCACAGTTGACAGAAATGCGGCAATAAGACACAATTAAATATTTTTGGATGGATAAAAGGTGATAATAATCACAAGCCATCATGACCATCATTAGATCCCTATACACTCAACTGATTTAATCATACACTGCACTGAACTGACGGAGAAGCACAGGTACATTCAGAAAACCTTTAATTAGCATTTACCATGGAAGCTCTGAAAGCTTCTTGAGCATAGGCTTTTTGGGTTTACATTCTACTGTGTCTTGGCCTGTACACATTATACATGTTCTGTGATAATATTTAAACGGCAGTCTGTGTTTGAAATCCCTTCATGATTTCATCGGCCTCATGTCTACCCATCTCTAGTAATCTTTACCTGTCATCCTCAGCAAGTTTCTATGCTTCAGATTGACTGAACAATGCCATTTTTGTTCCTACTCCAGGACTGTCTACTCTAGTCAACAAGATCCACACTTTGTTTGTTCAGCAACAAATTTGCCTCTCTTCATTTTTGTTCCTTCTTAAAAAATACCTTTTTCACCGAAACTTCTGGTTGACCTCCCCTAATTTACTCCTTTCCTTACTGTAAAGCATCCTTGGTATATTTAAGATATTATATAAATGCAAGTTTATTTTGTTGTCATACCATTTTGGGTTATTGAACTTTGTCTTGAGTCAACATTGGAGGAAAGTTGCAGCCAATTTGGAAAAGTAAGTGCTAATGGGTCTGGAAGGGATCATTCACAAAGTTTCCCTGCCTTTGCTAAATCTATAGTCCCAATGATAAACAGCGGCAACTGATCTAATGGATTTACTCCCAAGACATAATGATTATAACAAACACAAAAAGTGGCAACGTCTATTATAGATTATTACAGGACTTTTGTTATTGAAGAACATATTACAATTTCTTCCAAATTGCTAAAGAAAATTGCAATAGTTTGCAATTTGCCAAACCAAGATGTCACAAAATAGACATTAGATCCAATGACCCAGATAATTTGTTTCTTCGTGTGATGTTAATTGAAAGATGATTGTCCAATGAAAATCAAGGGTAACTCCACATACTCAGCCTATACTAAACACACTTCCCCATACAATAGAACAGTGGACTGTTACTACATTGCAGGCAATGTGTAATGAGAGTATTTCTCTAGGGAAATGAAGACAAATGGGCCCAGTGAAAAATGCTAGCATACCCTGTAAAGCCCACATCCTTTTAATAAAACAATACCTTGTATGTAAAGGAGTTAGAAATCTGTATCTATGTATTCTTTAGTGTTATTTATAAACCCCTCAAATTTAGTGCAGCTGCCATAGATTCTATAAACATTAGACAGGGCCATCATTGGTAGAAGCTGGGAAAGCAAGGTTGGAGAAGCACGGGCAGTTTGGGCTGAGGGCCTGTTTACACTGTTGAGCTGTTTTGTTCTTTCCAAAAAAAAAATAAGTACACAGAAAGTGGCAATGTGGAAAAAAATTATATAGCAAGTTAAAATGAGATGTTTTGATGTATTTAACTCCAGAACCACTTCTAGGTAAAAACAATACCCAACATTATGTTTTTTTGTTAAAAGGCAATTTGCCCACAATATGCATTAGGTATGAACAATTTGGTTGCTATTGAAAGAAATACGTTTAAAGGGCATTCCAATGCAAACACACAGTAATATCTCATGGCAATAACTCATGGCCCTGTTTATGCGCTTACCACTTAGTTCTTTTCGGATCCGTGTGCTTCAGCACACACTATTCGGTCTCATCACTGAAGTCACTGTGCTTACAACCGCGTTCTATCACAAAGTGAATAGTTGTAAAGAGGGTTGTTGAGTCTACCAGGATGCTTCGCTACATCGATTCAATTTCTTACCATTCCTAAAATATTTAGAACAAAATAATCACAAAAAAGGTCCGGATAAATACCATTTCTATTTACTGACTGCCTGTCGACCTAGAAAATTAATATCACAGCGTGTCTTTGTTGCCTAGGGGTGCTCAATATGACTGAAATTAAATCTATCACTGACAATAGCCAAAAAAAAAATGCAGTTCTCCAATTGTGCACCAATTTTTCTTCTTTTTAATATTTGTATACATTTAAAAGGGGAGACACAACGAAGAGGGAACACAGAAATTGTTGAGAAAAAATTACTGGGCTCCGCAGCTAAGTCATAACAATAGCAGAAGTCAAATGCATGCTCGCTTAAAGTTAGTTCCTTACTAAGGTTATCTCTGATGGAGAGCCTATGGCTCAAAAATGGACAAAGCCTCTGGGTTATGTATGTCGTGGAAGGAGTTCTTCTTGCCTCCGTGACTGGGATAATATCATTGATTATTCAGTCCTCTGAAAAACCAAAAGCTGAAGGTTGAGCTGGCACTAAGTCATGAAGAAGTGTTTTAGTGAATTGGGTAGGATCCAAAGGATAGAACATAGAACATAGAACATAGAACATTACAGCACAGAACAGGCCCTTCGGCCTTCGATGTTGTGCCGACCAAAATAAAAAGCAATGCCCCTCCAAACTAAACCATTCCCTTCTCTTCCATATACTTATCAACTAACCTCTTAAACGCCACCAAACTTGGCGCATCTACAACAGCTGCAGGCAGGGCATTCCACTCCCTAATCACTCTTTGAGTAAAGAACCTACCTCTGATATCCGTCCTATAACTCATACCCCTTAATTTAAAGCTGTGTCCCCTCGTGCTAGCTTTCTCCATCCTAGGAAAAAGGCTATCACTGTCCACCCTATCTAAACCTCTAATCATCTTATATGCTTCAATAAGATCCCCTCTTAGCCGCCTCCTTTCTAACGAAAACAACCTCAAATCCTTCAACCTCTCTTCATAGGACCTGCCCTCCATACCAGGCAACATCCTGGTAAACCTCCTCTGTACCCTCTCCAATGCCTCCACATCTTTCTTATAATGTGGGGACCAGAACTGCACACAATACTCCAAGTGCGGCCGCACTAGAGTTTTGTACAGTTGCAACATGATGTTGCGGCTCCTAAATTCAATCCCCCTACCAATAAAAGCTAAGACTCCATATGCCTTCTTAACAACTTTATCCACTTGACTGCCTACTTTCAGGGATCTATTGACACATACACCAAGATCCTTCTGTTCCTCAACACTATTAAGAGCCCTACCATTAGCCCTATACTCTACACATTTATTGTTCCTGCCAAAGTGCATTACCTCACACTTTTCAACATTAAACTCCATTTGCCACCTCTCGGCCCAGCTCTGCAACTTGTCCAAGTCACTCTGTAAACTATAACACCCCTCTTCACTATCTACCACTCCACCGACTTTAGTGTCATCTGCAAATTTGATTTGCAAATCTGATCCATCCCTCAATACCCTCATCCAGATCATTTATAAAAATTACAAACAGCAGGGGCCCCAAAACAGACCCCTGAGGCACACCACTCGTCACCGAACTCCACGATGAATATCTCCCATCAACCACCACCCTCTGTCTTCTATCTGCCAGCCAATTCCTAATCCAATTAGCTAAATCACCCTCTATTCCACACATCTGCATTTTCTGTAGAAGTCTTCCATGGGCCACCTTATCAAAAGCCTTACTAAAGTCCATATATACTACATCAACCGCCTTACCCCCATCCACCTCTCTGGTCACTTTCTCAAAAAACTCATGAGGTTAGTAAGGCATGACCTACCCTTCACGAAACCATGCTGACTATCCCCAATCAATTCATTTCTCTCTAAATAACTATAAATCCTATCCCTAATAATTCTCTCCAATACCTTGCCCACAACAGAAGTAAGACTCACTGGCCTATAATTCCCTGGAAGGTCTCTCTTCCCCTTCTTAAACAATGGGACCACATTCGCTATCCTCCAGATATTCAGATGTGCTAGATATTCTCGAGGGTTTGAAGTTGGATAAGTCCCCTGGGCCGGACAGGATTTACCCTAGGATTCTCTGGGAGGCAAGTGAGGTGATTGCAGAGCCTCTGACTCTGATCTTCAGGTCGTTGTTGGTTACGGGTGTGGTTCCGGAGAACTGGAGGATAGCGAATGTGGTCCCATTGTTCAAGAAGGGGAAGAGAGACCTTCCAGGGAATTATAGGCCAGTGAGTCTTACTTCTGTTGTGGGCAAAGTATTGGAGAGAATTATTAGGGATAGGATTTATAGTTATTTAGAGAGAAATGAATTGATTGGGGATAGTCAGCATTGTTTTGTGAAGGGTAGGTCATGCCTTACTAACCTCATTGAGTTTTTTGAAAAAGTGACTAAAGAGGTGGATGGGGGTAAGGCGGTTGATGTGGTATATATGGACTTTAGTAAGGCGTTTGATAAGGTGGCCCATGGAAGACTTCTGCAGAAAATGCAGATGTATGGGATAGAGGGTGATTTAGCTAATTGGGTTAGGAATTGGCTAGCAGATAGAAGACAGAGGGTGGTGGTTGATGGGAGATATTCATCGTGGAGTTCGGTGACAAGTGGTGTACCTCAGGGGTCTGTTTTGGGGCCCCTGCTGTTTGTAATTTTTATAAATGATCTGGATGAGGGTATTGAAGGATGGATTAGTAAATTTGCGGATGACACCAAAGTCGGTGGAGTGGTAGATAGTGAAGAGGGGTGTTATAGTTTGCAGAGAGACTTGGACAAGTTGCAGAGCTGGGCCGAGAGGTGGCAAATGGAGTTTAATGTGGAAAAGTGTGAGGTAATGCACTTTGGCAGGAATAATAAATGTGTAGAGTATAGGGCTAATGGTAGGATTCTTAATAGTGTTGATGAACAGAGGGATCTTGGTGTATTTGTGCATAGATCCCTGAAAGTAGGCAGTCAAGTCGAGAAGGTTGTTAAGAAGGCATATGGAGTCTTAGCTTTTATTGGTAGGGGGATTGAATTTCGGAGCCGCAACGTCATGTTGCAACTGTACAAAACTCTAGTGCGGCCGCACTTGGAGTATTGTGTGCAGTTCTGGTCCCCACATTATAAGAAAGATGTGGAGGCATTGGAGAGGGTACAGAGGAGGTTTACCAGGATGTTGCCTGGTATGGAGGGCAGGTCTTATGAAGAGAGGCTGAGGGATTTGAGGTTGTTTTCGTTAGAAAGGAGGCGGCTAAGAGGGGACCTTATCGAAACATATAAGATGATTAGAGGTTTAGATAGGGTGGACAGTGATAGCCTTTTTCCTAGGATGGAGAAAGCTAGCACGAGGGGACACAGCTTTAAATTAAGGGGTGATAGTTATAGGACGGATATCAGAGGCAGGTTCTTTACCCAAAGGGTGGTTCGGGAGTGGAATGCCCTGCCTGCAGCAGTCGTAGATGCGCCAAGTTTGGTGGCGTTTAAGAGGTTAGTTGATAAGTATATGGAAGAGAAGGGAATGATTTAGTTTGGAGGGTCATTGCTTTTTATATTGGTCAGCGCAACATCGAAGGCCGAAGGGCCTGTTCTGTGCTGTAATGTTCTATGTTCTATCTTCTATCTTCTATCCTTTGGATCTACCCAATTCACTAAAACACTTCTTCATGATTAGTGCCTCAAACCTGGCAGCTTTGTTTTTCAGAGGACTGAATATCAATGATAGTATCCCAGTCACACAAGAAGAACTTCCTGTCACACAATATCATACCCAGAGGCTTTGTCCATTTTAGCCAGAGCTCCCCATCAGAGATACTCTTAGTAAGGAAACTAACTTTAAGCGAGCATGAATTTGACTTCTGCGATCTTATGACTTACTCGAGCCCAGTATGTTTTCTCAACAATTTCTGGTTTCCTCTTGCTGTCCCCTTTTAAATGTATCAAATATTAAAAAGAGAAAATGGTGCACAAACTGCATTTTTTTTGCTATTTACAGTGATAGATTTAATTTCAGTCAGTATTGAGAACCCCAGGCAACAAAGACACGCTGTGATATTAATTTTCTGAGGTCGACAGGCAGTCAGTAAATAAAATGTATTTCAGCCTTTTTGTGATTATTTGTTCTAAATATTTTAGAAAGGTAAGAAATTGAATGATGTGCAGCATCCTGGTGATAATCACAACCCTCTTACAACATATTCACTTTGTGATAGCACAGCGGTTGTAGCAAAGTGACTCAGTGATGAGACAGAATTAGTGTGTGCTGAAGCACACGATCAAAAGAACTAGTGTAAGCTCATAACAGGGCCATGAGTATTTGCCAGGAGATATTACTGTGGTGTGTTGCATTGAAATGCCCTTTATAACGTATTCTTTCAATAGCACCAAATTGGTTTCATACCTAATGCATATTGTGGCACATTGCCTTTAACAAAAAAACATAATGTTGGTATTGTTTACCTAAGTGGTTCTGGAAGTTAAATACATCAAAACATCTCATTTAACTTGCTATATGTTTTTTCCACCATTGCCACTTTCTGTGTACTTATTTTTTTTTGGAAAGAACAAAACAGCACAGGAAACAGGCCCTTCAGCCCAACGAGCCCGTGCTGTCACCTTGCTGTTCCCACTTCTACCCATGATCCCTGTCTATGTTTATAGATCTATGCACTGGAACTAAATTTGAGGGGTTATAAATAACACTAAAGAATACATAAGATACAGATTTCTACTCCTTACATATCAAGGTATTGTTTATTCAAAGGATGTGGGCTTTACAGGGTATGCTAGCATTTACTGCCCATTCTTAATTTCCCTAGAGAAGATAGCTCTCTTACACCATTGCCTGCAATGTAGGTACATCCACTGTGCTATTAGGAAGTGTGTTATATAGCTGAGTATGGGAGTTACCCTTGATGTTCTGGACAATCTTTCAATTAGCATCACACGAAGAAACAAATTATCTGGTCATTATCACATTGCTATTTGTGACAGCTTGGTTTGCAAT
Organism: Sphyrna mokarran; assembly: GCA_024679065.1. Classification (NCBI taxonomy): domain Eukaryota; kingdom Metazoa; phylum Chordata; class Chondrichthyes; order Carcharhiniformes; family Carcharhinidae; genus Sphyrna; species Sphyrna mokarran. Next base: position 27,795,837 of record JAGIQG010000010.1, read on the forward strand.
TGCAAACTATTGCAATTTTCTTGCAATTTGAAGAAATTGTAATATTTCTTCAATAACAAAAGTCCTGATAATAATCTATAATAGACTGTTGCCACTTTTGTGTTGTTATATCATTATGATTGGGAGTAAATCCAGTTAGTATCAGTTGCCCTGTTTACATTGGGCTATAGATTTAGCAAAGCAGGGAAACTTTGTGAATGGATCCCTTCCAAGACCATTAGCACTTACTTTTCCAAAATTGGCTGCAACTTTCTCCAATGTTGACCAAAGCAAATCAATAGACCCAAAATGGTAATGACAACAAAATAAACTTGCATTTATATAATATCTTAAATATACCAAGATGCTTGACAGTAAGGAAAGGAGAAATTAGGGGAGGGCAACCAGAAGTTCGGTGAAAAAGGTGATTTTTAAAGAAGGAACAAAAAATGAAGAGAGGCAGAATTGTTGCTGGAAAAAAACAAAGTGTGGATCTTGTTGACTAGAGGTAGACAGTCCTGGAGTAAAATGGCAGTGTCAGAATACTGAAGCATATGAACTTGCTGAGGATGACAGGTAAAGATTACAGAGATGGGAGAATTGAGGCCATGAAATCATGAAGGGATTTAAACACAGACTGCCTTAAATATTATCAGCAGAACATGTATAATGTTACAGGCCAAGACACAGTAGAATGAAACCCAAAAAGCCTATGCTCAAGAAGCATTTCAGAGCTTCCAATGGTAAAATGCTATTAAAGGTTTTCTTTAATGTACATGTGCTCTCTCAAGTTCAGTGCAGTGTATGATTAAATCAGTGAGATGTAATAGGGATCTAATGATGGTCATGATGGCTTGGATTATTTATCCCTTTACCATCCAAAAATATTTAGATTGTGTCTTTGCAGCAGTCTGTCAACTGTGACAAAGGGTCATCTGACTCAAAATGTCCATTTTTTTCTCCCTTTACAAATGTTATCAGACCTGCTGAGATTTTCTAGCATTTTCTCTTTTGGTTTCAGATTCCAGCATCTGCAGTAATTTGCTTTTATCCAGTGAAATTAATTTCTATTGTACAAAGGAAGATTAGATTCAAACCTGTGCAATCACAGATATTGTTGGTTTCAGCCACACCTCTTTAAACTGATTCGACCTCATTATAGAAAGTGATGTGAAAGTGTTGACAAGCTGTGAATGAGAAAATAGAAAATCTTTTTGCTACTCTCATATTCCTTCAGATAGACACATTAGAAGCGTACCAATAGTCTCAAGATTGTTACTCAGGCATTAAAAATTCATCAGTTTTCAAGAATGCATTTAAAAAACATTTGCAATGAAGAAAGCCTCGTGATTGTTAGGTATAAGCAGTTAATTGCAGTTCTGTATTCTTTGTTGGACATTTTATATTGGAATTAATTTAAATGGAAAACATTTCATCAGTATGTAAAATCATGCACAAGTTCAATTAGCCTGAAATGTTGCTGCATGATTTTACTTTAAATAACCTTTTTAAAAAGTATGTAGGCCGGACTTTGCAGTTAGTGGCATAGAGATGGTGCTCGCCACTGGCATCAAATAAATCTATGCATGAATCTATATTATTCCCATGATAAGAATTTTTGTTACCTTCCAGTCTGGGCTGCAATAGAACCAACAGTTTTCTATATAAAAAATAGACTGCTGAAGCCAAAAAGCATTGGAAAATTCAGTGACATAATCCATTATTCAAAATTAACAATCTAAAAATCATTTTTAATGAGCACAATTGGTTTGATCAAATATATTATTCATAAATGTGATACTGAAAAAGAGAAATCATGCTTAAAAATAGATTTTACTTTTCATTAACTTTTTTTTAGAATTCTAAAAGGTTTTCTGTTAGAAAATCAATTCATTTTAACTTTGAAATGATCCTTGCTCGTATGAGCCTTTTCATTAAATAGTCATAAATGGTGAGATCTGGAAGTGTAGGTTTGAAGTTTTACTATTTGTAATTAGTAGGAAATTTGCCCAAATTCAATATTTGTTGTTAGCAAATCTTCAGGATTTGTATCAGTTGACCAGCATTAGAAATTGAATGATTTCTTTCAATACTCTGTTACTGTCAGAACTGATACATTCATGAGATGAAACTGCATTTTCAATTCATTGTGTAGAACAGTAACTTTCAAGATATATTTGACACTTCAGTTTCTAAACTGGATAGTAGTTGTTACATTCCTTAGTGATTTAGTGTTAAAATAGAGATATGATTGTTAAACTGAGCCTCAATTGGTTTAAAGATAAGAGCTGGAATTTTACTGCTGAGCCAGCCACGGAATTGGAGCAGGCCAGGGGCGGACATTGGAAATGCCTGTTGACCTTGGGTGGGATTTTACGATTTTGGGATGAGTAAGGCCATAAAGTAATGTCCAACATTACTCAATAGATCAAATTTTCAGCAAGTTGAGTTCAGTGGAAGAGAGAATTGGATGAGTAGGCATTGTCCACAAATTCACTGATCCATGTTCTATGTTCTATGTTCTATGCTTCTGCTGAATATCAGTAAGAGGTCTGACAACATCAATTTTAAATTCAACCGATTTATTTGATTGTAAACTTGCTAGCTTTCGGCGTTTGTGCCTTTATCAGGCGAATGAGATGTTCTGGTCTGCAAAAGCACACATATCAGCACAGACAGTTTACAGATTGCTGATTAGAATGCGAATCCTTACATCTAACCTGCTATTCAAGTCTTAAAATGGCTAACAATGTGAGTGGAAGGAACACTGAGCACAGGTTAGAGAGATGTGTATTGTCTCCAGACAGCACAGTAAGAGAGGTTTTTTGCTAACCCAGGCATGCCTGGGCACAAACACTGACGAAGGCACAAACGCCGAAAGCTAGCAAGTTTACTATCAAATAAATCGGTTGGATTTAAAATTGGTGTTGTCAGACCTCTTACTGAGCTTACCTCAGTCCAACGCCGGCATCTCTACATCATGTCTGCTGAATATGGTCAATGAAAATTTATAATGATGTCTGTAATTTCTCGACTATGTTCTGACTGTGAAGAGCCTTGCCCTCAACTAATCCACATCAAAAAATCCCTGGCACAATAGCTTCCAAATCTGTCACAAGCAAATGCTGGAGAAGGTTAAGATTTCCTTCTGCTTGTGAGTACTGGCAAAATAATCTTTTTAATATTTCTGTATAATTTCCCACTAATAGCGTACCATGCTGTCTTTTGTGTTGTCCTTTGTGGTGATTTATACAAAATGATCTCTGTCAAGAGATCATTTTGTATAAATATGGAGGAACTGACCTTAAAACAAAGCAACTTCACGAACAGCATTTTCACTGAGGAATCTAAAGGACTTCAGAATTGAGTGTTGTACGTCTTCAATGATTAAGACTGTAGCAACTGTGATGCAAATCCAATTATGTTGCAATTTCTGTTGCAAGAGAGTACACTTAATGTGTTTAAAAACTTAACCTATTCCTCTCTATCTAAAGCTCTATCAGGCAGCTTTGCAAACTGAAAGAACTAGCTACTCTCCAATGCTATTCTGAATGTTAGCTATGTTCTTGTCTTCATTCATTCTTCACTTACAGCTCAAATAACAAGCCAGTGCAAAAACCTGCAAAGAGCAACTGTCCATTTTACTAAACCAGTGATGCCATTGAACCCTAATACCACTAGAGAAATGTTAAGCGTACAGGGGAGCCTGAGAGTGGGCTTGGTGCATGACATAGCCAGGATGTGTAGGTTCTGCCAATCTTAATGCCAAGACCTCAATTAAATGAATCTGTACAGACTCCAATCTGTTAGCTAGCCAGATTGACTGCCTGGTCTAGTGAAGGATCGGAAATTTAATGGCAACAGCCTGTGGAATAGTCCCTGGAAGTCAGTGGAAGGAAAAGCCTCAGTCTGTAGTCAAGAGAGCACAATCACAATAGTGGGACAAGGAACCAGATGGCAATCGTGAAGATAGAGTTTGTAGTTGGTCATGATCAGGAGAAGGAGCCTGCAGATGTAATGATCACAAGGGCAGAGTCTGCAGAAGTTAATTATCAGGATGATGGAGTCAGCAGATAGAACATAGAACATAGAACATTACAGCACAGAACAGGCCCTTCAGCCTTCGATGTTGCGCCGACCAATATAAAAAGCAATGCCCCTCCAAACTAAACCATTCCCTTCTCTTCCATATACTTATCAACTAACCTCTTAAAACGCCACCAAACTTGGCGCATCTACAACTGCCGCAGGCAGGGCATTCCACTCCCGAACCACCCTTTGGGTAAAGAACCTACCTCTGATATCCGTCCTATAACTATCACCCCTTAATTTAAAGCTGTGTCCCCTCGTGCTAGCTTTCTCCATCCTAGGAAAAAGGCGATCACTGTCCACCCTATCTAAACCTCTAATCATCTTATATGTTTCAATAAGGTCTCCTCTTAGCCGCCTTCTTTCTAACGAAAACAACCTCAAATCCCTCAGCCTCTCTTCATAAGACCTGCCCTCCGTACCAGGCAACATCTGGTAAACCTCCTCTGTACCCTCTCCAATGCCTCCACATCTTTCTTATAATGTGGGACCAGAACTGCACACAATACTCCAAGTGCGGCCGCACTAGAGTTTTGTACAGTTGCAACATGACGTTGCGGCTCCGAAATTCAATCCCCCTACCAATAAAAGCTAAGACTCCATATGCTTCTTAACAACCTTATCGACTTGATTGCCAACTTTCAGGGATCTATGCACATATACACCAAGATCCTCTGTTCATCAACACTATTAAGAGTTCTACCATTAGCCCTATACTCTACACATTTGTTATTCCTGCCAAAGTGAATTACCTCACACTTTTCCACATTAAAATCCATTTGCCACCTCTCGGCCCAGCTCTGCAACTTGTCCAAGTCTCTCTGCAAACTATAACACCTCTCTTCACTATCTACCACTCCACCGACTTTAGTGTCATCTGCAAATTTACTAATCCATCCTTCAATACCCTCTTCCAGATCATTTATAAAAATTACAAACAGCAGGGGCCCCAAAACAGACCCCTGAGGTACACCACTTGTCACCGAACTCCACGATGAATATCTCCATCAACCACCACCCTCTGTCTTCTATCTGCTAGCCAATTCCTAACCCAATTAGCTAAATCACCTTCTATCCCATACATTTGCATTTTCTGCAGACGTCTTCCATGGGCCACCTTATCAAACGCCTTACTAAAGTCCATATATACCACATCAACCGCCTTACCCCCATCCACCTCTTTGGTCACTTTTTCAAAAAAACTCAATAAGGTTAGTAAGGCACGACCTACCCTTCACAAAACAATGCTGACTATCCCCAATCAATTCATTTCTCTCTAAATAACTATAAATCCTATCCCTAATAATTCTCTCCAATACTTTGCCCACAACAGAAGTAAGACTCACTGGCCTATAATTCCCTGGAAGGTCTCTTTTCCCCTTCTTGAACAATGGGACCACATTCGCTATCCTCCAGTCCTCCGGAACCACACCCGTAACCAACGACGACCTGAAGATCAGAGTCAGAGGCTCTGCAATCTCCTCTCTTGCCTCCCAGAGAATCCTAGGGTAAATCCCGTCCGGCCCAGGGGAATTATCCAACTTCAAACCCTCGAGAATATCTAGCACATCCTCCCTATCTACTTCGATACCTTCCAGTTTGCTACCCTGTACCTCAGTGTTCTCCATAACTACATTTACATCACACTGCGTGAATACCGAAGAGAAATATTTATTCAGTGCCTCTCCAATCTCTTCAGGCTCCACGCACAACTTCCCACTGCTGTCTATGACTGGCCCTAATCTTGTCCTAACCAATGTTCTATTCTTAACATATCTAAAGAAAGTTTTAGGATTCTCCTTAATCTTATCAGCCAAAGTCTTATCGTGTCCCCTTTTAGCTCTCCTCAATTCACTCTTTAGCTCCTTCCTGGCTAATCTATAGCTATCCATTGCACTAACCGAGCCTTCAAGCCTCATCCTGACATAAGCCTCCTTGTTCCTTTTAACCAGCAAATCAACTTTTTTCGTACACCAAGGTTCTCTTACTCGACCATTTCCTCCTCGCCTGACAGGGACATACTTATCAAGGACTCGCAGCAGCTGCTCCTTAAATAAGCTCCACATTCCAGATGTTCCCAGTCCCTGTAGTTTCCTAGTCCAATCTATGCACCCTAATTCTCTCCTGATGGCCTCATAATTACCCTTCCCCCAGCTATAAATACTGCCCCCAGCTTCATGCCTATCCCTATCCATCACTAAGGTGAACGTAACCGAATTGTGGTCACTATCACCAAAATGTTCACTAATTTCCAAGCCTAACACCTGGTCTGGCTCATTGCCCAGCACCAAATCCAATGTAGCCTCACCTCTAGTTGGCCTATCTACATACTGAGTCAAAAAAACCTTCCTGCACACTTTGTACGAAAACTGACCCCTCTAACGAGCTAGAGCTATAGCTATTCCAATGAATATTAGTAAAGTTAAAGTCCCCCATAACAATTACCCTATTATTTTCACTCCTGACCAGAATTGACTTTCCAATCCTTTCCTCAACCTCTCTAGAACTTTTAGGAGGTCTATAAAAGACACCCAGCAGGGTGACCTCTCCTCTCCTGTTTCTAATCTCAGCCCATACTACCTCAACAGACAAGTCCTCATCAAACTTCTTTTCTGTTACTGTGATACAGTCTTTGACTAATAATGCCACTCCTCCCCCCCTTCTACCTCCTTCTCTACTCCGACTGAAGCATTTGAACCCCGGAACCTGCAACATCCATTCTTGTCCCTGCTCTACCCAAGTCTCTGAAATGGCCACAACATCAAAGTTCCAGGTACTGGTCCAAGCTGCAAGTTCCTCCCCCTTATTGCGAATACTCCTTGCATTAAAGTAAATGCATTTCAAACCATGCCCTACCCCACCCGTACGCTGCTGTGTTTTACAGCTTTCCTCTATGACCCCCTTACTCTCATCCCTCTTAGCACCCCAACTACTTAGGATCCCACCCCCCACCCGAATCACTGTAAAGCCCCCTGCATAGCCTTAGCAAATTTTCCCCCCAAGATATTAGTTCCCCTCTGGTTCAGGTGTAGACCATCTCTCTTGTAGAGGTCCCACCTATCCCAGAATGAGTCCCAATTGTTCAGGAACCAGAACCCCTCCCTCCTGCACCATCCCGCAGCCATGAGTTCAAACATTCCCTCTCTCTATTCTTCTCCAAACTATCCCTTGGCACAGGCAAGAGTCCAGAGATAACCACTCTGCAAGTTTTGGCCCTAAGCTTCCACCCCAACTCCATAAATTTCTGTTTAATATCCCCTTCCCTCGTCCTTCCTATATCATGTGTCCCTACATGAACTATGACTTGGGGCTGACTCCCATCTCCCTTAAGAATCTTAAAAACCCGATCTGCGACATCCTGGACCCCAGCCCCTGGGAGGCAACACACCAGCCCTGAGTCATTTTTATTACTATTTACTCACCTATCTGTCCCTCTAACTATGGAGTCTCCAATTACTAGACCCATTCTCTTATTCCCCCTACCCACCTGAGCATTCTCAGCAGGCTCACCCCCAGAGACCTGCTCCCTTTGGTCATCTCCAGTTGATTCTTCCTCAACTGTAGCCTCCAAGACAGAAAATTTGTTTTGGAAGGGAACAGCCCCAGGGGATTGTCTACCCGATTGCTTCTTACCCCTCCTCCTAATAGTTACCCAAGAATCACTTTTAGGAGTGACTATCTCTTTGTAACTCCTGCCAATATCCTCCTCAACCTCTCGAATTATCCTGAGTTCCTCTAATTCCAGCTCTAGCTCCTTAACACGATCCTCAAGGAGCTGCAAATGGGCACACTTCCTGCAGGTATAATCAGCAGGAACACTACTGGTGTCCCTCACCTCGTACATACTACAGGAGGTGCAACGTACTGCCTGCACTGCCATCCCTGATACTTTAATTTCCAGGAGAGAAAAAAAAACTTCCCACACACTTTTATTATTAGGTTAGAGGAGGGGGGAAGGTGGGATACTCTACCTATGTAGAGTATCGGGTTTCCTCTCTGTACCAATTTATAGAACTCAGTAAGAATTTAGCAACACCAATTTATAATCCAACCGATTTATTTGATAGTAAAAACGCGAGCTTTCAACACTCTGTGTCTTCCTCAGGCAAATGCAGTGTTCTGCATTTGCCTGAGGAAGACACAGAGTGTTGAAAGCTCGCGTTTTTACTATCAAATAAATCGGTTGGATTATAAATTGGTGTTGCTAAATTCTTACTGAGTTCTTACCACCCCAATCCAACGCCGGCATCTGTATACCAATTTATAGAGACAGAGAAAAACTACAACTACCAGCAGCCTCCTAATGACGACTTCCGGTTTCTAGTTAGTTTAAATAAAAACGGCAAAAATTACCCCCGCTCGCTATTTTAAACAAAGAGAAAAGTTAAAAAACTACTTAACACTCAAACTTCATGCTCTCCCAAATCGCTGCCTCTTCGTGCTGCTCCAAGGGAACAATGAGCAATGATGGCAATGATATGGGTGGAAGGGCAAAGTATCTACTCTATAAACAGCTATCATAGTTTTAAAGATCTCTATTAGGTTATCCTTCAGTCTTTTTTTCAAGAGAAAAGAGACTCAACCTGTGCATCCTTACCCAATGTGCATATCTACACATTTGTAGTATCATGCCTGTAAATCTTCTCTGCACCCTCTCTTGTCCCTGGACATATATTTTACAATATGGCAACCAAAGTTGCATTCAGTACTCAAAATGTAGTCTAAACAAGATCAATACTGAACAAGCACAACTCCACTGCTTTTCAATTCTGTCTCTTTTTAAAAATAAAGCGTAGTGCTTGGTTTCCTTTTTTTATGGCCTTATTAATCTGCAAGTTTTAGTGTTGGATGTTTTTGCACCACTAGATCTCTATGTTCCTCTACCCTAACTAAACTCACATGATCCAAGTAAAAGCTGGCCTCTCTATTCTTCCTGACAAATATGCTACCTGACAGTGATTTTTGTTGACCCTTATTCACCAATTAATTGCCCTTCCTGCAAAGTTTGTCAGTGCCCCCCTGTAATTTATTGCAGTCCTTCTGAATATAGAATTTGTCCTTCACATTGATGCAATCCATATGTTTAGGAATTGTGTTTTAATTCCAAAGTCCATTTGTGAGTGTAAATTTTGCATAACTATTGCCTTGGCATTGATCCTCGTGGAATGTTGCTTTCCATGTTCTGAATATCTTTTACGTGAACTCTCTGGGGGGTTCTTCCATTCCAATCCGCTAATTTTTTGGTGGTTTGGGCCAGGAGATTCACACGTGTGCCGATTTGTGGGATTCATGCATGCATTCGTGATATGTGCACATCTCCCGGTGATAGAAATCCGGCATGGTCAGGACCACGCAGGAAACTGGCGGGAATAGTAGATAAGTATTTTTTTATTTATCTTATTTTAATGTATTTAAATGTGATTATCGGGCTCAGGACTGAATTCTCTGAGCTCGATAGCATCTCACACCCGCAGTACAATTTCACTCCAGCGAAATTTCAGGGAACTAGCAGGAGACCCTAGTGGAGTGAAGAGGGGGCAGGAGCTCAGGTAGGTGCAGGGGGTGAAATGGTGCCTGCTGAGTATGGGCATCCTGGCAGTGCCAGTTTCTATGCCCCCGGCATTGCCCAAGGGACAATGTGCCCATGCCCAGGGACTACCTTGTCTGCACCAGACATCGGGCAATGCCAAGGGGCAGGGACTTGGGGGCAGGGCCTAGGCAGTGATCAGTGGAGCTGGGTGAATTCTGCTGCCACTCTGCAGGCAGCATTGGTTGGGCTTGAGGGTAACCAGTGATTGGGGAGGGGCATTGGGGAGGTCTATTGAGTTGAGGAAGTGATCTGCTCCTGGGGGGAGGTGAGTTCTGCCTCCTGTAGGGGGGTAATAATCACTGCTGGCAGGGGGAGGTGCTCTGGGAGGGGGGTGGGGTTGATGCTCGTTTTGGAATGGTCGTGGGGGCTGCGATTGGGTTATTGGGTGGGGGGGGGGGGGGGCAGTGGGGCAGTACTATGTTGTTCCTGGGCCATTGTTCGGGCTGGCCAGCAAATGGGAGGCTGACAGTTTGGGGCAATTGTGCATGCGCAGAGGCCCGGAACTGTCAGACTCCAGCATGAGGAGGTCCTGTCCATCCTGAGCTTTTAATAATATTCACGATTGTGACCTCTGCACTGCACAGTGTGTGAGAGATTCGAGTCTGAACTCCCACTGGAAAAACAATTACCAATTACACCAGTTGTCTCGCAAATTCAGCACTTAGAAATTTTTGGGGAGAAAGGCCCCGTCTTTCTTGAAGCCAGCCAGCTCGCATTCTGAAATTAGTCCACTGACTCTATAAGTTCTGACCTTCTTCATTAGTCTATTAATGGGCACCTTATGGTGGGCCTTTTGAAAATCCAGATAAGCTACATCTACTGGATTAATATTATTTAATCTCTCTGTAGCCTTCTTAAAATATTCCTGAAGGCTGGTCAAGCAAGATTTTTGCTTTTGAAGTGCATGCTGATCATTCAGTATTACATTTTTGATTTCTAGACGTTCTTCTCTCCTGTAGTGGGAGTTCCATTATTTTTCCTACTCCCAATGGTTTAAAGTTCCCTGGACATGGTCCATCCACTTCTTAGATGAATGTGTTGCATTAGCTATTTGCTCGCCTTTTAGTTCTGTATCTTTTACTAACAAATTATGAAATCTGTGTAAAAATACTTCTGCTCTCTCTTTGCAAGAACCTTTTCAAAATACATGGATGCAATTCATCCAGAGCTGAGGAGCTTTATAGAACATAGAACATAGAACAATACAGCACAGAACAGGCCCTTCGGCCTTCGATGTTGTGCCAACCAAAATAAAAAGCAATGCCCCTCCAAACTAAACCATTCCCTTCTCTTCCATATACTTATCAATTAACCTCTTAAACGCCACCAAACTTGGCGCATCTACAACAGCTGCAGGCAGGGCATTCCACTCCCTAATCACTCTTTGAGTAAAGAACCTACCTCTGATATCCGTCCTATAACTCATACCCCTTAATTTAAAGCTGTGTCCCCTCGTGCTAGCTTTCTCCATCCTAGGAAAAAGGCTATCACTGTCCACCCTATCCAAACCTCTAATCATCTTATATGCTTCAATAAGATCCCCCCTTAGCCGCCTCCTTTCTAACGAAAACAACCTCAAATCCTTCAACCTCTCTTCATAGGACCTGCCCTCCATACCAGGCAACATCCTGGTAAACCTCCTCTGTACCCTCTCCAATGCCTCCACATCTTTCTTATAATGTGGCGACCAGAACTGCACACAATACTCCAAGTGCGGCCGCACTAGAGTTTTGTACAGCTGCAACATGATGCTGCGGCTCCTAAATTCAATCCCCCTACCAATAAAAGCTAAGACTCCATAAGCCTTCTTAACAACTTTATCCACTTGACTGCCTACTTTCAGGGATCTATTGACACATACACCAAGATCCCTCTGTTCATCAACACTATTAAGAATCCTACCATTAGCCTATACTCTACACATTTATTATTCCTGCCAAAGTGCATTACCTCACACTTTTCCACATTAAACTCCATTTGCCACCTCTCGGCCCAGCTCTGCAACTTGTCCAAGTCACATTACAAGTCCAATTACTTGTCCAAGTCAATTATCTTCTTTGAAATTGATTTCTTTTTTAAATTCAATACATATCCTTATTAAAATGCATTTATTATTTATCTCATCATTCAGTGTAATGTCCACCTGTTCTGACTCCTGCTAAATAACAAAGCGAAATAATGAATTAGAATTTCTGCTATCTCTGGCATTATCTGTGGTATTATCCTGTCTCTCCCTTAATGATTCCCTTCCCCTTCCAGCAATATATATTTTACTATTTTGTTTTATGCTGTTTGATAATTTCTCAATGCCTTTATTTATAAAACTTCCGGCCAGTTGCTTTATCCCACCACGTTAGCTGTTGGCTATCGGGCAGTGCTGGCCTCTACTTGTGTTAGCACCAACACCCCGGGTTTTGCATGTTAAATAGGCCTGTAACTGTTTTCAAATGCCCCTTTGTCCAGGGCCCCAGGTTTAATTGCAGAACTAAAATAATGCTGATTGAAAAATCAAGGTTCTTGTTGTTAAAATAGTCTTCATTAAATGTTTTCAATTCTAAACAGTTTAGATTAGATAAAGCAGACTAATGCAGCATGACAAATTGATAGGTCAGATGCAGTGTCAGTCTAGACTAGGTACCTGACCTGATTGAACTGTACCTGCTTTACAAGGTAGTCTGATTAAAAAAAAGAAAATCTTCTTTCAAAGCATTCACCAAGCAGACATTTGCACTGATTTGTTGAATTATTAATTAACTAGAATTTGAGGAACTAGCCACTTTGCAATGACAACAGTTATTTCATGAAGAATGGACTTGAATAACCCTTTTTGAAATGAGCACAAATATCTACTGCCATTGACTTCTGTGTTGCCTACTATTTGTAACTGTAATCTCCTGTGATATATTAGTTAAGCTGGAAAGGGAGGAGTGAGATATCATAGCAGTTTTGAAATGAAGCATAGCACCTCAGCTAGGCAAAGCAATGGGTCAGAAGCATAGAGACCCTATTATCTTAAACCATATTTATCATATGTTGGGAAAAATAATAAAGCCAGTTGAAATCTTTGCATGCAGGGAGTGTTTTTGTAGTAGCTGGTGACTCATTAATTTTTTCTTGCCATGAATATCTCTGATTGTGTGCGGTTTATTCAAACATCATCCAGAATGTCACAGCCACAAGAATGCATGCTATTAATTTGATATCTCACATCACAGTAATCAAACTATTTATTCATAAACAAAAACAGAAAGAGCAGTGATTCTCAACAGGTCAGGCAGCATCTGAAGTACAAAATCGGTTGTCATTGCCGGCGTAAATCATTCCTCAAAACCGCAAGATATTACAAATAACAGCAATTTAAAAAAGAAGGGAATAAGGAAAAGGGTGAGAAAGTAAAAAAACACAAACAAACACACCCAGAAGAAAAGAAATAGAATGAACTTTAACATTCTATTGCTGAATTAATATTTACAAGAGAAAATAATGAAGAAATCGAAAGAATTAAAAGATACGTATAAGACACTAAGAGTGGTATTTTACCATTTTTTTTGTCTAAGTGCTGCATGGATTTGAAACTGGGTGAGTTTTTCGACCACCCTTGATGTCTGCAAAATTTTGAGCAAGATTGTGGCTCATTGCAAAAGCCTGTGGGTGGGGCTTAATGTGCCCAAAAGCCTGCAGAGGGAGGTAGTGCACAAGTGCAGGCCCTGATGCTGCACATGAGTATTAGCAGCATCAGGGATCTGTCAAAGAGAGAGCTGTTGGGTCCCTGCTACTGCAACAACAACAGCCTGTAGAAGCCTGAGGCAGTTCTCTCCTCCACACTACAATCATGGCGATTGCAGCACGAGACCCTCCTGCCGCCCAGACTGATCACGGATCCCCTGCCTCCCTCACCGATTGCGGCCCTGCTGTCCTTACCCCATCAATAGCTGCAGAGTGGCAGCGGGCCCTCTCTCCTTCCCACAGCATAGTGGAACAGATACAGCCTGCAACATGCTCAACGTTACTAGGAGAAATTAAATAATCAAAGCACATAAAATGTATTTATTTTGAGATAATTTTCACAATGTTAAGCTTACTGGGATGCAAAAGCAAACAACTGTTCAGTTTATATGAATATAGTGATAAAAAAAATTATAGATCTCACCACACATGGCAACCAGAGCAAGTCTTTCTACCAAATGTCACATTTTTTTGACAAATTAACAGTTCATTGTTGGAAGAATACTAAAACTCAAACTTGTATATTTAGTCAATCACTTTCCTAAAATCTGTTATTTTGTTGGCAGGGATAAAAAGATTGTTTTACATTAATTATTGCAAAAACAAGTGATTTAAAAACATTCTACCCTTACGGTAAGCACTGTGTTAATTGACAAGGTAACAATTAGATTGTCGGGCTTTTCAGATTAGGTGGCCTTCAATAATATAGATCTAATGGTTTAGATTCAGTTCAAAAATTTCTCTACAAATTTTGACTATGCATTTGACTGGAAAGTTTAATCATGACTGTGCATTGCCCTGCGGAGCATCTGGAGGAAATCCACACAGACACCAGGGGAGAACATGTGGACTCTGCACAGATAGTGATCCAAGCCGGAATCAAATCCGGGGCCCTGGCGCTGTCAGGCAGCAGTGCTAACCATGTGTTACCATGCCACCCTATATAGCCCTCCCACTGGCCCCATCCCCTCCTAGCACTGCCCGGTGACCAATGGCCAAGTGCCAGTGTGGCACTGTCAGTCTGGCACTGCCCGAGGGGCACTCTCTCCCCTTGCCCTTGGCATCCCTGGGGGACTTCAATGGTTTCCAGTTCCACCAGCGAGGCCAAGTCAACTGCTCCCTGTTCATGGGGAACGTGCCTATTCCTTGCCAGCGAGAACCTTTCCCAGTGAGGTCATGAAGGCAGGCGAGCCCAGACAATTGAGCACCCGTGATCACCAACAGGGTATCACATCTGTCCACGCCCACCTTCCTAGCAGCTGTAGAATGAGCACAATAATTGGAATTCTACTGGATAAGGTAACACTGATGCTAAATTATGCTAAAGGAGAGGGAGGGTGCATCATTTGAAAAATTCCTGCTCTGTTGTATGTTCAAATATGTTTGAATCAACTGGTCACAATCAATAATTTCATGGCAACAAATATCACTGAGTCACTAGCTATTTCAAGAACTCTTCTTGCATACAAAGATTTCAAATAGCATTCTTGCTCTCCTGGGTGGTGCCCATTATGTTCAACGTGTGAAGTAGGTGGTTGCTGTTGCTCACAGAGACTTTTGAGACACTTATTGGATATTGGAGCCCCGGCCTAAGAGAGCTTAGTTGTAGAGGGCTCAGTAAGTGGAATTTATTCCCCCCTCACTCCCCCAAGTATAAAATGGTAGATACAAGTGTGGCAAGAGCTGAAAAATTATTTTTCTGCCCGTGTGAAATTCCAGCAGAAACTTGCAGTTCTGCCTGTCATGGCAGGTCACTATTTTGACAGAGGCCATTTTGCATTTCATCAATTAGATTCAGGTGAAGTACAACCAGAATGATTGCCCCTGCACAATTGTCCATACCACCAGTGGGATATCACGCCCATCAAGAACCCATTTGGCCCAATATAGCATGGAGATATCAGGACTTTTCTAAAGAATATCTGTGGCAATCAGATTGGGATGGAGGCCTCCAGTGACCATGGTCACTTAAACACTGCAGTGGATGGTTGGAGCATCTACCCACTGGATCTTTGAGCTTCAGAGTCTTCCAGGGGGTCTATCTTCTATCTTCAAAAGTGGGTGAGTTGATGGCTGAACACCTTTTTAAACTTGATGCCTTGATGTGATGATGGGGTGTTAGCCATCGAACCTACCCAGCCACATGAAACCACTGACTGCATTATCAATTAGACCACTATCATGACATGTCCATTCCAACTCTCACCAACTTCTACAGATGCAACTTTTACAGATGAAAGCATGGGGCATCTTTCTGGTTGCATCACAGCTGGGATGGCTCATGCTCTGTCCAAGACCGCAAGAAACTATAAAGATTCGTGCACGAGGCCCAGTCCACCATTCAACCAACCTCCCACCAATTGACTCTATTTACAATCCACTGTCTCAGAAAAGTAGCCTGCATAATTAAGGACCTTGTGCACCCTGGACATACTCTCTTCTAACTTCTTCCATCAGGAAAAAGATACAAAGGGTACCTGAGAAATGAAAAATATTTCATATAACATCACTGTTTAAGAAGGGAGGGAGGCAACAGATGGGAAATTATAGGCCGGTTAGCCTGACATTTTGGTCATTGGCAAGATTTTAGAATCCATTATTAAAGATGAGATTGCAATGTGCTTGGAAGTGCATAACAAAATAGGACAGAGTCAACATGACTTTGTCAAAGGGAGGCCATGTCTGACAAATCTATTAGAGTTCTTTGAGGAGATAACAAGGAAGTTAGACAAAGGAGAATCAGTGGACATGATTTATTTAGATTTCTGGAAGGCTTTGACAAGGTGCCATGTAGAAGACTGTTAAATAAGTTAAACGCTCATGATGTTAAGGGTAGGATCTTGATGTGGATACAGGATTGGCTGACAGGCAGAAGACAGAGTGAGAATAAAGAGCTCTTTTTCAGGTTGGCAGCCAGTGACTAGTGATATGCCTCATGGGTCAGTGCTGGAACCACAACTTTTCATAATATACATTAATAATTTGGAGGAAGGAACTGAAGGCACTATTGCTAAGTTTGCAGATAATACAAAGATATATAGAGGGACAGATAGTATTGAGGAAGCAGAGGAGCTGTAGAAGGACTTGAACAGGGTAGGAAAGTGGGCAAAGAAGTGGTAGGTGGAAAACAATTTGAAGAAGCGTGAGGTTATACATTTTGGAAGGAGGAATGGAGACATAAATGGGAAAATGTTTAGGAAATCAGAAACACACAGGGACTTGAGATTCATTGTTCAAGATTTAACATGTCAATCAGCAATTAGGAAGGAAAATGAAATGTTAGCATTCATGTCGAGAGAGCTAGAGTGAAAGGAACGATCGTTTAAAGAAGAGATGAGGAGGAATTTCTTAGTCAGAGAGTGGTGAATCTGTGAACTCTTTGCCACAGAAGACTGTGGAGGCCAGGTCATTGAGTGTTTTTAAGACAGAGATAGTTAGGTTCTTGGCTAACAACGGGATCAGGGGTTATGGGGATGAGAAAAAAATCAGCCATAATTGAATAGCGGAGAAGATTTGATGGGCCGAGTGGCCTAATTCTGTTCCTATGTCTTATGGTCTTATGGATGTGTACCAACCAATTCAAAAACAGCTTTTTCCTGCTGCCATCAGGCTTTTGAATGGACCTATCTCAGATTAAGTTGATCTTTGTCTACACCTAGCTATGACTATAACACTGCATTCTGCACCCTCTCTCTTTTCCTTCTCTGTGTACAGTAGTGCACAAGAAACAATACTTTTCACTGCATACTAATACATATAACAATAATAAGTCAAATCAAATCAAATCAATCCCATTTCCACCACTTTATAAGCAGCAAGTTCTAGGTCATTACCATTTACTGCATAAAAGATGTTCTTCCTCACGTTCCCATTCAATCTTTTACCTAAAATCTTAATTCTTCTAGTCCTTGCACTGCCTGGTAATAAGAACAGCTTTACTTTGTCTACCTTATCTGAACCTGTCATAATCTTATATGGTTACCTCAAATATCCTCTTCACCTCTGCAAGAAGGACCACAGATTTTCCAATTTAACTTTGTACTTAAAATCTCTGTAGCAAATTTCTGTCTTTCTTGGAACCATTCTATTAAATCTATTCTTCACCGTTTCAAATATCCTCACATCCTTCCTACGGTTTGGTGACTAGAACTGGATGCAATATTCTACCTGTGGCCTAACCAGAGCTTTAGAAATGTTCAGCATCATCTTGCATCTAGAATGATTCATCATTTTATACCTGGACTGACACATAAGCAAGTCTCCAGTCTTGGCTTCTTACTGAGAGGAGAACCAGTGGATTAAATATCTTTCTGAGTTTACCATAAGTTGGCTATTATTGTAATAAACTTGTTTGCTAACTTTCATGTCCTTGGTTAGCAACCCCTTCATTCAAATGTATTAAATATTGAATGAAGCACCACCTGTGAACCTATTGGAATAGAAACATGTTGACTAATCTTTCCCAACAAGCTTAACATTGAAAATCTTCCTTTCCCAATTGATATTCTGTTAATATCAGTAATTGATTCATAAACATTTCATTTTGACCATTTTGTAACTAATCATAATGGTTTGCATATACACTGCATCAAAGATTGAAGTTTAGGAGAACAAAAAGACTATCTGCAGCAGTGAGATGGAGTGTATTCTATCTAATGTCTCTGTATTGAAAATGGTTACTTTATAAAACTTAGATATTTGCACAACAGTTAGTGCAAAACAGTTAACAAATAAATTATTAATATTTGCAAGCAAACGTGGCAGTGATTCGTGGAGCCAGTCCATTAGTAATGAAGTAATGCATATTTAAATTACTTTCAGAACAAATATAAAGCTGATTGCAAAATAGCGCACTAATAATCCTGACTTTTCCTGATTTAATGTACCTTACTCACCACAATGCTTGACTATTTTTGGTGCAGCTCACAGTTGCCGGCAATAGCACATTTCACACACGCAGAGTAGTAAAGATTGTGATGTCAGTGGACATTGAGAGTTGACATAAAAGTCCATGCTGCCAAGTTCAATCTCTCTACTCTAGTTATCACTGTCTCATAAGCATGTGTTCAGTGACACATGGAACTGTGCATCAACTCTGTTTAAAGGTGTCATTGTCCAACTTGCAGGTTAGTTCCTTATCAATATGTATTGCTTCTAGCTGAATTTGTGGAAGTACTGGGTTCTTAAGACTTCAGAAAAGTTGTTTTTTTTCTGGAGGGAATGTTGTCAGTGTTAGATTGATTTTCGTTGCTACTAAATAGATTTTGAGTTTGTTATTTTCTCTCAGCAGTAGCTGCAGGATTAGAAAGAGTTGGAGCAGAGGCAGCAAAGACCTGTTGCCTGTTGAGGCAGCTGCCTGTTGAAGGAAGTGAAGGAGGGGAGAAGGGTTCTCAATCTAGGGTGGTGAAGGTGAAGCTGTGCTGGGGCAGTATGTTCAGTAGCTGCACTTCACCAGGGAAGTACTCAGAGTGGTGTCACTTCCTCAAATCAGACTTGCAGTCTCAGTGATCTCCATGATAACAGTAACCCTTAAAGAGCAATTGGTGTGTGTCTCATACAGGTGATTGCCAGCTATTCTGACAGCAGTCTTGATGCAAACATCCTGTGCTCAATGGAAGCTGAAACATTGACAGTCTGAAACTACAGTCTGCAACTGGACGTTGCATTTTGACTGGAAAGATTGAATTCCAAGCTGTGTAAAGCCCTCTGCCAAGTTGGAGCTGGACTCCTCTGTGCTCCTTAAAATTAACAGCAGGTTCTGTGGCAGGTCTGCCAATGTACCAAGCATTTATGCGAGGAGTTCAGTCAACCCTTTCTGCAAGCTACCCCATTAAAGTCCTCATTTGATATCTCTGCAGCAGAATTTGAATACAATCTTATCCCCTGGGAAGTTGGCACCTACTGGTTCCCTGGCCTGCTGTTACCCACTTGCACCCGATGGCTCACCATGTGCAGATCCTATCTCTGCATGATTCTTTAAGCTAGTATCTGACTGATGACAGTGAGTACAAGATTGAGGGATAGCATTCATTCCTTCTCAGTATTTTTCCACCACCTAAGCATTCAGTTTCAGGCCTCAGTGCCTGGCCAGGTAGCAGCTTTGAGGCATTGGAAGTATAAATATGCAAGAGCAGGGTTAGTATGTGAGGAGGGGGGAATGTAAGAGGTGCATGATTACTTCATCTGCAGTTTGTAAATCATAGCAGCTTATGGATGAGGGCAGGGGGAATTTGAGGAGTATTTTGTCATCTTTACCACAACTGGTCATGGCGTCTGTTACGGCCACTCCAATGATCTCCAACAGCGCCTCTTCCAGGAGAGTGAGGATAGCAGCTTCTTACCTTCAATCAGTTACCTGTTGCTGCTGTTATTATGCGCTGCCTTCTCCTGCACCAGAAACTGAAATATGTCACAGTGTGGTGCCATATGTTTGGATGATTTTTACCTGCCACAACTGAACAGTGTGTGCATGATGTGAGTGTGTGGTTTGCAGCAATGCTATGTTGTGAGGGTGAAGCAACACAAACAAATGTGAGAAATATGAATGAAAGGAGTGTGGTCAATTGAGCAATGTGTGAGACCAGTTACACAGTTGGTAGGATTTGGCATGTGAGAATGCATTTACAAACTATGATGCTATTTGATGTAATTAAAGGTTTTATAGCATTGTATCCAGCTTCTTGGTGCCAGCAGGAGACCACCATGGCCAGCTGTTCCTACTACCTGGTGATCAATGACTTCCTGAGGGAACCAAACTCTCTCCTTCAGCTGGCTTTCTACAACAGTGACTCCAGCATAGCATCCTCCAGGTTCTCAAATCTTTCCCAAGGATTTTCAACTCCTGCAGCTAAAAAGAACCTTACATTTAAGAGATGCAGGTTGATTGTCAGTAATCAGGTCACATCTGGACTTGGTACCCCTGCTGAGGTGTTCAGCTGCACAGCACCTTCATTGTACTAAAAAACAGAATATGTGAAAAAAGAAATTTGTGTGTTAGTGTCACTTCTAATGGACATGGGATAACTATGCATCTCCACCCCATGCTGATTTTGGGGCAAATGTAAGTCATCCCTTTATGTACAAATATAATATGTATACAGCAGAACTAAAACACAAGAAAGAAATAGCAGGGTGGAGACAGAGATGTAAACTACAAAATAATACAATAAAGACAAGTCAACAGACACCCAAACTTCAACTTAACTTGTGGATCATCACAATCTATTCTCAATCCTGTGGTCATATTAATGCAGCACAAGTTTAACTTCATTTATTGTAAAAAAAAAATTCTTACTGTAATTTTAATATGGGGTTTTTAGTTCAATAAGTAATGGCATATTAGAGAATGCCTTGGGACAAACTCATATCTTGGAACAATTGGCTTTGAACGTTCTGCTGCAGTGCAGCCATGTTGGTCAGTGGGATAATTTGTGGTAGTTATAGGACGGATGTCAGAGGTAGGTTCTTCACTCAGAGGGTTGTGAGGGCGTGGAATGCCCTGCCTGCAGCAGTTGTGGACTCGCCTACTTTGGGGGCATTCAAATGTTCGGTGGATAGGCATATGGATGATATTGGAATAGTTTAGGTTAGAGGGTCCACTGGCCGGTGCAACATCGAGGGCCGAAGGGCCTGTACTGCGCTGTAATGTTCTATGTTCTATAATTTCAAACCCTAGAGCATATGTTATTCCACCACATTTTAATGATATGCACTCCTTTGTCATTTTTGTTATCACTGAGCACTATTAACAAACTGGTGATGGCAAATGTAATTGGCAACTAAATTATCGTGTCCCTTACCATTTTATGTGTGAATGTGAAAAATATATGGCAACTTTAACAGCAATAAAGCAGTCAACTTTTAAGCAGAAGTACAGGAGATATTTATGTTACTAGTGTGAATATACAGAACATGACTTATATTCTTTATTACTGAGAAACCTAGATAAAAAATTAAATGAGAAATACGTTGGACACCACAAAGGTTGACAAAATAAATAGGAAGATTAGGCAAATTAGTGGTTAGGTAACAAGGTAAAACAATTAGCAAACAAAAACAAACAGAGAAAAAGGTCATAAGATAGTGCCAAGGTTTGGTGAACAGAGAAAAATTCTTCCCAAAGTCCTGCAAAAAATCAGGCTTCACCCTATTTTGATTGATTTCATTATCTAATTCCAGGAGGCGACTGAAGGAATGCAAAATTGAAAAAAGAGAGTAGATGCCTTTTAACTCCCTTCCCAGGGGTACTTGTGTCTCTCTGTCTGCAGATGCTCAGCAAATCTGAGAAGTCTTGTTTCACTCACAAAGTAGTAAGTGCCAGATGGCTCAAACCTTCAGAGCAATTGTCAGCTGGCTAAAATAGCATCACTCATTGCCAAAGAAATCCTATCATACGGTCCCCTTTATGCAGCAACCTTGACACAGTCACTGGCTGACTCTGCACTACGAGTGCCAAGGCTGCCATTTGGGGATTATTATGCAACTTTTCCAAACAGGCAATTGTCCAACATTGTCCATATCATTCTTAAAGTACCATACCAGTGGCAAGAACATCTAATTGATGATGACCTGTCACCAGCATCCTTCCATCTACAGTGGACATGTGGAAAATCCCTTGGGTGTAGGTGGTGAGTTGGCTTCATATGGTGCATTCCTGGTGGCTGAAGAGACAATCACTGAGAGTTAGTTTCTGCCATAATTGCTACATGTGATGTGGTTAACACAGTAAGAAGTCTCATAACATCAGGTTAAAGTGCAACAAGTTTATTTGATAGTAAATCCACAAGCTTTTGGAACACTGTTCCTTCATCAGGTGAGTGGAAAGTTCTGATCAGAACTTTCCATTCACCTGACGAAGGAACAGGGTTCTGAAAACTTGTGAGTTTACTGTCAAATAAACTTTTTTAACCTGGTATTGTGAGATTTCTTACTGTGTTTACTGCAGTCCAATGCTGGCACCTCCACATCATGACGTGGTTATCAGGTGTCATTGTTGATGTTTTTGTTTGAAGTTATTATTTGTTGCTAAGCCACTGTATCCACTGTTTGTCATGGCAGTGCATGCCAACCCATAGGTGGTGTCATCATTTCTCTCTCTATTGACTAGTGTCTCCCATTGTGAAAAATCAATACTTAACAGTGATGTAGTGCTGCTTGAGTGCACTGGAACACAACTCCAGCGTCTCCAAACAGTGCCTGGGAGAGACTGGTGCAAATTATTCCAAACACTGGGCTCAGGAGATCTGGGCTTGGCATTTCAAACAGAGTTCTTGTTAAGTAATCAAAGACAGTAACTCACTCATCAATGTCATTATTACAGACACATAGAACATAGAACACTACAGCACAAACAGGCCCTTCGGCCCACAAGTTGTGCCGAACACATCAAAACCTACCCAGCCATAGACCTATCTATAACCCCCAATCCCATTGGATCCCATATCCTCATCCAGAAGTCTTTTAAAAGCCCCCAGCGAGTTCGCCTCGACCACCACCGATGGCAGCCGATTCCATTCACTCACCACCCTCTGAGTGAAAAACTTTCCCCTAGCATCCCCATCCTGAAACACAGGGAGGAAGACTTTAGAAGATGATTTTATTTGGTGAGAGGGAAGGTGGGAGGGATTCAGCACCGAACTTTATTGAGCACCAGACAAAAACTATATGGGTAAAAGTGTTGCTGAATTTGTGAATTTTGATAAGCCGTTTGAATAGAACACTATCGTATACAGTAGCCTTATTTCTGCAAACATAATATCCATTGCATTCTGAAAGCTCTTCTTTTCATGTGTTTCCTTTCTGTGTGAGAGCATGGATGGCTTGTGAATAGATGGACACCAGCCCTTTGGGTTCTGTGTTTCAGTCAAAAATAGTCTTTCTGTTGCTGCAAATCTATTGTTGCCAACAGAGAGCTAGCTGAGATGGGATGGAGCAGAAACCTTGTGTTAGAACTTCAGGTTCTAGTTGATGTGAACTGTTCATGAAACAAAAAGGCCAAGCAGGTTGCTAGCCCCTATAATCATCACAGAACAAAGCTAACCTGTGCTATATTGGAGGACACCTTGTGAATAGTTTCTTCTCAAAATCATTTGGTGAAATTGTGACTATTGCTGTTTGACAACAACTTGCATTTATATGGCAACATTTATATAGCATCTTTAAGGCAGTAAGACACTCTACATATAAGGAGGGAATTCCAAAGCTTAGGCAACTGAAAGCAAGATCAACCCTGATGAGGCTGCATGGGTGCGGACATGGGAGAGTTCAGAATTGGAGTAGCTCAGGGTTCTGGGAAGGTTGGTGGAGGCTACAGAGATTGGAATGAGGCTACAGAGGAATTTCAACATGAGGGTGAGAATTTTGAAAATGATACCATGTTACTGATTGTTAAATTATGTGAATTGTTTTGAGAAATTGGCTTCTCAGTTTTGTTTTATGACGTTCCTGCTGGCAATAAAGGAAATCAGTAAGTAATCACTAAACACAAAGCAAGTCAGCTCACATGTCGAGTATATTGTAGGTGCATTCATGGCACGTATGGGTATGATAGACGAGGAAAACCTATTCCCATAAGCATATGGTAGAAAGACCAGTTGAAGTAGACATAAGATTGTGGGCAAGTGATACAGGAGGAGTATGAAGAAGAATTGGAACTCGTTGCCCATGAGAGTGTTGGAAGTGGGGACAGGCAATGATTTCAAAATGAAATTGGATGGGTGCTTGAAGGAAATAAAATTATAGGATGCAAGGATAGATTGGGGGAATGTGACTTACAAGATTGCTGCAAGAAGAGCCAACATGAATTTGATGGACTGAATGGCCTCCTTCTTACGTTCCTTCTGTATTCTCAATTACTCTATGGGCGCAATCCAGCTAGAGTCCCAGGCTAGCTACATGGTCATACACCAACTATGGCAAGGTCTGTAAAACGTAACAGGCTACAAGATGAAAGCATGTAAAATCACCAAGGCACTTCTCCCTGATGAACTCAATGCATACTGTTCCCGTATTGAGCAAGAGGTCATCAAGAGCACACTCTTCATTTCAGAAGCCTGTTACGTTTTGCAGACCTTGCAAAGCCCACTAATGTCTCTACTTTCTCAGAAGACTGAAGAAATTTGGCATGTCCGCTACAACTCTTACCAACTTTTACAGTTGCACTATAGAAAGCATGCTTTCTGGATGTATCATACCTTGGTATGGTTCCTGCTTATGCAAGACTTCAAGAAATTATAAAGGGCCATGAACAAAGCCCAGTCCATCATTCAAACCAGCCTCCCATCCACTGACTCTGTCTACACTCCCTGCTGCCTTGGAAAAGCAGCCAGCATAATTAAGCGCCCATGCACCCATGACATAGTGTCTTCCACCTTCTTCCATTAGGAAAAAGATACAAAAGTCTGAGAACATGTGCCAGCTGACACACGAACAGCTTCTTCCCTGCTACCATTCCACTTTTGAATGGACCTATCTCACATTAAGTTGATCTTTCTCTACACCCTGGCTATGACTATAACACTACATTCTGCACTCTTTCCTTTCCTTCTCTGTGTATGGTATGCTTTGTCTGTCTCATGAGCAAGAAAAATACTTTTCACTCTATACTAATACATGTGACACTAAAAAATCAAATCAAATCTTGCGTGCTGTTCATGCCACATTCCTGCTGCAGCAAGGATGGAGAATTTGGCAGCCAACCAAATCACTGTTCACTGCAATGGGATTTTCCCACCCAACTGCTGTAAGTGATGGTGAGATTCTGAGCTATGATTCTATTTCCTTTTGTCAGTATTTTTTGTGAAATAATGACTGCACGTACTAAAGCTATATTAGAAATATTAATAAAGTGTTGAGAAATATTTTTATAATGCTGTTACCCTAGTCAATCTTGATGTGTTAAGATAGACAAGTCCCCAGAGTCTGATGGGATATACCCCAGAATACTGAGTGAGGCAAGGGAGGAAATTGCTGGGGCCTTGAGACAAATCTTTGTATCCCCACTGACTACAGGGAAGGTCATGACATGGAGATGTCAGTGCTGGACTGGGGTAAACATGTAAGAAGTCTAACAACGTCAGACAATGTCTGCCTTTGACAAGTATGTCTTATGACACACGACAGCGCAGAGTTGCTGAGCAGACTGATAGCCAAGTTCTGCATACACGGGGACGGTCTCAACCGGGATCTTGGCTTCATGTTGCACTATATGTAGCTCCAGTGACTGGGTTTGCAAACCTCACTTACTGTACTGTCTGGAGACAATACACATTTCTTTAACCTATGTCTAATGCTTTTTCCACTCACGTCAGCATCATTAAGGCTTGAATAGCAGGTTAGTTGTAAAGACTTGCATTCTAATCAGTAATCTGTAAACTGTCTGTACTGTTATATACTCTATCTGAGGCCAGAACTCTCCATTCACTTGACGAAGGGGCAAACCCTGAAAGCTTGTGAGTTTACTATCAAATAAGATGGTTGGACTTAAACTTGATGTTATCTGACTTCTTACAGGGAAGGTCCCATAGGATTGGAGAATAGCCAATGTTATTCCTTTGTTTAAGAAGGATAACAAGAATAATCCAGGTAATTACAGGCCGGTGAGCCTTACATAATGGTAGGATATTATTGGAGAGGATTTTTTGAGACAGGATTTATTTCCACTTGGATTTATTTCCACTTGGAAATAAATGGATACATTAGTGAGATGCAACATGGTTTTGTGAAGGGAGGTTGTGCCTCACGAACTTGATCAGGTTTTTCGAGAAAGTATTGATGATGATTGATAAGGAGGTAGGGCAGTGGATGTTATCTACATGGACTTCAGTAAGGCCTTTGACAAGGTCCCTCATGGCAGACTGGTGCAGAAGATGAAGTCACTTGGGTCAGAGAACAGCTGGCAACGTGGATAAAGAAAGGACTTGGTCATAGAAGACAGAGGGTAGCTGTGGAAGGTATGTTTCTGAATGGAAGGCTGTGACAAGTGGTGTTCCTCAGGGATCAGTGCTGGGACTTTTGCTGTTTGTAATGTATATAAATGATTTGAAGGAAAATGTAACTGGATTGATTAGTAAGCTTGCAGACGACACAAACTTTGATGGATTTGCAGATAGCAATGAGGACCATCAGAGAAGACAGCAGAATATAGATCAGTTGGAAACTTGAACAGAGAAGTGGCAGATAGAGTTTCATCCAGACAAATGTGAGGTAATGCATTTTGGAAGGTCTAATACAGACAGGATATATATTGTAAATGGCAGAACCCTGAAGAAATTGGTAGACAGAGGGATCTGGGTGTACAGGTGCACAGGTCACAAAGTGACAATGCAGGTGGAGAAAGTAGTCAAGAAGGCATACAGCATGCTTGTTTTTATTGGCCAGAGCATTGAGTTTAAAAATTGGCAAGTCATGTTGCAGCTTTATAGAACCTTAGTTAGGTCGCTCTTGGAATATAGTGTTCAATTCTGGTCACTACATTACCAGAAGAATGTTCTGCACTCCATTCTTCACATCCCTCCCGTTGAAGCTAAATATGTGTTCTGTGAAAGATCATAACTTATTTGCTTTAGACTCTGTACTCTTATTTATAAAACCTAGGACTCGGTTTAATTATTTCTCAACCTGCCCCGTAACTTCAATAATTTAGTCATATTACATCCAGATCCACATACTCCTGCATTTCTTTTGGAATTGTAGCCTTTATTTTATGTCACCTTGCCTTTCTTATCAAAGTGTCAAAATTCACTTTACAATTCTCGACATTAAATTTAATCTGCCACAATGTCTGCCCATTTCCCCAACCTGTCTCTATTCTCTTGAAGTCCATCACTACTCTCCTCAGAGTTCATAACACTTCTAAGTCTGAATACCTAGGTCTAGGTTATCAATGGAAATCAAGAACAACAATGATGTTGTTGGCATATCCCAGTCAGAAGTAAGTAAAGTTTTCTGTAAGTCATGATCTAATAGGCTTGAATTAAATAATTAAACTGTTGCATCATGAAATTTTACCTTTGCTCAAGACAAATTATTTAATATTCCAGTAGTTAGAAATAAAACATCAACCAACATTAATATTTTTCACTTAAAATGCTTATTATTACTAATGTTTACAGACTAAAATGATTAATAGATAGAGAACAAATGATAGTGGATTTAGAAAAGATAAGCCAACACATTTTCTTAAGAGTTTCTGCACCTCAAACTTTGCCAACATACCACTGATGTTTTGAGGCCATCATATGTTTGCATGCATATTTGAAGTGGAATTTTGAATATTCTACTGATATTCTGTTCTGGTTACATCAGCATATAGAAAATCTTTGTGTATATGTCCTTCTCCTCTCTTGCCTGAGCCAACAAAGTTGCCGCTGCTTGATGAGTGCCATCTTACTTGAGGGATTTCCCTTTGAGGCGACTGCTACATTCATGATCTTTTCTTTCCATGAGTGTGTCGCAAGTAGTGAAGATGAAAGTTGTTAACTCCCTTTCTTGATAGTTGTAATTTGTTGAGTTTTCACAGCCCTACACCAGGGTTCTGCAGAACACAGGACTCAAGAGACAGCATGATATTCCATCCTCGTTTTGTGAATTGGCCAAAGGTGTTATTGCTTTTACTGTGTATCAAATCCTACATCAAGAGACAGATCATCTATCACACTGGAATTTAATGTAGAATAATTTGTGAAGCACTTCCAGCAGGGAGGCTGTTATTCAGAGTGACCAAGGCATGATAATGCCTGTAGAGGGCACTAATAGCACATGGAGGTTGCCATGGGAATGCCATGAAGATGCATACAGGAAATTTGGTCATATAACACAGACAGTAAAAAAGCAGGAGAGAAATTCAGCCTGAATAAGACATGTTGGGTGAGGATAAGATCAAGTTCGAAACTGTGCATTAACATTAAAGAGGTGATCTTCCACATGGGCCTGTTGTGTAAAAGTTGTAAGAAGTGTCACAACACCAGGTTAAAATCCAACCAGTTTATTTGATAGTAATCCCACAAGCTTTAGGAAATGCTGTTCCTTCATCAGGTATGTGGAAGGTTCTGATCAGAGAAGAGCATATAAAGTCGCACACAGATTACAGAATACTAATTAGAATGCAAGAAGGCAATTACATCATGTAAATG
This sequence comes from Sphyrna mokarran, assembly GCA_024679065.1. Taxonomy (NCBI): domain Eukaryota; kingdom Metazoa; phylum Chordata; class Chondrichthyes; order Carcharhiniformes; family Carcharhinidae; genus Sphyrna; species Sphyrna mokarran. The sequence goes on from JAGIQG010000010.1 coordinate 27,824,352, forward strand.
TTGATCATACCATTGCCCCAGGGTTTCTTCAGCTTTTTAGTGAAGTTAGGATGAAGAAAGGAAAAAGTTCCAGTGAAAACTCCCTCCCTAACTGTGAGAGCACACAGTCATGGGGCTAACGCTCAAATCTGAGGGATCTTGTGGCATTAGCAAGGGACTGGTATCTTCAGATGCTAGGGAGAATTCATGAAGAGAGGAAGAAGGATCTCTCATTAATCACTGGGGTCCACAAGTAGTAGGTGAGGATAGTGTGTTTGATCTGGGTGGAATATATTGAAGTACACTTAAAAAAAAAGCAGATGGTGAATATAAGCAGAAATGGGAAACTGTACTTTGAACAAAAAAAGTCCATTTGGAGACGGTATGCAGCTCCCAAGATGCACTTCAGGACTCTGTGGAAGACGAACACAGTGAATCCACGGAAGTTGTCCAGATGATCTGAACTTCCAATGGGAAATTCCCCTGTTTCCAAGATTCTCCAAAAAAGTTCCCAACTCTGAGTTAGTTTCAGAGACTTCAGAGAGTTCTGACTTACTTATCTGAATAGTTACCAAGGAAATGTTAGAAGAGAAATCTCAGTCTAACAAATGGGTAACTATCTAATGAACTCTCCCAATCACTCACACTACCACCCCTTCCCCGCTCCTCCACCCATCTCCTCCTTGACCTGACCTGACTAGCCCCCACCACCTGATTCCTCCAACTCTCTCCATTTACCTCACCCACTCTATCCAATTTACCCACTTACAAATTCATCCATCCATTCACTCATTTATTATCACGCTGAAAAGCTGTTTAAATGTATCGAAACTTTTCAATGTGTTAGTAACCACTCGAGTGGTTACATAAAAGGTCACTTTGTATTTCTGAAGAAGTTGGATCGGAAGACCAGACCAGAAATGCAGAGTCATGGCACGGAAATGTAGGAGTGGAGGACAAACTGGTGATTATTGCTGCTCTTTGGAAGGTTCGGACCAACATTGCCATATTTCAACGACAGTTGAGAGAAGTTGTCACCTGCTCAGTACATTAAATGTTACATTTTTTTCTTCCCAACATTGCATTTAGTAAATGTGAATGATGTAAAGCCTTTCTTCGGGAGATGTTGCGGGATATTAAGTAAGTGCTGTGAGGGACATCTACACAGGTCTACTGTCATTGACTAAATAAACAAAGGTTGTATTTTAGTCCTCCAAAGGAAAGACAGCTTGCATTTCCCCAGCAGGCAGCTGTTTAAACAATCTATGGTGGTTACTGCAGAGGGCTCTGCTTACCGATCAATCAGCACACATTTAAGACAATGATGTTATTCTTTTCTCCAGGTAGTCCTACTAAGTTCACTGGCTTCATAATTTACCTGTATAGCAAAACTGCTCACTTTATCACTAATGATGGTCTGACTACAGCATTTTCATCGTATTGCTGAACAGTTACCTGTCATTTGAGTAGAAATTGCTCATTTGGATGGAAATGTCATTAACATATGCAGAAAAGCTAAAAGAGAAAAGTCATCATTTTGCAGCTTCTGTTCCTAAGGAAGGTGCTTCGTAGACATATGACATACAGAAAACCTGTTTTCAAGATAGTAGTTGCTCCAAAATCAGGACAGGCTTCATCTGAGGAGCAAAATCCAAATGTTTAATTCTGGCAGACCATTGGAAATAAAAATAATGAAGTCATCACATAGTGGTAGATATTATCCTTTACCTATTCAGCAATAAACTTGGTGATTTTTAAATACAGAATAGTATAGCAGGATGCAGATTAGATAATCAATATCCGTATTACATTGATAACTCAAAAGGTTAAGGAGAAATGTCATCATTCTCTTACTGTAAGTGCTAACACCTTGTAACCATAACGTTAGCTTCTACTTAATCTGAATTGTCAAGAAGTCCTTCTGTTTTGGAACTTCACCAGTCACTATTCTCGCACAGGCACATAATGCATGCAAGCTGGAATGCTGCTTTCACTAGGCATCAGTGCCTTTAGGAGCAAACAAAGTGAGGTAACAAAATTCATGGTAAAGGAAGGAAATGCTTCTGACAGTGGCTGAGATCAGCAAGTAAAAGCACGTCTTTGACTGAGCATCACCATAGTTTAGTAGATGGATGCTCCAAAACAAACACAAGTCTGCAATCTCATACTTCTCTGAGACTTTTCAAAGCCTATACATAGGAAAGGTTAGAGGGGCTTTGAAATTCGGTGACATTGCACCAGAATTTTACCACCTCTAGGGCAGAGAAGGCTTGCAGAGCGGTATTCTCTTGTTGGCCTTGGGTGGAATCTTACAAGCCTCAAGCAGGCAAGTTGATAAAATTTTGGCAAAATTATGTCCATATTTGGGAGTTGAGCTGCAGTTAAACCTCCAAAATGGAGTGGAAAAGGGCATTCTGAGCTGACATCATGCCACGTGCTATTTTTAAAAATAAGTGTTTTGTGTGATCCCTATTCCAGGATGTTGATTCTTCTGCTCAAAGTAATGTCAATGTTAGTCATCAGCAGCAGGAGTGCTGGCTCATTTTGAAATCCACATTTCACACAACTGGGCTTTCCCATGTGTATTTAGAATAGAAATTACATTGACCTTTATTTATATATTTTTCAAATCTAGGTTTATAAAGTTGCTGGAATAAAACTGGTTTAGCTTTTGGAAGATATTAAGTATGAACATTCCAGTGATTCTTTCAGTTATCACACTTAAGTTAAATCAACACTCAAACTCATAACTGGAGCTCAATGTGACCTTTGTTTCATGTCTTCAGATGCCTGGCTTTCATCTGATTTAATAATGAGTGGCACCAAAATGTCTTTGATCTTTCACTGTTAATGGAGTTTCAGATTTTTAAATCAAATTTCCAGCTGGAACGCCTTTGAATTTACTCAAAGTCACTACAGTAACATTTGAATCTTGGTTCCCAAATTATTGAGGAAAGTGCTAGACAAAGAAATCAGCATTCCTTTTTCTAGTCTTTCTTCATTACTGTTCCTTGACCTGTTCATTTATTTCTTCTCTCACTTCATGACCCTTCTAATTACCCACATTTTTAATATTACCATCACCTTATGCAATGATGTTCCTCATGCATCACCCAGATCCCACTCCATCTTATTGAAACCAGGTATCTTTGATACCCTGAGAACCTTCCTATAATTCTGTGATTGGGTTCTGGTGCGAGCCCAGTTAACCCAGCCTCTCCTGTGCTCATGTGCTGATTTTAATTTGATTTGACTTATTATTGTCACATGTATTAATATACAGTGAAAAGTATTGTTTCTTGGATGCTATATAAACAAAACGTACAGTTCATGAAAAAGGAAAGGAGGGAGTGCAGAATATAGTGTTATTGTCACAGCTAGGGTGTAGGGAAAGATCAACTTAATGTGAGGTAGGTCCATTCAAAAGTCCAATGGCAGCGGGGAAGAGTTGTTCTTGAGTCAGTTGGAATGCTACCTCAGGCTTTTGTATCTTTTTCCTGACTGAAGAAGGTGGAAGAAAGAATGTCGATTGACAATATGTTACATCGATAATGAAAAAATTCCCAATTGGACAACACTTGGTAACAATCCCAAATGTGCTAAGAATTACATGACCAATCAGGCTCACAATATGGCTCACCTATACCTGGCATAAGGTACGCAAATTCCTACACAGGGACCAGTTCACCACAGGTTGAAGAAGCACATCCAGGCATTGCACCATTTATGAATTAAATGCAAGTGGGGAGAGGAGGGGCGGGGGGCGCAATAGTTCCCTGAGACAACAGCTTGATCAATCAGAATTAACTTGGCAACCAATTAGCACCCTTTTTTATGTAGCATAAATTGTGCATCCCTTTAAAATCTGTCCTGATGAGTTCAAGTTAGAAATTTTAACAGCATGGCCCAGATTTCTGCTCCAAGTTGGGTGCACAGTGCAGGGTAATTCCCAGCTCTTGTGAATATGACCTTTGAAAAAGGCTGCTTTCAGTTCTGATTTTCATTCCTGAGGGCGGACTGAGTTAGAAGTTGGACCTACTGCCCAACCACCAGCATGGAGACTACCATTTAAGAGGTGCACTTGGTGGAAAGCCTGCCTTTGTGGCTTCAGTGCTTTGTTGAATTAAATAAAAACAAGGTTGAAACAAAAAAGAATGCAGAAAAGATTTACTAGGGTATTACCAGGACTTAAAAATTTGAGTTATAGGGAGAGGATGGATAGACTGCAACATTTTTCCCTGGAACATAAGAGCTTAAGGGTGATGTTATCGGGGTATATAAAATAACGAGGGGGCATAGATAAGATAGATCGTCAACATCTTTTCCTAAAAGTAGGGGAGTCTATAACTAGGAGGCATAGATTTAAGGTAAGAGAGGACAGATACGTGGCAGATGGAGTTTAAACTGGACAAATGTGAGGTAATGCATTTTGTAAGGTCTAATACAGATTGGAAATATACAGTATATGGCAGAACCCTTAAGAGTATTGATAGACGGAAGGATCTGGGTGTCCAGGTATACAGGCCACTGAAAGTGGCAATGCAGGTGGAAAAGATAGTCAAGAAGGCAAAGGGCATGCTTGCCTTCATTGGCTGGGGCCTTAAGTTTAAAAATTGGCAAATCACATTGCAGATTTAAAGAACCTTTGTTAGGCCGCACTTGGAATATAGTGTCCAATTCTGATTGCCACACTACCAGAAGGATATGGAGGCTTTGGAGAGGGTACAGAAAAGATTTACCAGGATGTTACCTGATATGGAGGGCATTAGCTATGAAGAGAGGTTGGAGAAACTTGATTTGTTCTCATTGGAATGATGGAGATTGAGGGGTGACTGATAGAAGCTTACAAGATTATGAGAGGCATGGATAGAGTGGATAGTCAGAAGTCTTTTCCCAGTGTGGAAGAGTCAGTTAGTAGGGGGCACAGATTTAAGGTGCGAGGAGCAAGGTTTAAAGATTTAATATATGAGGCAGATTTTTTACACAGAGGGTGGTGGGTGCCTGGAACTCGTTGCTGGGAGAGGTAGTGGAAGCAGATACTTTATGACTTTTAAGGGCGTCTTGACAAATACATAAATAGGATGGGAATAGAGGGATATGGTCCACAGAAGGTTGGGTGCTTTAGTACAGTTGAGCAGCATGGTCAGTGCAGGCTTGGAAGACCGAAGGACCTGTTCCTGTGCTGTAATTTTCTTTGTTCTTTGACACCAAAGTGTCCAGTGGGGCAATTTTTTTCAGAGTGTGATGAATGTCTGGAACAAACTTTTTGTACAATTTTGTCTTTTAAAATGCATTTAGACAGTTATTAGGTAAGATGAGTACAGAGGGATATGGGCCAAACACATGCAATTGGGACTAGCTTAGTGGTTTAAAGAAAAAAGGCAGATGGATAAGGTGGGCCGAAGGGCCGGTTTCCATGCTGTAAATCTCTATGATTCAAGAGAAAAAAGATCTCTTTATCCCCATGGACATACTCCCCATCTCCATCAATGCCAGCTTAAACCAACTTCTTCTCCCTGGAAAGATGGAGGCTGAGGGGCAACCTGATAGAAGTTTATAAAATTATGAGGGACATAGATGAGGTGAACAGTTGGAAGCTTTTTCGCACAGCAGAAATACAATTACAAGGGGCCACAGCTCAAGACAAGGGGGGATGGTTCAAGTGTATAAGTGTACGCTTGACCTGGACCATTTGATGGGCAAAGCGACAGCTCAGTGACTATCGCTGTGCTGTGCAGATACATGGATTTGGGCCTGTGTCTGTGGGAGTTTGCGCATTCTCCCCGTGCTTGCGTGGTTTTCTCCGGGTGCTCCGGTTTCCTCCCACATCCCAAAGATGTGCTCTTAGGCTGATTGGCAGAACAAATTCTCCCTAAATTGTGGAAATGTGCGGGGGAAATTTTTTACACAGAGAGTGGTAAGGCCTGGAATGCACTGCCAAGTGAAGTGGTTGAGGCAGTTAGGTTAGCCACATTTAAGAATTATCTTGATAGGCATATGAACGAATAGGGAATTGAGGGATATAAGTGGTTGGTTTAGATAGGTAAGTATAATGGGTGCAGGCTTGGTGGGCTGAAGGGCATGTTCCAATGCTGTACTGTTCTTTGTTCATGTCTCCCACCCATGCCCCCACTCACCACCCTTTGTATTACTCCTACATTCCAACTCATTTGATATTCCTTGTAAGAATGTTATTGTAAACACTTCGACTCTTCCAATGAGTTTATGCACTTTTTACACTCAATCATGTTTACTTTTAACAGTAGTCTCACTCTCCCACTCAACCCCCCCAAAAAAAATTGGAAGTACTGTTTTCAGAGGCAGAATTTAAGGCTTCCTGGTTCATCTACCATTTTGCTCCAACAGAGAGCCTTTGCATTGTGATGAAAATCTGGTCCCATGGCTCTTTTTATAGCAGCAAACAAAGGTAACGTTTTCAAATAGCAAGCGACAAAGATCTTGCTTCAACGTCTCTAGGATTCCCCGAATCCTCAGGTTGCAAAGTAGGAAACTAAATGAGATGGAAAGTTTCATCTCTGAGGAGAGACTGGATAGGCTAGGTTGTTTTTAGTGGAGCTCAGGAGGCTGAATATCGAAGCAAATCAAGCAGACAAAAAAAAGACAAAGCACTTGCATTTATATAGCATTATTCCGAACTTTAGACTTGCTAAAGATTTTCATAGCCAATGAAAACATGTAGTCACTGTTGTCATGCAGAAATTGAGCAGCTGATTTTTCAGAGAAAACTCCTACAGACAGGAAGGGAATATTGACCAGATAATCTGGTCTTTTATAATGTTGATTTCGGAACAAGTCTTGGTCAGGATATTAGAACATAGAACATTACAGTGCAGTACAGGCCCTTCGGCCCTCGATGTTGCGCTTCCAATGAACCAATTTTATGACCCTCTAACCTAAACTATTCCAGTGCTATCCATATGCCTATCCACTGACCATTTGAACGCCCTTAAACTTGGCGAGTCCACAACTGCTGCAGGCAGGGCATTCCATGCCCTTACTACCCTCTGAGTAAAGAACCCATCTCTAACATCCCTCCTATTGGGGAGCATTCCTTGCTCTTCTTCAAACTAGGAATCGGGAATCTTTCACATCCGCTTGAGATTCCAGATGGGGCCTCGGTTTAATGTGTAAGGGGACGCAAATTCCACCTAGATACCACAAAGTATGTGAACATCTGCTAAAATGATTCCTGATAGCTAATTTTTTAAGGTTTTCAAGTTGATGGTATCTTTCCAAATTTCAAATGACACAGCTATATTTCCTACCCTATCACATACCTGATATTCTATTTTTACTGCTGAAATGAACTAAGTAGAACAAGCCAAAAACTAACTCTGTGGATGCATGCTTGTAACATTCTTTGAAAGAAATGAAATTGTAGACCTGTCACTGTAGCTTTTAGCCCCAAAGTACTAATCCTCAAAGGTTGATCTGAAATCAGATCTTACTTTGAAGCCTATTTCTATTTTGACAGTGTGTGCTATGAACTTAAACGTGATTATCATGCCTTTTAAACTGCCTTCAGTTAACAGATGCCTCAGATATCCTTCTCTATGGACACTGAGGGATAGCCATGCATTCAAGATTATGTATTAGAATTGAGCCATGTCTATAAATAGTCTGTCATTATCATATAGAATGGGCAGGAGTCTGTGAGAAAATCACCTGCCTTTTTGTTTGCCAGTTTACTCTCATCCCCTTGACTGTTTTCATTCTGAAGGCCTTTCTCTTTCTGGGTTATTGATTGCCTTCAGGCATTTTCCCCAGTAGCCATTCCTCACATGTGAGCCTAGACAGCAATTGTAATAGATATTTGTTCATTGGAAACATGACGGTCAAATATAATCCTGTCCTCACCCAGCACCAGATGATGTCCCATTTAACTTTAGAGTCAGTGTCAATGGTTTGGATGCTGCAGTGAGAACCTTTGTCTTTTTTTTAATACCTTACTTTGAAGTAAGGCCAATGAAGCATGAAAGACAACAGCACTGGGCAAGTCCAACTCTGATGCAATCCAACTAAAAATTAAATAACTTATTATAGACCATGCACTTCTGCTTTCCAAATAAGTATGTTGTATTATCAAATGCCTTTTAAAAGTAAGAATTGAACTTTCAGCATTTTGTCAATGTTTTCAATGCGGGTTGCAAAGTTTGATTATTTTTGACTGAGTACATAGTCTTATCTGCATTTTCCCTGATATCTTTTTGTTGCATATTGCTCTCTGTACTGTAACAGCCTTGCTTATAGTGACAGTTTAATTTGGTGGCTTTATCTGAATGGAAACCACTCTGTAACTCTCTGTCTTTGCTGCAGCTAGCTTTCCCTTAGTTCAGTGTTTTCAAAGATATTAATGAATAGCCAAATTTGAGTGTTGGGTTCCATTGGGTCTTAGGCAGCGTATTTATCCATCGATCTATAAATGTTCACAAAATGTGTTGGAAATTGCTGCCAAAATTCAGACTTCCTGCATGATTTTTTTAGGTCATACTCTTACACCGGAACTCTTGTTATCTCACTTGCCACAGAATTGGAGCAAGCAAGGGTCCAACAACAGAAATCTCTGTTGACTTCAGGCAGGAATTTCCAGTCTCACTCAAGTGAGGCCTTCCCATAGAAACAGCCTACCATATTTATGTTGACCATCAAATGCCAATCTATACTAATCCCATTCACAACTACTTGGACCATAGCCTACTATGTCCAGACAATTTATCCAGATGCCTCTTAAATCTGGATGCGAGTAGTGAGAGTAGTTATCTCCACCAACCTCTTAGGTAACACACTCTATAATTCCTCTGGGTGAAAAATTATTTCTTTAGATCCTCTCTAAACCATTTGCTCCTCACCTTAAATCTCTGCCTTCTGGTCTTAGACACTTCTGCCATGGGAAAAAGATTCTTATGATCTCCCTTATCTATGCTTCTCATAATTTTGTATACCTTTAACAAATCTCCCCTCAGCCTTCTTGGAAAATAATACAGTCAATCCAGTCAGTCTTCATAGCTCAAAACTTTACATCCCAGGGAGCATCCTGGTGAATCCCTTCTGCACCTTCTCTAGTGCCATCATATCCTTCCAATAATGTGGCGACCAGACCTGCACACAATACTCTGTCTGTGGCCTAACCAATGTTTTATAAAGTTACACCAAGACCTCCCTGCTCCTATATTCTATGTCCAGGCTAATGAAGGCAAACATTCCATATGCCTTATTCACTATTCCATCACCTTCAGCGATTTATGGACTTGTACACCAAAGCCACTTTGTTGCTCAGTACTTCCCGGGGACCTACCATTCGTTGTGTACATTCTTCCCTTACTATATCTCCCAAAATACATCACCTCACACATATCAGGGTTAAGTTCCACATGCCATTGCTGTGCCGAACTTACCAGCTGATTAGTGTCAAACTGTAACTTAAGACTACCCCCTTTCATATCAACAACACTGCCAATTTCTGTGTTATCTGCAAATTTACTAATTATACCTTCCACATTCATAAGAACATAAGAAATAGGAGCAGGAGTAGGCCATACAGCCCCTCGAGCCTGCCCCGCCATTCAATAAGATCATGGCTGATCTGCAGTGATTCAGTACCACTTACCCGCTTTCTCCCTGTAACCCTTAATTCCCTTGTCAATCAAAAACCTATCCACTCTTAACTTGAATACATTCAGTGAGGAAGCCTCCACCACCTCATCAGGCAGAGAATTCCAAAGATTTATCACCCTTTGCGTGAAGATATCCAAGTTGTTAATGTATATAACAAACAGCAAGGGTCCCAGCACTGATGCCTGTGGTACATTGTGGATCACAGACTTCAATCACAAAAGTAATGCTCCACTATCACCTTTGCCTCCAATTAACAAGATAATTTTGGATCTGATTTGCCAACTTGCCTTGGATCCTATAGCCCTCACCTTTTGGTCCAGCCTTCCTTGTGACACTTTGTCAAAGGCCTTACTGAAGTCCATGTAAACCACAACATTTGCATTACTCTCTCCAATATATATTTCAAAAGACTCTATTAAATTAGTTAGACAGGGTCTCCCAGCAACTCATCAAAGCTAACTATCCTTGATCATCTGAAGATTGGTTTGCTTCTGCACATATATGGAGCTTGTGCAGACATATGATCAAATGGGCCACAGGTTGTCTTGTGTTTGGTATCTATCAGCAAATATGGAAATGTAAATATTATAAGGTATATTATAAATGTTATACTATAATTCTAATAGATTCCAATTGTTAGTTTCATTCTGGCTTGCCAATTGCCAAAGGTTTGCCAATATTTCCTGTTAAAATCATATAGGTTTCGTGTTGGTTTGTCATAAAATGGCAGGCAGTATGTACAATAATTAATCTGCACAGTTTTATCTTTTGGGGGGAACAAGTGAAATGTTGGAAAGAATAGATAATGTAAGTTGTATCAAATTTAAAATGTATGACACATTCATACCACACCTTAGCATTTCTGTACACTGCTACAGATACAGGACTAGAAAAGGCATTACTCTTAGAGAATAGTCTCAGAAACCATTGATTCACCTAAGAACTGTTCATGAATGTGATATTGTTTGAAGCATTCCGGAAATTAGGATTTCTAATGACACATTCAATTTTATTAAGGCAGAGATAGATTGGACTGGACTGACTTCACTTACTCAGTCTCTCACACACTCTGTCTCTTCCTCTCTCTCTTGTTGGGCAACAGAATCAAAGGTTATTGGTTAAATGGAGATGTGGAATTTCAAACACAAGCAAATCAGCCATGAACTTATTGAATGATGGCGCAGGCTTGAAGGACTGAATGGCCTCCTTCTGCCCCTATTTCATTTGTTCATATGACAAGAAGGAGTATCTCACTGTACCTGAAATCTGAGGAATGTCACAATATCAGTGATTTTTTTTATAGTGGTCTTCAAGAAAAGATGACAGACATATCGGATGCTTTAGAGGTTGAGAGGCCCATCGAATGATCAGATAAGAGCTAATATTATCACCTGTGTTGGTGCTTGCAAACTCTGCTGAAAGCATGGAGCAGGTGCAGACTGCTTTTCTATGTTCAAGATGAGAGAAGCCAGACAAACATTTAATTGCTGGCTCCATGAAATATAGTCGAACAAAGTTATAATAGTAAGATTGATTAAAATGTATATGTCAATGTGAAAGCAAATAAGAAGGTGAACAAGATATAACAGTAATAGAGATGGTGGTAGGTCTTAACTTGGCATAGTTCTTCTTTATCTTTCTTACATCCATCCATCTGTTGTCTGACAGTTTATTAAGGATAGCCTCCTTCAAGTAAAGGCTTCTGATTTATGTGCCTTAATCTTGTTGAAATCTGCTACCCTGATATTAAACTATTTTCTTGTGCAAATAGGAAAATGGACTTGAGATCTAAAATGAAGATGCATCAATGCAGGAGCAGAACATGCCTAAACTTTAGTCCAATCTATATGTTTAGACCAACCCTCAATCATTTAAACATGACAGGTATCACTTAACATCAAAGAAATTTTGAGAGATGTTTCAGAAACACAATTTGCTTTATTTTGTTATTACTTTTACTGTAGATTTTTATACTTAAATTACTTCATCTGAGTGATTTCCTGTTACCCACAGTCAGCATCACTTTGTTGCAAAGCCAGAACAACTCTTTCTAATTCTACAAAATAATGAAAAACCTCAATGGAAAACTGTTGTTGCCTTTGCAGGTCGATGCTTTCTATTTAATGAGCACTATGAGGCCAATGTGCACATTTCTTCTCAACCTGTTCAAAGTATATTTTCAAAAATGATTTCCATTCATTTGCTGTTACAGCAGAGTGAAATTTATTGTGGGATTTCTTCACTTTCTAGTTACTTTTTTAAGTTTTAGATTCTCATGTAGATTGAAATGAGGGTTCATTATTGCAAAATATAAAACTCATTCACGTCTTATTCTCTGCACGGAGTACTATCCATTGTGGAAGCCAAGTTATTGTACAATCTTGTAAGCAGAAAGCCCTGACTAAAATGGAATTAATTGGTGTGAATTGATTAGCCCTGTTAGAAATCAGTAGGTGGGCTTCTGTCTGATGTCAGCTGACTGTTCATCATCACTTCCTGCAGCCTTTCCTCTCAGACAACACGAGTTAATGGTAATGACATTTTTTTTCTTTCATTCAATAGGTCATTCCAACAGTAGGGTGCATCCGTGCACTAATGAAGATGATGTATTGTCCCTACTGCCGTGGACTCCCCACTGTGAAACCATGCAACAACTACTGTCTTAACGTAATGAAGGGCTGCCTAGCCAATCAGGCCGACTTGGATACTGAATGGAATCTTTTTGTTGGTAAGAAAAGATTATATATCATTTTGAATAATTCAGAATAATTACATCAGTTATGTGGCAATTTCTTTTAAAGCACTGTGCTTGCTAAAAATATTACAGTAAACCTCTCTCTTGATCACAAAAAATGGCAAAGTGATGCTCCAACTGCAATCAAATGAAAGTAAAATTGACCAGGATGTAAAACAAGCAGTCAACCTAAACACGTCATTCTTCCTCCAATGGAAGTTATTACCTTCCATCATCAACCCGCAAACTGAAATTTACTAATTTATAATTTTCCTCAAGAATTTACATGTGACAACAATCTCCTGGATAATACAAGGAGCATTTGAGTGCTGCATTCAGGACAGTATATGCTCCATCCTCAGACTTCCTGGAAAGAGTTTTAAGAAGAGTTCAAATAAACAGTATCAAAACTTATGGATGGCCTGTGCATTATCTTCCAAGTTACTGCACTGCCATGTGAGTGAATGCCTTACATTGTTCCCACATTTTCAGGCACATAATTGAGAGAAAACCAAATAACAGAAAATGCTTCAAAATCTCAGCAGGTCTGAAAGCATCTGGAGAGAGAAACAGTCTATGTGACTCTTCAGAGTTGAGAAGGGGTAGAAATGTGTTGAATTTTATACTGTTGAAGTGACAGGATGGACTGTGTGGAGCAGAATAGAAGTTGGGGATCGATGAAAACTCTGGAGAGATTTGACAAATGTTTTGGACACAAGACAAAGGGAATGGTGCAGGCAAACAGACTAGGTGATTATTTTGTCAAACACTTTAGTTTAATTTGTAAGCATGACTCTAACCTTCCTGTAACATGTCATTTCAATTCACCAACTTGCTTTCATATTCATATTTCTGTCCTTGGCCAACTGTGGTGTTCCAGTAAAGTCCGCTGCGAACTGGAGGAACAGCACTTCACCTTCCGATTAAGCACTTTACAATCTTCTGGACTTAAGATTGAGTTCAGCATCTTTACCATGAACTCTATCCTACATTTCGCTATATGTATATTTTCCCAATCTCTCCTAGCTGATGCCAGTTTATAACTTCTTCTTATGCTTTGCTTTCAGAGAACAGGGCCCTTGTTCTGCTATTAGCACCTTCTATTAGCTGATCTTCATGCCATTATTAGCACCTGCCTTTGTCTTTAACACTATCATTACCACATCTTTTGTCTTATCTCTTTAACATTTCTATCAAATCTATCCTGAGCTTCCACCCATCCCTGATCTATTTTATAGAACATAAAACACTACAGCACAAACAGGCCCTTCGGCCCACAAGTTGTGCCGATCATATCTGTACCTACCAGGCCATAGAACTATCTATAATTCCCAATCCCATTAAATCCCATGTACTCACCCAGAAGTCTTTTAAAAGACCCCAGCGAGTCTGCCACTACCGACAGCAGCCGATTCCACTCACTCACCACCCTCTGAGTGCAAAACTTACCCCTGACATCTCCTCTATAACTACTGTCTTACTTCACCTGTTCCACCCTCTCCCTTCAACAGTAAAAACCCAACATATTTCTGCTTCTCTTCAGCTCTGAAGAGTCATATTGACTCATTTCTCTCGCCATAGATGTTACCAGACATACTGAGTTTTCCAGCACTTCTTGTTTTTATTTCTCCAGCTACTGCACCATTTTGTTGGTTTATGAGATAACACCAATCCTAGTTTTATGCTTTGGATTACAACAAACAGTGATCTGTGCAAAGAATAAAATAGAAAGGACCGATGCACTTTTCTTTATCTTGCTCCTGCAATTCAATGTATCAATGCATTATGTCCTGTAGATCTAAAAGAAAAGAAAATATTATTAACCTGTCATTTGCTTGCAACCTCAAGTAAAAGACTCAGGGGGAGGATGATGTCTTAGATAGTCACCTTGCATGCTATTAATAGCTGTAGATGTGTGACGTGTTGCTTAGCAAAAAGCGCTTTTCATTCTTCATTGTTGCAGATGTATTTCAACTCCATGAATTAAAATGAACGACATCAGCCTGTTGTCTGAATTGAAAGCCAGCACGAGAAAGAATTTACCCTGGTTATTATATCAATCAATTCAGCTCTGGTATTTGAGAGACAAGTTAGGGAAAAAATGGACGATACATACTAACTGTACACAAAGTACCCAAAGATATACTTTTAAAACTGGGGCATGGTTGGTGATAAAAACTCAACTCAATTTAAGACATCTGGTAGGAGTCTGTGTTGAATTAATTCTGTAATAGTTATTGGTCTGATGATTTATTTCCATCAAATTGTTTGTTCAGAAGTGGGTACTTTAAGGACTATCATATTGAGGTTTTGCATAAACGTAGGTGGAGTTTTATGGTCCCATCAATGACAGGAATCATGGAAGACTAAGCCGGAAAATTTGGAATGTGGCCAAAAGCCAGAATTCCACGGTGGAAATGAGAAAATAAGTTATAGTTTTCCCCTCAATACTTCCGTGGGGGTTCATAATTGGTTGTCTTTCTCACTAATTTGCATGTCATGGGGACAGCCTCAACTGGAATCTTGGGTTCATGTCACACTATCTGTAACCCCCATGACTTGCCTGGGCTTGCAAAATCTCACTAACTATCCTGGCTGGAGACAACACATATCTCTTTAACCTGTGCTTAACCCACTCTCCACTCACATTGTCTGCACCTTTAAGACTTGATTATCTGAAAAGGCTCGCATTCCAATCATTATTTTGCAAATTGAGTTTGTGCCTTTTTATGCCCTGTTAGTGAACAGAATTCCCACTTACCTGACAAAATGAGATGCTCCGAAAGCTAGTGGCTTTTGCTTCCAAATAAACCTGTTGGACTTTAACCTGGTGTTGTGAGACTTTTTACTGTTCGAGCAATAGGCCAGTGCATTTCAATGGGGTGCGATAATCTCCTGCAGAGTCTCAATAAAGTGCGATGATCTTTGACGGACCAGGCTAAGACATGCTTGTGTATTTGTATAATTGGCCTGCCTGAGTTTGATTTAATATGCCCAATTCTTTAATTTAGGATATCCAATTGAATTAGGCTTAAAACTAGGCCCTGAATATATTACCGCAACCATTCACACTGCCCTCCTCTCTGGCCCTGACAACGTATTGTGCTGTAGAGGAGCTGGTATTGGACTGGGGTAAACACTGTAAGATCCTCCACAACACCATGGGTACATCAAGAAGCAATGATTAATAAACGTATAAATTTAATAAAGACATTATTTATTTATGGATCTTCATGATCTGAGAATGGAGGTTTCAGAATCGAATTGAAAAGAATTAAAGAGATGTCCAGATTAGCACAAATGAGATCCAATTTCAAGTTATTACATTGAATTTTTTTTAATGAAATGATTGATCACTGGTCTCCATTCACCTTCCGACTATTGCTGATCCCACATTCTTGTTTGGTACCTGGGATGATGAGATGGGGGTAAAGGAGTTCAAGAGGAAGTTTAGATAGAAAATAGGAGCATTTGGCCTTTCGAGCCTGCTCCACCATTCATTACAATCATGGCTGATCATCCAACTCAATAGCATGATCTCACTTTCTCCCCCTGCCATATAGAATCCTACAGTGCAGAAAGAGGCCATTTGGCCCATCTAGTCTGCACTGACCACAATCCCACTTAGGCCCTATCCCACATATTTTACCCAATAATCCCTCAAACCTAACCTCTAACCTGGTGTTGTGAGACTTCTTACAATGTATTGTGCAGCAGAGGGACCACACAGGCATGATGGAAGTTGGGGGCGGGGGGCAGGGGGTGTGGGGGGGGGTGTCAGGAGGCGAAGTCCAAAGGGATAAGCCTATGTCAAGATAACACAGTGACACAGTGGTTAGTACTGCTGTCTCACAATGCCAAGGACTCAGGTTAAATTCTGGCCTCAGGACAGTCTGTGCAGAGTTTGCACATCCTCCCTGCGTGTGGATGAGTTTCCTCGGGTGATTCGGTTTCCTCCCACAATGTGCAGATTAGGTTAATTAGTAATGTTAAAGTGTCCCTTAATGTCAGGTGGAATAGCATGGTAAATATATGGCATTACGGGAATAAGGTCGGGATGAGATTGTTGGTGCAGACTCGATAGATTAAATTGCCACCTTCTGCACTGTAGGGATTCTGTGAATTATCATCTTCTATGATTGCAGCTTTGCAAGGTTGGGGGGTGTTGTCCAGGTTTCGTTATGGCTCCTAGACATTGCCGGTGAGGTGGCCAACTTCCTGCCTAACCCATCATGAGATTTAACATGAACCTTGCGGCTGCATAATTAATGAGCTGATATTGCATGAATCGGTGGATTTACCTGCTGAATTCTGTCCTCCAGTTTCCTGATGTGGAAGATCTGGTGTTGTCAGACTTCTTACTCCAATTTCCTGCCACAGCCACAGGAATTAGCCTCCCGGAGTGAGAGATTACAGCCACAAGCCCTGGCCATTGTATTCATTTTTGTTATAAGCATTTATTTTTTCGATCTCTAGGGAGGAAAGTAGCAAAGTTAAAAAGTATCTGATATATGTGATACAAATCAAGCATATAAATTGCATTTAATGATAAAAACATCTTCTCCAGAATGAGAATCATTGTACATTCAGTAATATTTTCTCTTCTGAATGATAATGTTTCCTATTCAGCTCTACTTAAAGAAAATGGCACATTTTAAGTTTATTCACCTGAGGTGGCTAAAGTGAAGAGTCACACAATAATCATTTTGTTCAAGGGCATTAAATGATGATTTCAATATGATTAAAAAATGAATTATTTTTCATCCATCTGATCTCACTGCTACTACATGCATGGGCGATCATCCAACATTCAAATCACCACACGTATCCCTTATAGCTGAAGAGAGGCTAATATCACAAATCTCCTTTCTAGCATTTTAAAGATATAATCCACAACTTTCTCAGTCTGTGAAGAATTAAATTGGGAATGATGGGACTTTGGAATTGAATATGCAGTTGTCTTTCACTCAATGGCAATTTTCAGAGACTGTTTTCTTGATGAGAGCATAGATTGGAGAATTAGATATATCGATGGTAATTATAAGGTGCTGGAATCTGAAATAAATCTTCAAATTTTGGAAAATCTGAGCAAGTCAGGCAGCATCTCTGCGAAGAGGATCAGAGGTCTTGTTCAGGTTGATGCTCAGATATGTTACTTGTTTATTATTTGTTAGTGTCACAATTCCACACAGACCCACTGCAGGCATGAATCAGATTAGTATATTTAAATCTTTATTTAAATATGTAGAATTAGTTTTAAACCAGATTCACCCGGCTCCTGGAATTCAACCAGTGAGGATAACTACTGGTCTTCACAAGCAGGGACTAGATGTGATGACTGCTCTTGGAGGCCATTAGAGCATCAGGTAGTCAAGGGCATGTCTGGGCAGGGACCAGGCACTTTCCTCTAGTTTCCTGACTCTGCCGACCTAGAACTGCCAAGGGCGGGGACTTTAAAGTGGCAGGGTGCGGGGAGACACAGCCTGAAGTGGGGGAAGTACTGTAGGTGAGCTCAAAGCAGGGTTCACACATATGGGGGGGGAAGGTCCTCTGATGCTGGTGATGAGCGAGTGTCATGATGATGTCAGTGATTGGATTTGGGAGGAAGGACTTTTGATGGTAATGATGCATGGGAGGGTTCCTTTAAGATTAGTCTGATATTGGGACACCCTTTAAAAACAGCACTTTTGGAGCAGGCATTACTAGGACCTTTAGGCCCTACCCCACCTTTGTGGTATAAATCACTCCTCTTACGTAAAAATTACTAAGTGGGGGAGGATTGCTGACTGACTCGGTGAGAATCACACTGCTTTTCCTGCCGGAGAGGTCACTTTGTCATTTTGTTGGAGAAATTATGGCCATTGATTTGAGAACCTTCCTGAAACTTTTTAGATCTGCTATTCACTGGATGCGTTGAATGAGCTGTGGGGGAAAACAGGAAAAGACACTTTATCATGTATAATCCTGCTTGCCATTAAATATTCCTGTAATGTATAAAAGTAGAATGAGATGATTTCAAGGTTTTGGTTGTTCTTGCAATGAGATTTCATCTGGATGTTTTGGATCTTTGTCTTCAGCCTTCATTAACTGCGTTAAAGTCTCCAGGCATTAGATTGATGTTTTTGTCCTTCACATTTTTGGCATAAATTCATCACATCTTGACGTGATTGTGGATGCACTTGCTGATGGCTTAATTTAGATTTATCTGTGTGACTTTGGTTGTCAGCTTTCATTGTCCTTGTTTTTCTTAGTGGTTGGTGCGTTGGTGGTTACTTATTTAGTTAGCTGCAGTAGGGAAAAAGTCCTGCTAATGAAAAGACGTGATGTGGAGATACCGGCGTTGGACTGGGACAAACACAGTAAGAATTCTCACAACACCAGGTTAAAGTCCAACAGGTTTATTTGGTAGCACAAGCCACTAGCTTTGAGAGCAAAGGGTCATCTGACCCTTCATTAGGTGAAAGTTCAGTTCACAAACAGGGCACATAAAGCCACAAACTCAATTCACAAAATAATGGTTCGAATGTGAGTTGGAATAGTTGTAAGACTCGTGTTTCAAGAATAAACCTGTTGGACTTTAACCTGATGTTGTGAGACTCCTTACAATGAAAAGATAGGTTGTTTTGTGTGTGTGTGTGTGTGTGTGTGTGTGTGTGTGTGTGTGTGTGGTCTGAGTTTGTGATTTCTATATTTGATAACTGTTCTCCTGCACTCCTTTAGTCTTGGATATCAAGCCATCTGTAGATGAAATGGTTAACAGATATTGAAGGTCCACCTTTCACCCCTGCTGACCCAACCTTCCTCTTCCAACATCTTCCATTCTTCTGGCAGTTAATCAGAGAATCTTAAGTATTGTTATAAAGCTGGCTGCATTCATTGAGCAAGATTTTAACTCCAATTCACTTAGAAAAAGAGTTAAAATGCCTGAGGCAGCATTCCTGTGCAACATAGCACATGGTCAGCTGGAGCATAATGGAAGCAATGTGTTTATGTGTTAAATGTGACACCTTGTACATTGAAGTAGTGTTGAATGATCTACTACAGGTAGAAGAAATACATACTCTTTGGTCTGGAATTTCCTGCGAGCTGCTTCAATTCCACTGCTGTAACTTTGCTGGAGGTACAGCACAAACTTCTGTCCCAGCTTTACCAAGGACCTGCTGGATTTCCTGTTCACTCCTAATTGGCAAGCTCCCTATCAAGAATTATTGGGTGCTGCTCAACTGGGACCAGACCTTCAATTTGGTCTGGTTCTTTTGCAGTTGTTATCTGGTGAGAAGTAACAAAGAATGGCTGATGTGTTATCGACTCAAATATCACTATTTCTCTTCTTTAGGTTAAGAAAACCTAGCAAATGTGAAGTATAAACGTAGTGAAAATTAATCAATATGCATAAATTTTAATGAAACATTTAAGAATTATCGGGGAATATATCCTAAAAATCTTAAAAATGCACCACTAATGTGATCTCTCCAATATCTGCATATCCCCTTTCAAGCGTAGTATTTTAATCCCTCTATTAGAATTGAGACAATGTTAGGTCTATCTACAGCCTAAATTTCAAATCCAACATAATAACTTCTCACATGTCTGTCACTTTATAATGAGAACATTTTTAGAGTTATAGCTTTTTTGGGAACTGTGTCAGCTTTTACTAATTTCTTTGTTTGACATGTTATTATAAAAATGGTTTTCCCTTTATAAGCAATGAGTACTCATGAGGTTAAAACTGCAAATAAAGACAGGGCCAGTTTAGCTTCCAGATTAACCTTATAATGGATCTCAATGGTAACGAGAAATGGTTATTATTAAATTCCTGAATTACAGTTAGCTACCATTCACATGAGCAGCATAAGTAGTGGGAACTATATGAGAAAGAAACTAGCACAAAGGTGATGGTCCAAATGATCAGTTTCCATTTTATTACATTCTGTAATTAAATGCCAAGCTTGGGTCGAATGGCAACAGTGCCTTTATGCTTCTAACATGAAAGGAACAATGACAGTCTCACACTAGTGTTTAATGAGCAATGTCTCCTTGAAGAGAACATCTGTGTTTTGCAAAGAAGTGTAAAAGTTCATGGTGCTGTAGTAGTGATAATATAGGTTTAAGACAAACTGTTTGGGCAGAATGGGAAAAGTTTTGCAACCCTTTTTTCAGAAGATGCCATGTATCAGTGAACAATATAAATGGTGCCAAGGGACAACAAAACCACCATTTCTTCTAGTCCTGCATTGATTATATATGCTGCATGAAGATCCAGTAACCAAATAGGAAGGACAACAACTTTATATTGTGTTCTTAATATAAAGAAAAAAAACCTAAAACACCTTGCAAATGTGCAATCAGAAAAATGGGTACTCAACCAAAGAAAGATGTGAGCAGACATGACTGAAACTTTGGTGGAATTCAAAGAGTTTGAACAGAAGAAAGGCAAGCGAAAGGGAATTCTAGTCTGCTTTTCATAGAAATCATATCATATAAGTCCTACAGTACAGAAAGAGGCCATTCAGCCCATCAAGTCTGCATCGACCACAATCCTACTCAGACCCTACCCCCATATCCGTACATATTTTGCCCACTAATCCTCTAACCTATGCATCTACGGTCAATTTAGCATAGCCAATCAACCTAATCTGCATATCTTTGGACTGTGGGAGGAAACCAGAGCACCAGAGGAAACCCATGCAGACATGTGCAAACTCCGTACGGACAGTGATCCAAGCTGAGTATCAAACCCAGGTCCCTGGAGCTGTGATGCAGCAGTGCTAACCGCTCTGTCACCATGCCGCCCATTTTCCTGGCTGGCTGACAGCACTGGCTACAAATGGTAGCATGGCAGAAGGTGCCAGACCAGAGAGAGTTCAGGGGGAGGAGTTGCAGGGCCAGAGTAGATAATGGAGATATGATGAGTGAAAACATAAAGGGATTTGAACACAAAAACTGAATTTTAAATTTAAGGCTTTGGGAATGAGAACCAGTGGAGTTCAGGAACAACAGGAGTGATGGATAAGAAGGGTTTTGTGTGCAATATGATATAAGCAGCAGAGTTTAGCTGATCTGAAGATTATAAAGAGCTTATTCTGTGAGGCTGACTCAGGTAATGCTGGAAGAATCCATTCAGGAGGGTTAAGGTAGAACTGATGCTGGTAAATTCACAGAGATGCCAGTAAATGTTATTTGTGATGAAAGACAATGTGGTTGGAAGGACAGTTCAGGATTGAGTAGGACATGAGATTATGGACAATCTAGTTCTACCTGATGCAGAAGCAGTAGATGGCAAGGGTGTGGAGTTCCTGGAAATTCCAAAAGCAATGGCTTTGATATTACTAATGTATAGCTAAAGGAAAATATGGTTTATTCAAGTTTTGGTAGTCAGACAAACAATCTGACAGCACAGATCCAACAGAAGGGTTAAGCAAGATAGTGTACAAATAATTGAAGATGGCATCAGCATATAGGTGGAAAGTGACCCTATGGATGGAAATTTACTTTTGTATGCCATTCCCAACAATGGACCCAGAACTGTGTGTCACCTTTTCCCTCTACAATTCTAACTAAATTTAAACTGCTGGCAGTGTGCATGGGAGGCATATGCAATTCTGTGACTGGGGAAGCTTTTAATTGATGCAACCTGTTGTCAGTATCTGCCTTTAAGCTACAACTTTGATGCCAAATGCCAGATATCCTTTTTCTAAGATGCTTTCCTGGATAGTCCCATTTTGACTAGCCTTCCCATTTTGTGTTGCCTGCAGCAGTGTGGTCTCTGTTGTTACTGGCAAGAGCCCTTCTGTCTTGCCTCCTCTCCTCCTGTTCCTGAAGTGTGGGAACATTGAGTATATGAGATGTATAGGCAGTCCAGCAATTGAGCTATGAGAAGAGACAGACTGAGATGAGAACCATAGATTTCACCATAGAAGTCATGGACAGTGACCACAACCAGAACTTCAGCCAATACACATTGGCTGCCCCCATTTTTACCTCCAACTCTGGCACTGCATGGCACAGCAAAAGTGGTCATTAAAGTTTGTGTTTGAACCCATTGCATTCCACATTCCTGCTGTCACATTCACATTTGTCTCTATTACGCCTGACCTTCCCAACATCACTTTACATCTTCCCTCTACAACCCTTCAACCACATTATGTACCCTGGACCCAATCACCCTCCAATTGGAAACGCCAGGTCTTGGCTCACACCTCCCAAATCTTGCAAATCTTACACGTGTCCCTATTGAGACTCCTTCTTCGATGCTAGACCCTCCTTGCATCATTCTGAGAACTGTTGTTAGGTCCTGTGACCCACATGGTGAGACTTCCAATTATCCCAAGATCTAACTGGATCAGCCTGCCTAGCAGACCAACCTCCAGCTGGACTTTCTGCCTGTGAGTGTGAATGTTCCCTTTGACAGTTAACATCCTGCCATAGACCCAAGTGCAGGCAGTACAGACCATGTCATTTAGGCCTCTCATTTTCATACCTTGACTGACTGTCCAAACCAACATCTGCTACCACACCCAGGATTTCAGTCCCTTCAGCCTACCAATCTTTCATGCCCGCAACAATATCCTGTGTCCTTCCTGAAGTCTTCCAATCCTCTTAGTCCCGATTTCACTCCACATCCTAACCCCATCCATCTCCACACCTCTGATTTACCCTTGCTGGTCCTGACCCTCAGTACAAGCTGTTATTCTCCTGCTCCCCTTCCTTGTGCCATAGAGTTCAGCAAAGAAATTCACTGACTTCAGATACAACTGAACATAACTAATTAATGTGAGTAATGCGCACCACTTTTAAATGAATGTGAACCAGATACCTTAAGATTCAGCACTGACTTTATTTAAAAGGTAGGACATAATTCTAAAACAAGGCTGACGCTGATGAGGCAATCTGCCACAAGACACGTGTGAGGTTAAACCCAACTTCAAAAACAAACTGCTGATTTAAACTCTGCATCCCAACTTGTCATTGGGAAATGAAAATTTTGGCTCCCACCTAATTTATTCTATATTTCCTGCTCTTGTAGACCTCAAAAATCCATCATCATTTGTGGTCATGATGTTGCCAAAGAGTAATGTATGGATGTGGAACACTTGTCTTTGGGTCTCCAACATCATTTCTAGCAATGATTACCACATTCATTACAAACACTCACCTCTGCTTCCAACACCAGCATAGAGATAGTGAGGATATAATAAAAGGCAGAGACTGGGTTCAGATATAAATGCTGCTGCTTTGACACTTGCAGTACTTAATATACTACTCACAATTTAAATAAGTGTTGCATCACTAAGTGGAATAAAAAAATGAATAAAACATTGGTTTTCATGCAACCTTAAAATCCTTTTACTCGGTTGAGAAATGTGCTGAATGTAAGAGTCTTGGACAGATTAAACACCAGTGAATTTAATTAAGCTGTTATCTCCTCTGTCAGGGGCTTTCAGTGACAATCTGAGCTTGGTCGACAGTCTTGCTCCCTTTGTTTCCATTCAATATGTCAATTGTAATGACTTGGTTGTAATGCCATCCTTTAGACCCTAAATTCTATTTTATCTTGAAATTAAATAGAAGTTTAAGTTTTCTTTTGTCTATTTAGTTCAAAGATCTGCAGGTTAGGTGGAGTAGCCATGCAAATTTGCCCATTCATATCCCAAGGTGTGTATGTGAGGAGGATTATCAGGGTAAATGTGTGTGGTTGTGGGGAAGGGGCTTAGATGGGATGCTCTGTCAGAGACTTGGTGCAGATTTGATGGGCTGAATAGCCTCCTTTCACACTGTAGAAATTCTATGATTCTGTTTATGGGATGTTGATACTGTTGGCTAGCCCAGTATTTATTGCAATCCCTAGTTGTTCTTGAACTGTTTCAGTCCCTAAGGTGTAGGTATACCAAGTCTGCTGTAAAATTTTATATAAACTCATGCATCAAATTTTTAGGACAGTATTTCTTAATGTTTGTATGTCTGATTTTAAAATTATTAGCCTAATTTCCAAATCCTTCCCTGAACTTGGTCTTCTAACCTTGACCAGCCCTTCAACGGACCGAGTTCTCTGTGCTTCTATAATTTTACCTTCTTGGGTATCCTGATTTTCAGGTCTCCGCCATTACTCACCATGCCTTCCTGCTAACTAAGCTCTGGAACTCCTGCTTTTAACCTCTCTGCTCTTTTATACTTTTTTACTCCTTTAAGACAAATCTTCAACCTTACCAGCCCCTTAACTCTTCTGTGATTTGGGGTCAACTCTTCTCTGATAATAATCCTATGAAGGAAGATTTTACTATGTTAAAAGCACAATGTAAATGCATGTCCTGTCTTTATTGAATAGTAAGTCATTGGTAGTGAGCAATCTTATACATGTTCACTTCTTCAAGTATTCATTTAAATTTTATAATGGTACTTTTATTGATTAACTTGTTAAAATGAACAGCCTGAGGATACAGAGGCCACACAAATTCAATTTGGATAAGTGATTTATATCTGTAATAGACTAGGGGACCTGCTCGAATATCATGCTAGTTGAGAGGAAAAATTGGAAATATTTGATATTTAAAAACAGAAAATAGTTGATGCTCAGTAAGTCAGTCAACATTTACAAGTGTAACGACAGCAAGGCACCTTTCTTCAATACTGACATAAAGAAGCGGTACAACAGTTAAACAACAAGACTGCAAATGTGCAAATTACTTTTACAAGGAGGCAGCCGACTGATCAAAGTCTATTCTAATCCTTTGTAGCACTTTCATGAATCAGAGAAGCACTTTTAGTGAGCCTCCCCATTTAAGCTTCTCGTATTGCATATGGATTAATTTATATTGTAATTAAAATATTTAAAGCCCTGGAAGTCAATATGAATTGAGTTAAGTGAAGCTGCAATGAATCTTTAGAACAGGGTGATTGTACTCATGAGCTTTTCAACAAGATTATGGATGAGAGAGTATACACACATGGCACACAGCTACTTAATAACCCCAGGTTATTGAAGCATGTTATGTCAAAATGAAATTATGACTCAAAAACTAATCTGTAAGTCGCACATTTTTCTCACAGAGAAGGAAGGAATGAATCAAAGTGTACTTGCTGGGATTTTTCACACTTCCTATAATTTAGTTCATTCCTTCAACCGCTTGAATTTTATTGTTAGGGAAACATGCTTTATTTTAAAATTTAATAAGTAATCAAGGTAAGGTAATTATTCCATTGCCTACAAGGCACCATAGATATTTCTCTCTATGAGAGGCTAGAGTGGTTGTATTGCTTCAGGGGAACTATTGACTGTGTTTTGCAGACTCCACTTATCAACAGAGACATACACTGCCCCATGGGTATGCTGTGGGCATTTGCCAACCACCTTTGATCCACCATAAGAAACCGGAGCTGGCTACTGGATGACATGAATGTCTACTCTACAGCTGCCTAATGATTCCTCTCCTCCATCTGGCTACACCCGAGTAGCACACCACAATGATAGTCATGCTATGACCAACAACTTTGTGCAGTCAAACTATCAGTGTCCAGAAACAATTGTTTTTCTGCCTGCCCTGCTCAAGGACATCCTTCCAGTATTCAATATGTGGGGACATTTATGAGCATCCGCTGCACCCTTCACATCCTCAGGCTCAAGAACAAAGAACAAAGAAAATTACAGCACAGGAACAGGCCCTCCAAGCGTGCACCAACCATGCTGCCTGACTTAACTAAAACTCCCATGCTTCTAGGGACCATATCCCTCTATTCCCATCTCATTCATGTACTTATCAAGATGTTCCTTAAAGTCACTATTGCATCCGCTTCCATTACCTCCCTCAGCAATGAGTTTTAGGCACCTACCACTCTGTGTAAAAAATCTACCTCATACATCTCTTTTAAAACTTGCTCCTCACACCTTTAACCTATGGTCTCTAGTAATTGATTCTTCCACCCCATAAAAAAGCTTCTGTAAGTCACACATTTTTCTCACAGAGAAGGAAGGAATGAATCAAAGTGTACTTGCTGGGATTTTTTACACTTCCTATAATTTAGTTCATTCCTTCAACCGCTTGAATTTTATTGTTAGGGAAACATGCTTTATTTTAAAATTTAATAAGTAATCAACGTAAGGTAATTATCCATTACCTACAAGGCACCATAGGTATTTCTCTCTATGAGAGTCTAGAGTGGTTGTATTGCTTCAGGGGAACTATTGACTGTGTTTTGCAGAATCCACTTATCAACAGAGACATACACTGCCCCATGGGTATGCTGTGGACTTTAAGGAACATCTTGACAAGTACATGAATGAGATGGGAATAGAGGGATATGGTTCCCAGAAGCATGGGAGTTTTAGATAAATCAGGCAGCATGGTTGGTGCAGTGTTACAGTGTCCATACCTCTCATAATCTTGTAGGCTTTAGTCAGGTCTCCCCTCAACCTCTGTCACTCCAGTGAGAACAAACCAAGTTTCTTTTCATAGCTAATGCCCTCCATACCAAGGAACATCCTGGTAAATCTTTTCTGTAGCCTCTCCAAAGCCTTGACATCCTTCTGATAGTGTGGCGACCAGAATTGAACACTATATTCCAAGTGTAGCCTCACTAATATTCTATAAAGCGTCAACATGACTTGCCCATTTTTAAACTCAGTGCCCTGTCCATTGAAGGCAAGCATGCCATATGCCTTCTTGACAACCTTCTCCACCTGCATTGCTACTTTCAGTGACCTGTATACCTGTACACCCAAATCCCTTTGCCTATCAATATTCCTAAGGGTTCTGCCATTTCTGTATATTTCCTATCTGTATTAGATTTTCCAAAATCTCACATTTGTCAGTTTAAACTCCATCTGCCATCTCTCCGCCCAACTGTCCAACTGATCTATATCCTGCTGTATCAGTAAATCCATCAACCTTTGTATCATCCACAAATTTACTAATCAATCCAGTTACATTTTACTCCAAGTCATTTATATATTTATAAACAGCAAAGATCTCAGCACTATTGATGAGGAACACCACTTGTCACAGCCCTTCATTCAGAAATGCACCCTTCCACTGCTACCATCTGTCTTCTTTAACCAAATAAAGTTTTACAACACCAATTTTAAATCCAACCAATTTATTTGATAGTAAATCCACGAGCTTTCGACTTTACAGCCTTCGTCAGGCAAATGCAGTGTTCTGATCTAAGTTGAAAGCTCGCGGATTTACTATCAAATAAATTGGTTGGATTTAAAATTGGTGTTGTAAAACTTTACTGAATTTACTCCAGTCCAACACCAGCATCTCTACATCATGTTCTTTAACCAAGCCAGTTTTGTATCCATTTTGCCAGCTCACCTCTGATCCCATGCGAATTCACTTTCTGCACTAGTCTGCCATGAGGGACCTTGTCAAAGGCCTTACTGAAGTCCATGTAGACAACATTCACTGCCCTACCATCATTATCTTTGTCACTTCCTCGAAAAACTTGATCAAGTTTGTGAGGCATGACTTCCCCTTCACAAAACCGTGTTGCCTTTCATTAATATGTCTACTTATTTCAAAGTGGGAATAAATCCTGTCTCAAAGAATCCTGTCCAATAATCTCCTATCACTGATGTAAGACTCATCGGCCTGTAATTATCTGGATTATTCTTACTATCCTTTTTAAACAGAGGAACAACATTCTCCAATTCTCTGGGAGCTCCCCTGTAGCCAATGAAGATAAAAAGATTTCTCTCAAGGCCCCAGCAATTTCCTCCCTTGCCTCTCTCAGTATTCTGGGCTATATCTCATCAGGCTTGGAGACTTGTCTACCTTGATATTTTTCAAGAGCCGCAACACCTCCTCCTTTTTGATCTCAACATAACTCATACTGTCTACACACCCTTTCCCTGACTCATCATTCACCAAGTTCTTCTCTTCAGTGAATTTGACACAAACTACTTGCCCGTTTCCTCTGGCTCCACACTTAGATTCCCTCCCCTGTCCTTGAGTGGGCCAACCCCCTCCCTGGCTACCCTCTTGCTCTTTATATATGTGTAAAAAGTTGTGGGATTTTCCTTAATCTTACTGGCCAATGCTTTTTCATGACCTCTTTTAGCTCTTCTTACTCCTTGATTAATGTTTCTTCTGTCTGAAAACCATCTCATGAGGATGAGTGCTTTTCACAAGGCAGCTCTCAAGGAGAGGGACGATGAGATGGAGAAAAGGCAGGAGTAGAAAGAAGCACAGCTCATCTGACATAATTCTCCGGGTGAACTGTTCTAAATAGATACTTTGACTCTCGTCCCCTTAAAATTGCAATCCACATTTCTGTTGCTCCAACATTCATCTCTTCCATTTCAATTCTGTGGACCATCACAGCATTGTCTTAGCTAAAATTCAGAAGTAAAAACTGACGCTAAGATGCAGCCCACAGGATTTGTCAGCCTTCAATCTCAGTAGGTTCCATAGTACCTTTTCCTTAGTTAACATAAGTGTTTTAAGTTTCTCCCTCCTCTTCCATCTTGTTTTTCAAGTTACATGCCATGATAGGAGAGTGTTGGTTAGTTGTCAAGTGGACTCTGCTTACTAGAGGCAAGCTTTTTTTTTCAAATGTTTCTTCTGTCTGAAAACCAATTTAAAATGCACCAGTCAGGCTCACAGTGTGGCTCACTTATACTTATTAACAGCTACATACATTGACAATAGAGCCCTATCCTCTGCAGACAATAAGAGCATTTCACCTTTTTCAACTAAATAAAAGCCATTCCCTAGTTATTCCCCGTGGCAATGCCTTGACCATTCAGAGTTGACCTGCCTGGTTTGAATTTGGGTGGCACGCTGGCACAGTCATTAGCACTGCTGCATCACAATGCAGGGACCCAGGTTCTTTTGTTGACTTGGATCACTGTCTGCTGGACTTTGCACATTCTCCCCATATCTGTGTGGGTTTCCACTGGGTGCTCTGATTTTCTCCCACAGTCCAAAGATGTTCAAGTTAGGTGGATTGGCCATGCTAAATTGTCCCTTAGTGTCAGAGGAACTAGCTAGGATAAATGCATGGGGTTATGTGGTTACAGCGATAGGGCCTAGGGGAATATTGTGTTTGATGTAAACACAATGGGTTGAATGGTCTCCTTCTGCACTGTAGGATTCTATGAATTTGAACAAAATCTTGGCAATTAATTGCTCCCTGATACACTCCATGGCAATACCGCTACCACTCAGAGCTAATTCCCAACCAATATTCAGTTTCTTATCAATCAATATGAATTGCTGTTTCCTTTACAATTGGTATTATGATGAATCTATCCTGATGAGTCCAAGACAAAAAGAATTAACAGTGTCTCTCTTTTTCAGTCACACATTTCAAACTAAAAGAAAGGTGAACAATCAGTTCTTTCTCAGTTTGTTTTCTACTAGCTTTTAAAGTAAAATATCTTGATGATTATGTATGAAAGGTCACAAATACTCCCCCTGGATTTCTTTGCAAATGTAGTTTCTGCAGCCTTTACTGATTGCAATGCAGCTTACACCATGTATACATCTCCCAAAAGTGTTATACGAAACTGAATTCATTTCAGTAAAGTATTTTTTGTCAAAAAGATGCTACAGTCTACTCAAAAATGACAAATTGCTTATTTCTATTCATCTGAAAATATAAAATAAAATTGCTTCTGATTATTACTGGGACTCCCTAAGCTATAACCATCTCATGGGATCAGTTTTCAAAAGTTTAGCCAGAAGGTTCAAACTCATAACTTTGACAGAGTGATTTCTTGCTACTTGTATGGGCTTTACTTGGAACTTAATAAATTCTCAGCACCACACTTAATAATTGCTTTTCCCATCATGAATGGTTTCCCAAACACTAAAATTCTATTTATTAGCAATGTGAATGAAATTTCAAGTGGTTATGTCACCCTTTCTGTGAAAATTTGTAACAGAATTTAGAGAAAATCAAAATTTTCTTTGTATATAGAAAGGGCAGCTGTTTTAAAAGACAACAGGGAGGAGCTAGCAAAATCTTTACACAGATGAGTAAATGTGTTAGATTTTTTTATTCGTTCACGGAATGCGGACGTTGTTGGCTGGGCTAGCATTTATTACCCATCCTGAAAGCAGTTAAGAGTCAACCACATTACTGTGGATCTGGAGGCACATGTAGGCCAGACTAGGTAAGGATGGCAGATTTCTTTCCTGTAGGACAATAATGAACTGAAAGGGTTTTTATATCCATTGACAATGGTTTCATGGTCATCATTAGACTTTAGTAATTTCAGATTTGTTATCAAATTCAAATTTCACCATCTGCCAAAGTAGGATTTAAACACAGGTGTCTGGATTACTCGTCCATTCTAATCAGCAATCTGTAAACTGTCTGTGCTGACATGTGTGCTTTTGGAGACCAGAACACCTCATTTGCCTGACGAAGGCACAAACGCCAAAAGCTAGCAGATTTGCTATCAAATAAATCGGTTGGATTTAAAATTGGTGTTGCCAGACCTCTTACTGAGTTTACCCCAGTCCAATGCCGGCATCTCTACATCATCACTCGTCCAATGACAATAGATTCAGATTATGTTTGATCTGGGAATGGAACAGGCAGGATGAGCTAAATGGCTCCTTACTTTATGTGAGTCATAGAATAAGACCTGAACTATAGTGCGGTTTCTCTTTCAGAATGAAATTCAACAATGAGGCATCGATCTAAAGTTGGTGGAGTATCAGTACAGCGGTATCAGATTAGGTTTAAAAATTGATTGGGTGGGTGTCGGCAGTGTGGGGGATCCCGTCACCTAGACTAAATATTATCCAATGAATAATTTCAAAAAGAAATTGAATGGACATTCAAAGGGAATAAAACTGCAAGGTTATGGGGATGGAGAAACGGAATGGGATTAATAGTTACTCTGTGAGAACTGGCATGGACACGACCACCTTGTGCACCATAAATGATACACATTTCATAAGCTGAAGCAGAGTTTTCAAGAAAGCATTTGTTGCTGCCAGTTCACAGAAGGATTCAAATTTACAAATGGAAAACAGAGTGCACATGCATGTGAGCAGTCACAGGCAAAGCTGCCTCCTGGCCCTAAGGCAGGAATGCCAGCCAGATAATGAAAATTAAATGTTGTTGGACTGTAAAGCTTAGTTGCTGGTCTGCACTCGATGCACTGTACTTCATGTTCAGTTGTTCTATCATTCCCTGTTTGCATGTTCAGGGTAGAACTAATGGAGTTAGGATCAGAGATCCATTTGTTGAGAAGGCTCCTCTTAGGGTAATGAAAGCATTATGCCACAAAAAGAATTCTTGGTCATAGAGGAATTCTATAGTTTATTGATAGTAGGTTATTTTGTTGGCTGCAGGGAAAGATTAGCTATTTTAGAATGAAAAAAAATGCTGTAAGTAACATGCCAGACTAGTATCTATGGAGAGAGAAACAGAGTTAATGTTTCACATCAGTGATCCTGTGTGATCATATAATCTGGAACTTGAATAAATAGGGCAAACAACTATCTTTCTTTTTAACCAATCAGATGGATGGATTGTGAAGTTATCAGCTCAAGGACTGAGCGGGGTCGGGGGGGGAGGGGGGGGTGAATTCAATATCAAATCAGGTGGTAAAACAGAGATAAAGTTGTAGTAACCAATCATTATAAGGGTACTTTGTTAGAAAATACATTGAGTACAAAACAGAGAAGTTATGCTGAATGTTTCTAATACTTTGGCTTGGTCCTATCTGTACAATTCTGGTCAGCACACTTTAGTAAGGTTGTGAAGTTCCCTGGGAGGGAGCAGTAGAGATTTACCAGAAAGGTTACACAGGTGGGCATCATTTTGGTTAGAGAGTTCGATTGGAAAAGTTGGGCTAATTCTCCTTAGAACAAGGCAAATTGCAGGAAGATTTGATAAAAATGTACAAGATTATAGCATGTTTGACTTAAGTAGGACAAGGAAGAACTGTATTCCCACAAGGTGATTGGTCTAGGGGTCACAGATTTAAGTTTTTGGCAAGATATGAAGGGTGAATATGGGTTTAAAATTTATATTCAGCAAATGGTAGTGACCTGGAACTTCGTGCCTGCAAGGATAGTGGAATGGAAATAATTGGCAAAATTTAATGCCCTCTCTTGAGGAGTATTTGGAGGCGGAGGAGCATTTAATTGGGTAGGAGGATAGCTGATAGGGATCCTGACATATTATCGCATCTGCTCCCATTAAGCCCAGAGCAGGAAGGCTCGTGAGCAGCCTTAGAATCATAGAATCTCTACAGTGCAGAAAGAGGCCATTCAATTTATCAAATCTGTACCAACTCACCGAAAGAGCATCTCACCCAGGCCTTTGGCTCCACCCTATCCCGGAACATTTACCATAGTTCATCTACCTAACCCACATATTTTTGGACACTAACACTAACACTCACACCAACACCTTTGTTGACAACAAATCCAGTGATCCCTGGACACTGAGGGATATGCAGCATATGATGAAGAGAAGAAGAAGGTGTAAAGCAGATTTGAGGGCTTAAAATAGCGAAGTTTGAGAGAATATAGAACCATACAGCACAGGAACAGGCCCTTCAGCCTACGATGTTATACCAAACATGACGCCAAATTAAATTAATCGCTTCTGCCTGCCCTTGGTCCATATTCTTCTATTCCTTGCACATTTATATGCTTATCTATAAGGCCCTTAAATACCCCTATCATATCTGCCTGCACCACCACTCTGGCAGTGTTCCAGACACCTACTGTTCTGTGTAAAAAAAACTTGTCCCTCACATCTCCTTTGAACATTCCCTCTCCACCTTTTATGCATGCCTCCTAGTTTATTGTCATTTCAACTCTGGGAAAAAGATTCTGACTGTCAATCCTATCTATGCC
The DNA here is from genome assembly GCA_024679065.1 of Sphyrna mokarran. Taxonomy (NCBI): domain Eukaryota; kingdom Metazoa; phylum Chordata; class Chondrichthyes; order Carcharhiniformes; family Carcharhinidae; genus Sphyrna; species Sphyrna mokarran. The sequence continues at coordinate 27,857,526 of JAGIQG010000010.1, forward strand.
TTTCATAATTTTACAGACTTCCATCAGGTCACCCCTCTGCCTGTGCCGCCCCAGAGAGGGCAATCCTAATTTATCCAGCCTCTCCTTATAATTCCTTATCTCATTTTGGTAAACCTTTGCTGCACCTTCTCCAAAGTCATCTATAATATGGAGACAAGAAATGAACACAATACTCTTCAGTTTTATAACCAAAGTTTTATAAAGCTACAAACATGATATCTGACTCTTGTAGTCAATGTTCCAACCAATAAAGGCAAGCATGCCATGCACCCTCTTTACCACCCCAGCTACTTGTGTTGTCACTTTCACGGAGTTATGGATTTGAACTGAAGATCTTTCTGTATGTCAGTGCTGTTTAAGGTCCTGCTATTAACTGTATACTTATCATTAACATTTAATTTCCCAATATGCAGTATCTCACACTTGCCTGAATTAAACTCCAGCTGTCATTTCTCCACCCCATATCTGCAACTGATCTATATCTGCTGTTTCCTTGGACAACCTTCTACACTATGCAGAACTCCATCTATTTTTGTGTCATCTGTAAAATCTACTAACCCATCCATCTACATTTTCATCCACGTTATTTATATGTATCACAAACAACAGAACACCAATAGCCATGGACCTCCAACCAGAAAAACACCCTTCCACTATTACACTCTGAAGCTATGGGCAAACCAATTTTGAATCCAAGTGGCCAAGTCACGATGGATCTCATACATCTGGATCTTCTGGATGAGCCTACCATGAGGAACTTTGTTGAAAGCCTTATTAAAATCTATGTATCCACTGCTCTACCTTCATCAATCATTTAAGAACGTAAGAAATAGGAGCAGATAAGCAGATAATTAGATAAGCCATCTAACCCTTCGAGCCTGCCCTGCCATTCAACAAGATCATGGCTGATCTGAAGTGGATCAGTTCCACTTTCCCACATTCTCCCCATAACCCTTAATTCCCTTGTCTATCAGAAACCTACCTACTCGTGAATTAAATATATTTAGTGAGGTAGCTTCCACCACTTCAATAGGCAGAGAATTCCAGAGACTCACCACCCTTTGAGTGAAGAAGTTCCTCCCGAACTCTGATCTAAACTGCCCCCCCACTTATTTTGAGGCTGTGCCCTCTAGTTCTGCTATCCTTTCTAAGCGGGAAGAATCTCTACCTCTACCCTATCTATCCCCTTCATTATCTTATATGCCTCTATAAGATCCCCCCTCAGCCTTCTAAACTCGAACGAGTACAGACCTAGTCTATTCAATCTCTCCTCATAGGCTAACCCTCTCATCTCTGGTATCAGCCTAGTGAACCTTCTCTGCACTCCTTACAAGGCCAATATATCCTTTCACAAATGCAGCGACCAAAACTGCATACAATACTCCATTTGCGGCCTCACCAGTGCCTTATACAGTTGCAGCAAAACCTCCCTGCTTTTATACTCTATTTCCCTCGCTATAAAGGCCAACATTCCATTCGCCTTCTTGATCACCTGCTGCACATGCAGATTGGGTTTTTGCGATTCATGCCCAAGGACCCCTAGGTCCCTCTGCACCGTAGCATGCTGCAGCTTTTCGCCCTTTAAATAATAATCCTCATACTATTATTTTTACCAAAGTGGATAACCTCACACTTGCTAACATTAGATTCCACCTGCCAGGTCCTCGCCCACTCACTCAGCCCACTCTCTGTCACTTCCTCAGAAAAATCAATCAAGTATATATAATGTGCAAAAGGAAACTTAAAAGGTAAAGTAGGAAAGCAAGCAGGGGAATGAAAGGTTACTGGGATGTAGAAAAAAAGAAAATCCTAAGTTGTTTTATAAATACAATAAGGGAAAAAGGGTAATTAGGGAAAGCATAGGGCTCATTAAGGACTACGGTGCTAAATTGTTGATGGAGCTAAAGGACAGAGGTTCGAAATGAATACTCTGTGTCAGTGTCCACTAATGAGAGACATGATGTGGTCATAGAAATCATAGAAAAGGACTATGATACAATTAAAGAAATTAATATAGACAGAGAGGAGGTTCTGAGTAGTCTAACAAGCTTAAAAATAGATAAATATTCAGGGCCAGATGAAATGTATCCCAGGCTGCTGAGCGAAGCAAGGGAGAAAATAGCAGAAGTTTAGCATTGACAAGAGACCCAGCCACAGGTGGCTAAAAGGGTGGGGGAAGTATCAGAGAGAATACTTGCTAATGATACGCTATTGTATTAAAATTAGCTTTGTGGAATCCCATAACATGTTTTTCTCTCCAGAACCTGCTGCCTCACTAAAAATTATGCCAACACCATTTACAACAGGTTCACCTAGCTGTGAACCTCTTGTGGCTGTCTTTATGGTGGGCATAAAGAACATGAACCTGACTTCCATTAATTTTAATAAATTTAAATCTAACTAAACAGCTTTATGTTGTCTTTTCTATCTGAAATATATACTCCCCACTAGTGGTACGATGTCATACTGACGCTAATCACTACTGATTTTCAAAAGCAAAAACAGTTGCAATAACACTTTTCTATCAGAGCCGGGGGCGGGGTGGGGGACTGGCTGGCTGGAAGAACAGAACTCGAAAATTCACCGGCACAAGTCAAGCTTTCCGTATTTGTCCAGATTTTGAGCATGCTCCATCTTTCCTGCAGACAAAGAGCATGGGCTCAAAATCACCCCAGTGTCATTTTTCAGCAATACTATAACAGCTGATTGTAAAATTAGTCATGCAGTACTAAACCTGTAATACCAATCTTCAAGCTTATGTCAACATAGTGAAATTGCAAGTACTGAATTTTTTCAACACTTTTCAGATATTCAAAGGACAGATTTAAATGACTTGACAGCTGTCTTGACTGTCTTCAGTCCCACTGAATTTGAATGAATTTATCCACCTTTTGTGCACACTCATGTTCACTCTTAACAACTGACATCTCCGAAAGGTGCCAGGGACTGTGCCCAAAAGGATACCTTACCTCTTCAAAGTACTCAGATAAATTTAGATTTTCTCCTGCCAAATGTAATTGTAATGCCCACTTCCCTACTTGCAGTTGCATTTTAATGTGTGCAGCTACTGGTGTGAATCATGGATGTGTAAAATGCTATCCACCCCTTTTTCCTCCTGTGAAAATAGTGGGGGCAGGCTACTAGGGGTGAAACTTCTGGATTCAGGCCTTCCAGGCCACTTTTGCAAAGATGAAGAACTTGTCTGGTCTGCACAAAAATCCAAGCCTTGATACTTGGCTTATATCTATTACTAGCAACTTCATATTGATTAATGTCTTTCAATAACAAGCTCAAGAATGAGATGCATTAACATGAAGCTAATGGTGGAACAGTGCTGTCTGGACATTACCTTTTGGATATTTAATTTTTACTGTGTAGCTTCTGCTTAAATTTCTGTATCATTTACAAACAAATCAGGCAAATTGTTCATATCTTCACTGTTATTTTATTTGCCCAATAAATTAGTCATCGTTTGTCAGTCAGTAACTTTGTATGATATGTTAATGAACTGAATGGCATTTGTCCGTGCTTTCTTATCTTCTTAGTTAATGTTCACCAAATGGCTTGGCAATGCAGAAATTCTATACAGAATCTTTTGCAATTTATCTATTGTTCGCACATCTAGGAATATTAAAACAAAATAACTTTCAGACATAGCCTCCAGCAATGTCTGTTGATCTTGACTGATAAGATGAGTAGAGCATGTTCCTGACTGATGTTTGCCAAAGTCAAACTGTGATGAGCAGCAGGAACGCTAAGATTAAACCTTTGCCAGTTTTCCTCCCGTCCCATATCTAGGCAACTTGTCTCATGGCACCGTAGAGCTTCACAAGCCACAAATAATTAACAGTTCTGCATCGTTTTTGAATGCTGTGAACTTGAGTCTCCCTTTTCACATCAGTACTATGTCATTAATCTGCTAGACATGCTTCTTTACACCGAGGTCTTGTAGTAAATAGTTAATGTTGGGGGAATGTTTATTTAACCACTTTCAAATAATAGATCCTTGCTACATGACAGTATTCCAAGGTTTTAAAACCTGGACACATATCTATGGTTTTATGATGCACTAATTCACCAAACTTAATGAACTGTTCACTAAAGATATCACAAATCAACTCCAACTCTGCTAAGCGCCATTTATTCGGTGAGACAAATATTGTTCTTACAGACAGGACTTCTGTTGTCTCTTCTGGTATGTTATCAGGTTGTTTCTGTGTAAAGTATTTCCTTACCTTCAGAGTGATGCTTCTTAGTTTACAATAAATTTCGGCAGACTTTCTGGTGATGTTTAAAAGTAAAGATAGTTATTTATTATCACATTCATAGCCCCGGATGCTTGAAAGCAACATGTCAATTAGTCATTTGATTCACACCATTACATATAGTTGAAGTTAAAGCCTACATTATAGGAAAAAATTGAATTTATAATTGAGTCTTTTTGTTGATGCAGGCCTGATGTCATCTTAGTTGAATTAATAGTTTTCTCAAGGATTTTAAAGGATTCTCATGAAGCTGCAGAGCCTTGTGGAGGTGGATTCTCAGGTCAACTTGTAAGCAGGAACAAGTAGAGTACTTTGGCTGCTGTAGAATACTTTGAGCTTTGATGGTGGAGTTGATAAAAGCTAATTACAACAGAAAATGTATGTTCTGGTGCTCTAGTGCAATATCCAGTGATAGTGATATTGATGTAGGTTTGCTTTGGGAACTGAGCATGCCTGGAAAATGAAGAGTGGTCATGCAGAGTAGGACAGGAAGGAGGAGAGGGAGAAAGGACCTGAGCAGGTGGCAGCATTCAGGGTTTTCGGAGAGCAGTTTCATTCTTAAGCTTCATCAAGAATGAATATCTGAGTGATCTGGGTCACAAAAGAGTTTGTAAGTAAAATTTGTCAACTGCTGTAGTCCCAAATGCAATTTCAAAGCCGGGAAAAGATTGTGTTGCCAGTGGCTTTTTGGTGCCTGTGGTCATTAACATTTATTTATCAGGCTGCTAATATGTGACAAAGAACAAAGAACAAAACAGCACGGGAAACAGGCCCTTCGGCCCAACGAGCCCGCGCTGCCACCCTGATGGTCCCACCTCTACCCGCAATCCCTGTCCATGTTTATAGATCTATGGATTAAAAACCAAATTTTGAGACAATTTAGGGAGAATTTGTTTTGCCAATTAGCCTAAGAGCACATCTTTGGGACGTGGGAGGAAAGCGGAGCACCCGGAGAAAACCCACGCAAGCACGGGGAGAATGCGCAAACTCCCACAGACACAGGCACAAATCCATGTATCTGCATAGCACAGTGATAGTCACTGAGCTGTCGTGTTGCCCATCAAATGGTCCAGGTCAAGCGTACGCTAACGACGTGAAGGACACGTTTTTTGAAAAAGTGACCAAAGAGGTGGATGGGGGTAAGGCGGTTGATGTGGTATATATGGACTTTAGTAAGGCGTTCGATAAGGTGTCCCATGGAAGGCTTCTGCAGAAAATGCAGATGTATGGGATAGAGGGTGATTTAGCTAATTGGATTAGGAATTGGCTAACAGATAGAAGACAGAGGGTGGTGGTTGATGGGAGATATTCATCGTGGAGTTCGGTGACAAGTGGTGTACCTCAGGGGTCTGTTTTGGAGCCCCTGCTGTTTGTAATTTTTATAAATGATCTGGATGAGGGTATTGAAGGATGGATTAGTAAATTTGCAGATGACACTAAAGTCGGTGGAGTGGTAGATAGTGAAGACGGGTGTTATAGTTTGCAGAGAGACTTGGACAAGTTGCAGAGCTGGGCTGAGAGGTGGCAAATGGAGTTTAATGTGGAAAAGTGTGAGGTAATGCACTTTGGCAGGAATAATAAATGTGTAGAGTATAGGGCTGATGGTAGGATTCTTAATAGTGTTGATGAACAGAGGGATCTTGGTGTATTTGTGCATAGATCCCTGAAAGTAGGCAGTCAAGTCGATAAGGTTGTTAAGAAGGCATATGGAGTCTTAGCTTTTATTGGTAGGGGGATTGAATTTCGGAGCCGCAACGTCATGTTGCAACTGTACAAAACTCTAGTGCGGCCGCACTTGGAGTATTGTGTGCAGTTCTGGTCCCCACATTATAAGAAAGATGTGGAGGCATTGGAGAGGGTACAGAGGAGGTTTACCAGGATGTTGCCTGGTATGGAGGGCAGGTCTTATGAAGAGAGGCTGAGGGATTTGAGGTTGTTTTCGTTAGAAAGAAGGCGGCTAAGAGGAGACCTTATTGAAACATATAAGATGATTAGAGGTTTAGATAGGGTGGACAGTGATAGCCTTTTTCCTAGGATGGAGAAAGCTAGCACGAGGGGATACAGCTTTAAATTAAGGGGTGATAGTTATAGGACGGATATCAGAGGTAGGTTCTTTACCCAGAGGGTGGTTAGGGAGTGGAATGCCCTGCCTGCGGCAGTTGTAGATGCGCCAAATTTGGTGGCGTTTAAGAGGTTAGTTGATAAGTTTATGGAAGAGAAGGGAATGGTTTAGTTTGGAGGGTCATTGCTTTTTTCATAATTGGTTGGTGCAACATCGAAGGCCGAAGGGCCTGTTCTGCACTGTAATGTTCTATGTTCTATGACTAGGATACTCTCAAAAAAAAAATCCAAGAGCAGCCCTTCACGACCCATCGCGTGTATGCCCCTTGTTAGATAACAAGGTGGACCAAAGCACCTGTAGGATAAAAACAAGTACATCAATATCATCATCTATTTACACACTTCCCAGGGACTCCCAAGGCTCATGATCCCTATTTTAAATCAGTTTTCTATACCCCTCCATTCCCATTCTGTTCATGTGCCCATCTAAGTATTTCTTAAGTAACTCCAGAGTATCTGCCTCCACCACTTTACTTGGCAGCGCATTCCATTACCCCCTCCACCCTCTGTGTGAAAAAACTCCCTCTAGCATCCAAATAATACCTTACCCCCCTCACCCTAAGCTCGTGACCCCTCGTGCTATTCGAGTCCATCCTAGGAAAAAGCTTAACCCTGTTTACTCTATCTATACCCCTCCTAATCTTGTACATCTCTATCAGATCTCCTCTAAGTCTACATCTTTCTAAGGAAAACAGTGACTGCTGAAGATTTCAGCCTAGTTTTTCACTTTGTACTTGACGACTGAAAAAGAGAAGACACTGAGGCCCTTTGTACAAAGTAAGACATTTTCATCTCATTTTTTCTTGCCAGAAAAAGCAGCTGGACTGACCACACGGATTTGCAAACATTGCGAGGTAATTTCCCCCATCCCATTGCACTAATGTACAACAGGCCTGGAGAATCACACAGGAGGGATTCCAGTGAGCATTCACCCTCCGCTAGCATCTCCCAGTGCTGGACTTCAGACACCCTCTGCTCTGCGCTGGAAATCGATGGGGATGGGGGTGTTAGTATTAAATGATATTTTAAATATCATTTAAATACTAGTAGTGGGCCCCGGACTAAATTCTCTGGCCCTGCTAGCTTCTCCCAACCCGCCAGAGTGTTTACTCTAGCAGGGATTACTAAAGTTCCCCACTTTCTTGGAACTAGTAGCCTGACCTCGCTGGAGTGACGGGGGCAATTGGTATCTCGCTGGGGGTGGTCCCTGGGCATGCACACCTTGGCAGTAGCAGCTTGTGTTCCCTGGCACTGTCCAAGCAGCAAAGTGCTGATGCCCAGACAACACCTTCGCACTGTTCATTGGGCAGGGGGTAGTGCCAAGGAGGCAGGGCAGGGCGTTGGTGGGGGGGTGGGGGGGGGGGGGGGTGGGGGGGGGGGTGTGAGGCAGGGCCTGGGGCAGGATGATCGGAAGGGATGAGGATGCAGAGACTGTCACTCTACATTGGGATCAATGGGGGCAGGAAGGTGGCTAGCAATCGAGGTGGGCTTGGAGGGATATTGTCATTGCTGGGGGAGAGTCTGCCTGCACGACTGCGGGTCTGTCTGCACTGCGGTGGGGGAGTTGCAGATGAGCGGAGGTTGGTGCAGTCTGGAATATGTGGGGGGGTGCCAGGAATGGTCAGGGGAGGGCAGGATCGGGCCATGATGTGCTGGGGAGCAATCGAGCTGGCCAGCAAATGGGTGACTGACAGTTCAGGGCCATTGTGCATGTGCAAAGGCCCATTAGTTTGAACCCCCCAAGTGGGAATAAACCCCATCCACTGATTTTTAATGATATTCACACTGGTGGTCTCTGCAGTTCATAAATGTGGGCAATTCTGGTCTGAACTCCCTCAGAAAAAAAAGCATGAAATATGCCAGCTTTCCTGCAAATTCAACACTTAGAATTTTTTGGGGAGATTCCTTTAAAACACGGATCAGTGTTTGGTCCCAAGCTATTCACAATATATATCAATGATTTGGATGAGGGAAATCACAGGGAATATTTCCAAGTTTGCTAACAACACAAAACTTGGTGGAATTGTGAGTGATAAGGAGGAATTAGAGAGGTTTCAATGTGATTTAGACAAGTAGAGTGAGTGGGCAAATACATGGTAGATGTAGTATAATATGGATTAATGTGAAGTTATCCATTTTGGAAGGAATAACAATGTGGCTGAGCATTATTTAAATGGTGGTAGACTAGGAAATGTTCATGTACTTAAGGGACCTGGGTGTCCATGTACACCATTGACTAAAAGTGACCATGCACTTAGGAAAGCAAATGGTATGTTGGCCTTCATTGCAAGATGGCTTGAGCACAGGAGCAGTTATGTCTTGCTGAGGCTATACTGAGACAACACCTGATTAGCAATTTTGGTTCCTTGCCAAAGAAAGGATACACTTAATACAGAGAGAGTGCAGCAAAAGTTCACCACCCTGAGGTGGCAAGATTCAAATATGAGGTGTGATTGACTCAGTGAGCACTGCCTTCACTGGAGTTTAGAAGAAAGAAATGGGATCTCATTGAAATATATAGAATTCTTACAGGTATGGACAGGCCGGAAGCAGGAATGATGTTTCCATTGGCTGAGGGTGCAGTACATGGAGTCACACTCTCAGGATACGGAGTAGACCATTTACACTGAGATGAGGAGAAATTTCTTCACTCAGAGAATGGTGAACCTGTGGAATACCGTACTACAGATGACTATGGAAGCTAAACTACTGAAAGTATTTAAGAAAGAGGCAGATTTCCAGACATTAAAGCTGTCAAGGTAGATGTGAAGAGAGTGAAAATATGACATTGAGATAGAGAATCAACCATGATCATTGAATGGTGGAGCAGGTTCAGTGGGCTGGATGGCTGACTCATGCTCCTATCTAATATGTTTCTAAATGGCTTTGCTGAGTTTGGGTTTCTCCATGTGTGAATCACATCCTTCCTTCTTTTCCCTGACTCCATGGGGATGGGACTCAGGATCAGGGCTCCTGGCCCCATTTGAATAAGATGTGGTGTTTCCATGACTCTATAAAAATCTGAGCCCAGAAATGTCAAATCATTGTGCTTCTTTATGCACAGCATTCATGCTCCTGGAGGTACACTCCACTGACTATCACTGCCACTTTTCTCCACTCTGTACTGAACATACATTTGAGTGACCTGCTGCCCTCAATTCCATTGGTAAGTACAATTTGTCACTTCCCCACATGGCTTGTACAAGGTTTTTTGAAAACCTGGGTACTCAGTTTCTCACATGGTCAGCCATTGTTCAAACTATTATAGCATAGATTTATTTTTCAAAGGAATTCCACCACTTCTTGCAACCATAATGCCATTCCTCTTCTAAGAGCTAACAAACAACCTTTTAGTAGCAATTTTCACGCAATATCAGTTGCTCTGTGATGATACAACAGCCAGGTTGTGCTGACTGCTAACAGCATTAATTTAAAACAGCAAGCAGCACAAACTCAACATGCTGCCAGCTACATGTTGAATGGCATGGTCAATCATAATCCTCACCCTCATTTATAGGCATTTTCCAATTTAACCTCCATTTGCTTTACAAGATTAGAGCAATGAAATTTTGCCAATTACAATTTTTAAGAAACTGAGTTACAATTTAATTTTTGAAGAGATGTTTTAATAAGGCATTAATCAAATTGTGTAAATTTTGAATTGGATATATCTGAGGGATGAAGATACACCAATTGATTGCCTTTCAATCTTAAATTGTACAAACACTAACTACACTATTTAATAACTTATTTCCATTAGAGTTTAAACTTCTCTCCTACCCATGTCATAAAAAAATCATGGGAATTTAAATCACTCAAATAATTTATTCATTCTTCAAGCAAGTATTTCTTACTCTCCTTGTCTCCTTAAGATCCTGATGTGTGTTAGGATGGAGAGCAAATCTTAGATAGATAAATAGGACGGATGACATTCCCTGTCATTCAGAGTCAATTGGCAGATAATCTGGCTCCTATTTCTATCGTCATTGGCAGTTTTCTGATACAGCATTAAGTATCTGTTTCAACGTTTGCCAGATTATTTGACCATTGGGTCCACTGCAGCCAAACATGATCATTTCCTTGCCTAGCTTTTAATTATGGATATTTTGCAACATACATTATTAGATGTAATCAGCATTAGGATCCCTCGTTGAAGTCATGAACGTCAATGCTTGATGACAAGAAATTGAACCTAAAAACTTCTGTTTTTTCTTGCCAGCAGCGCTATTATGTACTTGGCCATCAGGGAGTTTTATTTACATTTTACATTTTCTAAATCACAAATTCTATTGGTATTTATACATGCAAATATGTGCATGCCCTCCACATGCAAATTCCTTGCAGCAAGAGAAAGCCTTACGTCCATCCCTTAGTGAGTGCAGCTTGTATATTGATCATTCTAAAATTTCTTCAACCGTTACAATTTGTGCACGCTGGCATGTTAACAGGTTTTATTTCACCTTTGCAAAGCTAGCAAGGTCAGCAGAGCTGGAGGGGTGTTACATTTTTTGCTTTCTGAATGTTTAAGTTTCCATGTTTTTAAATAATACTTCTTGTGACAATGATACTTTTTTGTGCAAAGTAAGGTATAAATTATTTTTGAGGATATTATTATAAACACTGAATACACTCATGTTAAATTTCTTTTTGAGTTATTTTAACTCTTGCACCAAGATTTTATGGTCCCATCCGTCCAGTGAAATATTACAGTCCTGCTGAAGTGAATGAAAATTGAACTGGCTCACTGCCGAGGGAGAAACGCAGTGCAGACAATCTTGGTCTTAATGTTGTCTTAGGATAGAATCCAAGAATTGATAGAATAGAATCCCTATAGCGCAGAAGGAGATCACTTGGCCCATCAAGTCTTTACCAACTCTTAGCCAGGCTTAAAACCATAACCTACATATTTACCCTGAAAATCCATCTAGCCTACACATCTTGGGACACTAAGTGCTAATCAACCTAACCTGGACATCTTTGGACTGTAAATCTTTGGAGAGTAAACCAGAGCAACCAGGGGAAATCCCATGCAGACGTGGGGAGAACGTGCAAGCTCCACACAGACAGTGACCCAAGGCTGGAATTGAATCTGGGTTCCTGGCACTGTTAGGCAGCTGTGCTATTCACTGAGCCCAAATTTTGACCATCAGATCTGCCCATTGGGTACATTTTAAAAAAGGATTAATTTGCCAATTGATTTTAAAATCACCAAAAATATTTTAATGAAAATGTTTGTGTGCTGAAATTTAAGTGTATTTGTAGTTTACAGTGTTAATTGCATAATAATAATGTTGACGTGAATTCATTCATTGAATGGAATTTTTCCATCATTTGTCAGAGTGTCAGGCTCTGACTGAAAACCAGTATTTATCTCTTTAGGTGTGTTGCCCAGTTTCCACACCTGATCTTGCGTCACTCTATTTTACAAGTATTTTCTATTACAAGTATTACATAGTATTTTCTAGAAAAACTGTGCTTAGAAAAGAAGAACGAAAGCACTTTCCTGATTTGAAGTATCTTGCAGTTATTAATCAGAATGAGGATGTTTATAACCATTGCAGTTAGGAAAAATGGGTGCATTCAACCGTGTTGAGAAAAATAAATAAGCTATGTAAAAGAACATTAAGCTGCCAATCAAAGGCTAGTTAAAGTTACTGGACCATGAAATTGAATGGAAACAACAGTTTTCAAAGGTTTTCAAGCAATTTCAAAGGTTTTCAAAGGTTTTGAACTTTCTAGGAAGGCTCAGAGACTGGCAAAAAATATTGTGTCAAAAGAATAAATCTGAGCAAGCAGCTGGGAACAAGGGAGTCTCCTTCTGCACTTCTTCTGTCAGTCAAAGGACTTCAAACATGTCTCATATGCCTACAGAGAGAGAAAGGTGAATTGCTCTAGTGAAACGTGACTTCTGTCAAAGGACTTCATAGCAGTCTCCTCACACTTGCAGCTTCTGAGTGAATAGAAAGAATTCATTCTGTAGAATGGATTGTGTTGTCATTTAGAGGTCTTCCAAGTGTCCTGGGGGCATGAAAATTATAGCAACCAGGCCACTTCAGAGTTTTCACAGTACACAAACACAAATGAAGGTTTTGATCAGAGAGCTGCCTGAAATCACCATCCCAAGAACAAAGAACAAAGAACAAAACAGCACGGGAAACAGACCCTTCGGTCCAACGAGCCCGTGCCGCCACCTCGATGTTCCCACTCCTACCCATGATCCCTGTCTATGTTTATAGATCTATGGATTAAAAACCAAATTTGAGACAATTTAAGGAGAATTTGTTCAGCCAATCAGCCTATGAACACATCTTTGGGATGTGGGAGGAAACCTGAGCACCCAGAAAAAACCCACGCAAGCACAGGGAGAATGCGCAAACTCCCACAGACACAGGCCCAAATCCATGTATCTGCACAGCACAGCAATAGTCACTGAGCTGTCGTGTTGCCCATCAAATGGTCAAGCGTACACTAACGACGTGAAGCACTAGGATACTCTCGAAAAAAATCCAAGAGCAGCCCTCTCACAACCCATCGCGTGTATGCTCCTTGTTAGACAACAAAATGGACCAAAGTATCTGTTGGATAAAACAAATACATCAATATCATCGACTATTTACACACTTCTTACAATGACCTTCAGGTTTTCTAGAGCTAGAAGTGACAAGACACTCATCCATATGATGAGTCCCAAGGTCCCTTATCCCTAGCCTAAACCCCCCCTCCCCACCTCCCTGTGCAACTTGATGGCAGCAGAGCACATATCTCCCTGCCCTTCCCCCCTCCTATGGACTGCAATGTACCAGATCAGGATATCACTGCTAGGATATCAATGGCAGGGTACCAGGGACAGTGCAGGTGATCGGCCGCACCTATCTCTGAAAGGCTGGCTGGCTGCTGTGTTTCCCACGATACATAAATTTGTGCCGATCAGGTGATTGTATCCCACCTAATGGTCGCTGCTAATGCCAATGGCAAACAATCTATTTTTTCCACTGGCAGGAGCAATTAAAGTGCAAAAAGGAGAATTGTGCCCATTGTATATAAGGCCAGTTCAGACCAGTACTCTTACTTGCCTGTTTTACTATTTTTTTCCTTGTGGGTGTCGTCTGTTCTCACTGGTGGCTAAGGAGAACATACCTGCCTTCCATGGTACAAATTGAAAGGAAATCAAAAGTGGAATTGGTTGCTTCAGACTGTAACAGTCACAGATGTACAGTGAACAAGGAGCGATATAAAGAATGTCTGTTTTACAGTAATGGCACAAGTATCTACACTGTCCGAATTAACAATTTATCAAAGGAGTATAAATCTTCAATGCAATATTTGCATTTTACAGAACAGAATGGATCACACTTGGAACACATTCAGATCTCTACATTAGAGTCTGTTAGGTATTGGTTTTCCTCTTGTTACTGCAGATAGACTTCTGTCATAGAATTTGCATCATATGGTTTGGCTGCCACATTGCTCAAATATGATGTTACATTTTATACAGCATGTTAATCTGAGAGACACTGGACGGGATTTTATGGCCTCCCTTGCCTCACAACAGTAAAATCCTGCCAAGGTCAACGGACTTTTCTATTGCCCACTCTTTGCCTGTTCCGATTCCCATGGAAAGTGGAGTGGTAAAATTCTGGCCATATTCTGTCGTTAAGTTCAGATACTTAACGTACAGATCACTTCACATGTTAGCTTGTGCACCCTCCATAATGCTTCATCTAAGACATGATCTGGACAAGCTGAGAAGTCAGTTAAGAAAACCTTGGTTTTATAAAGAGAGACAAATTGTACAAAAGCAAGGATGTTACACGAATTTATAAATCACGGCTTGGGTTCCTGTTGTTTTTAATTCTAGGCACACAGAAGGGATGTCATGGGCAGGAACTTCAAAAAAGGATGTCGGGACGGGAAATTCAGAAGGGATGGCAAGACTTGGAATGGGTTCAAAGGAGATTTACTGGTGGGATCAGGGACTTGAGTTTTGTGGATAAAGTAGAGAAGCTGAGATTGATCTCTTTTACAGCAAAGCAGGTTAAGCAGAGAGTTCACAGAGTTGTTCATAACCATGATGAATTCTGAAAAAGTTAAATATTTGCAAAAGGGTCAGGATTCAGATGAAGCAGATTTAAGATAATTCAGGGAAGAGCCAGAGGGGAGATAAGAGGAATTGCAATTACTGAACAAATTATGGTCTGAATGCACTGCCTGAAAGGGCAGTGGAAGCACATTCAATATTAAATTTCAAAGGGGAATTGGATAAATACTTCAAGTAGAAAAAATATGCAGGGCTCTGAGGAATGAGCAGAGAGGATTAATTGGATAGCTTTTTTAAAGAGACAACTCAAGTGATAATGCCCCCTATTGTGCTATATTATTTTATGAATAGACAATCATTATTGACACCCCCTCTTGATATCAAGTTTTCAATTCAAAAAGATCAACTTAGCTTGTATAGGTAGATGTATCACTGAAGATAAACCTCCTCACTTGTTGTTTCTGTATGTTAAGAAATATAAAAGATGACAAATGATGAGAAGTTTTAATTCTGAGAGACTAGAGCACTTTTTTTTCTAAAGGAATCTTCTCACTAGAACTAAGCAGTTTAAGAGAGGTACTCCAAATAATGAGTGATGATGTTACCCATCAAATAAATGGAGAAAGATTATTTTCACTGATCATTCAGAGACTGCCTGGATGACACAAATTTAAAATCAGCACAAAAAGAATAAAGAGAAGGATTAGAAGGTTTTTTCATTTACTGAGAGTTGTTAGGATAACCTTCAAAAAATATTGGCTGAAAGAAAATCTGTAATAGATTCGAAAAAGAAAAATAATTTATGAGGAGAATAGAAAAATAGAACTAGTGGGATAGCTCTTATGGAGAACCAATTTAGGACTGAATAATCCTGTGCTATAAAATTCTATTGTTTTAATTCTCTGTGATGAAAACTGACTTTCATGGCTTTTCTTTTCATTTTTGGGATTCTTCAGCAATTTGATGATACACTTAGCATCATCCTACCAAAGATCCAAGTTCATTACATTGATCAGATGAGATCTGGAAGTCAGCCTGGGAGAGATGAGTATGCTGAGTGGAGCATAAAATAAAAGTGGTAGAATGACTGTGTTCCAGAGTGTCATAGAATCTCTACAATGCTAAAGGAAGCCATTTGGCTCATCGACTCTACTTCGACTCTCTGATAGTATCTTATGCTGGCCCACCCTCTTCCCTATCCCAATAATTTCATACGTGAACCCCACTAATCGCACTAACTTACACACCTTGGGACACTGAGAGGCAATTTGGCATGGCCAGTTCACCTAGCTGGCACATCTTTGGACTGTGAGAGCAAATCAGAGCACTTGGAAGAAACCCACGCAGACAGGAGGAGAATGTGCAAATTTCACACAGACATCCACGCAAGGCTAGAATTGATCTGGGTCCCTGGGGCTGTGAGGTGTCATTGTGCCACTATGCCACCTTGGGGGAAAGAAGTCTGTATTGTTCACTATCTTCTCTCGCCAACAGGATGAGTCTATACTGGTCAAAGTCTGATTGTCAGTAGTTGGGAGAGGTAGCTATCATATACAGTGTTTAGCATTAGGCCTACTAAGTCTAAGATACAAAATCTGAAAGTCCTGAATGTGAATCAAAGACCCTGGTCGAAGAACTTGAGGCACAGCTCACATAGCTCTTCTGCAGAAATGCTCTTGAGAGTTGGTAAATTCTTTGAGGAACATTTTCACTTTTGGTTTGAGTGGTATGTGGCGTTGGGGTTCAGGTGGGGGGCTGGATGTGAAGTAGTGGTTAGGTATTGAATGAGATGCTTTAGAGCATTAAGGCCACTACAGCTTCTCATTTACATTCACAATTTGAATTCCAAAATAGCTTTAAATTGGTTCCAGTTGCAGATGGTAAGGTAAAGGCACTCTAGATAACCGTAGACTACTCTGCCCATTTGAGAGAGGGAGCTGACTGGTGATGATTTAACCTAAGGATCATGTGAGAGACAAGGTTGAGAATTTAGGCCTTCTTGAATAACCTCAGTTGGTTCAGGAATTGAACCCACGCTGTTGGCATTGTTGTGTGCCTCTAATCAGCTGTCCAGCCAACTGAATTAAACTGACTGACCAGCTGAGGGAGACATTCAGAAATCACAGAATTAACTGAACAAAGTTTATTGTCAGTTAAGTGAATAGTAGCAGATGAAATTCAGTGCAACAGAACATAAAGTATGACACATTGGAAGGAAATATGGACAATATACATATTCTTGAATGATCTTATAATGAAGTTGAAAGGGATCATGAAGTTTTAGGGTCCAATTTTAATGTTATTTAAGTGGATGAGTTTGAATGAGTTAAAATTCGCCTTCAGTCTCAAATTCCTCTCATCGAGGATACAGAGCAACAATGCGAGCATTATGCTACACAACCAAAGCAGTTGAAATAAGGAATTTGTGGGTAAACTGTGAAGTTTTTTAGTTTGACTACTCTATCTTTTTAGTATTCTTTCTCAGAAATAAGGGAAATTGTCATGTGTTTAGATGGAGTGGGGAGAAAAGTGGTAAGGCAGCATATTGATTTAAGTGGCAAACTGTATGTTGTGTCCATTATCCACTGTATTACTCAGACTCAGCCCAAAATCCATAAAACACAGGTTAGGTTTTTATCCACAGCAAGTTAAAGAATTGCATCGCCTATCAGTGTGTTATTTGTCACAGGAATACAAGAAAGGGCATAATGAGCATGATGAAGAGAAAATGAGTTTTTATAGAAATAAGTTGTATGATTTGTATTGATGGATTTAAAGCTGAAAGTTATAAATTGTTTGCAATCGGTATAAATGTTCTTGAATCTTCTGGTTTCCAACCATCAGATTAGTTGCATCTGGCTCTGTATCTCACTTTGACTTCTATGTAAGTTGCATTATGAATGCTTCTGAGGCATAGCCTTGGGAAATATAATGATAGATAAACAGAGTTCATATAGACATTGCTAACATCAGCAGCATTTATCTTATTATTGCAGAAGGCTGTATTAGAAAGGCTGTGGTGAAAATTATATCATTTCTCTTTATTACTTTGATAGTGGTCCTTTCGAGACCTCTCTAACATGAGATTTTTTTGTTGTCCTTCAAAAATTCTTTGTGTTCCTCCACTCCTCCCCACCCCTCCCCCCCCCCGCCCACCCACCCACCACCACCACCACCTGCCCAATCCACCCACGGCACTATATCCAGCCCTGGATCACCTGATCTTTTTAAACAGAAATATGTTTAATAATTGCATAAGTAAGTAGGTCTGAAGGATATTAGCACACTAATAAAGATAATATATATTAGATTTCATGTTTAGCATGAGTCCTTGTCTGCACAGGTCCTGGAGATCTCAGCCACATTGCAGGCTAACCATCTAGTGGCTTTTATGGTGGGCAGCAGTGAAGTATTTTTATGCAAAAAGCATGAATAGAAGTTATTGTTTGTGGATTTTGATGAAATATTTGCAAATTATTTATGAGTGCAATGGAGAATGTTGACATTTTAATGAGAGGGTTTGAACTATATTAGCTCACACATTTGAAGAGCTCCCCTAATAGTTGAATAGTGCCTTATTGAAACATAAAACATGATTAGAGGTTTAGATAGGGTGGACAGTGATAGCCTTTTTCCTAGGATGGAGAAAGCTAGCACGAGGGGACATAGCTTTAAATTAAGGGGTGATGGTTTTAGGACAGATATCAGAGGTAGGTTCTTTACCCAGAGGGTGGTAAGGGTATGGATGCCTTGCCTGTGTCAGTTGTAGATGCGCCAAGTTTGGTGGCGTTTAAGAAGTTAGTTGATAAGTTTATGGATGAAAAGGGAATGGTTTAGGTTAGAGGGTCACTGCTTGTTCCTAATTGGTCGGCACAATATCGAGGGCTGAAGGGCCTGTTCTGCGCTGTAATGTTCTATGTTCTATGTTCTATGCCTTGGCATTTTCTATGTCCAACAATATACACAGGCAGATGGGTTCTCACTTTCCAATCTCACGTAGAAGACTGAGAATATGAAATTGGACATTAAACAGGGAGGTGAAGCAGATATTATCACTTTTGGTGCCTATTATATGCTCTGCTCAACATGCAGTTCCATTGACTTCAATAGAACTGAATAAGTTCGAAATGCAATTTAACAGGAAGCGAAAATTATCCTATCTTTTTCTGTCTAATTTCATCCTCATCTGTGACGTTCGACAATTTCCTCAATATTGCGCTGAAATGTCAGCCTAGATTGTTGGCTTAAGATCTGAGGCAGAGGTAGTCATTCTATACGTGACAAAAACAGACTTCTCTAGATCACTGTTCCTACATTCCTCTCAGAATACATTTTCCTGCAAGTCATCTTGTCCAAAGTGCCTTCCATTACTCATTTCTTCATTGACCTGCATCTGCTCGTTCCTGCTTACTCTTTTAAGTCAAATATGTCGCCTTGCAATCATTT
Source organism: Sphyrna mokarran (assembly GCA_024679065.1). NCBI lineage: Eukaryota > Metazoa > Chordata > Chondrichthyes > Carcharhiniformes > Carcharhinidae > Sphyrna > Sphyrna mokarran. Next base: position 27,876,396 of record JAGIQG010000010.1, read on the forward strand.
GCTTACAGCTTGCAATAGATGCTAATTTAATGCCATCACCACCAAATGATAATATTTTGGAGTGCACCATCACAAAGATTCTGTCGCTGGCCTTTCTGGTCCAACTTCATGAGGCTGCCCACCCTCCTGCATATAGATAATGGTATCCCTCAGTAACAGTACAATAAGAGATCTTCCGACAGGGAAACTGAAGGTCTGATATAGGTGGATCGCTAACTCCAGAACTAACTCAACTCATTTGCCTTTGATCTGGGAGAAAATTTCACATCATGTTAAGCACTGAAATGAGTCACCAATTTCCATTCTCTCCCATGTCTACTTGAAGATGAGGCTGATAATGTCTTTCACCCTCATGGGTTCTGACATACTGTCAGCCAGAAGCATACTCATGTACGCTTCCAGCAGAGGAAAGGCTCCTTAGTTTATTGAATATCTAGCACTGTCAATAAAAATTGTGAAGTACAGGAATGGGGCACTGTGCTTTACTTTTGACTAAAAGGGCCCATGAAATATCTCCCCGCACAGCCCACTCCCCCTAACATTATCATAACAGTTAAAAATAATAACTCGTGTTGGAGTTTGTGAAACTGAAAGCTCTTCTTGATATGCGTTGGGGGGGTATTTGGTAATGAGGCAGAAAAAAATAATGCAAATCATTTGCATATCATACATAAAATCAGACTAATCAGATGTACTGGATGTGTTGTACTGTCAGATTTGACGAGAGTAAGGACAAGTTACATGAATTAATCAGATCCTGAAGTCACTGTTACCAAGCTTCCTGTCAGAATAATTGAAAGCTTTTACACTGAAGAAACCTCCAGGGTTCCAGAAATGCAGCATTTAATTTGTTAAAATCCTATTATGCTTCATTTTCATCATCTTTTTCTTTTCCAAGGACACAATACAATGATGTTAGGGGATTTAACTAAGACATTTGTATCAGAATTCAAACCATGTCTAAGAAAACAGCAAATTTAATATAATTACTATGAAAGACCATTAGTTATAGTAATTGTTCTAGCCTGTTACATTGTTTTACTTTGTCATCTTTGTATCTGCTGTAATTAATTTATCTGCTTGAAGGGGTATTTTAAATAATACATGCAATAGAGTGGGTGAAGATAAGTTAGCCTTTCTGCAGGTGCAGAAATAGCAATGCAAGCAAGCCTGTTAAAGTGACATCCATGCCCCACACCCACCACTACTCCAACAATCCTGGCTGATCAAGTGGGACAAGTGTTCCATAACAAGTAACCCTTTGAATGCCTGAAATGGACCAGATGCAAACATGTCTTGAGGTATTTCCTCCAATGTGAATGCCTTTCATGGGAAGATCTGATGTAAAATCTTATTCTATGTACTTATGCTGTGCTCATTTATTCATCAAGACAACCAATGGTAAAAATATTTGGCACATAGGTAGGACATTAAAAAATCAAGGTCATAAGATTACAAAGCAAATTAGTAAATTGGAGGAGAGGTGATTTCATGGATGCTGTATAATTTAAAATTTAAAGTTCATGTATTTATTCGCAAGTAGGCTTGACATTAACACTGCAATGAAGTTACTGTGAAAATCTCCTCGTCACCATACTCTGGCACTTGTTCAGGTGTACTGAGAGAGAACTTAGCATGGCCCATGCGCTTAACCAGCGTGTCTTTGGGACTGTAGGAAGAAACTCATGCAGACATGGGGAGAAAGTGAAGACTCCACATAGAAAGTCACCTGAGGCCAGAATTGAACCTAGATCCTTGGCATTGTGAGGCAGCAGTGCTAACCATTGTGTGTGATATGGCAGCACAGGAAACGTAAGATGAAAATAAAGGGAAATGTTTCTGCTTGTGTTTGTGTTGAGATATCTAACCAAATAATACAGAAGCATAGAAGAAGCAAGAAAAACTGTTTCATTAAGTTTGTTGGAATCACTGTTATGGCTATCCTCATGAACAGGGAAAGGTAGCAACTGATTTAAATTCTGTACAAATGCAAATCAACCATTTTGAATAAATTCTATTGCCTGAAGATAGTTGTAGCTGTTATGAGCCAAACTGATACATAATTTTATAAATGGATTTGTTAATTTATTTTTATAATGCTTCAAGAAAAACAAAATTTATTAACATGAATATGGCATAAAATAATGATCAGAATTGTTCAGGAAAAAAGCCTGACTAAAATCTATTAAGGATGTTGTCCCTCTTTTCACTTGGCCTGCCCAGATGGCAAAACTAAATTGCAAACTTGTCACATGTGCCACAATTTCTTTCCCACTGGTAGCACTTTTGTCTAACACAAAATACCATTGTGTCTCCATGTTTGTTGTTGCTTCGCTAACATTAAAGCAAAAGCCAATATCAGTATTAAGACAAGCAACTCATTTTGCTCTCAAATCATGTCATCTCTTTTTGCTAAAATTAGCAAATGGAAGAAAATATATTATGCACTGGGGAAAGATTTATTTTGTTTACATATTACTGCATATAGTTGAGCAGCAAAACAATATATTCTAGGTTCACTGATGTTGACAGGTAAGTGTGAAGAAGTAGATATTGTTTGTTTTTAAGTAAACACTGTTTCATCTGTGTGATTCAGTATGCTATGCCTTAATATTTAAGCATAGCTGGAACTTCCAGATAAACTGGCAACAGATAACTGCTAAAACTGCAACATTAATTAATGTCTGTCACAATATTATGACTGGAATTTTCTGGCTGTTCATGCCAGCATGGTTTTCTGGTCCTACCAAGGTGCACTCTTGTCATGGGTCTCCCAGCAGTTTGGGATGCAGCTAATAGAAATCCCATTGACAGTGGCAGGATCAGTAGTTTACACTGCCAGTGAATGGCATGCTGCCTCTCACCACAAGAAACAACTCCCAGAGAGGCTAGACAATTCAAATACTAATTGAAATAAATTACTTTTGTTTATTTGCTGTGATACAGAATATTTTACTTTTCTACTTTACATTTACTTAAAAGTCATCTTGTTCTCAACGCACAGTCTTCTAGTTCAAGTTAAGACTACGATCAGTGACCCACAGTGGACACTAGTTGGATTAATGAATTTCTGAAAAAGACAGTTTTTAAGCTGAAACAAAACAGCCTCGATGAAAAGTAATCCAGATTGAAATGTTGGCTGTATTCTCCTTCCACACATGCTCTCAGACCTGCTGGATTACGGTTTGCTTTTTACACTATAGAATTGCAGAGAGGTCGGGACTGGTGTGAGCTTGATCAGAAAGTTATCCAAGGAATTTTAAGCTACCTACCCAACCTTACCTGTGGGGAACATAAAATTCTATCCTCTGATTCTGGAGCACAACGTCGTAAAAAGGATAATTATTTTGGATAGAAACATAGAAGCTGGGGGAAGGAAGAAGCCATTTGGTTCTTCAAGTCTTCTCAGCCATTAGTTATAATCATGGCTAATCATCCAGCTCAATTGCCTAGTCCTGCTTTTACCCCATAACCTTAGTTTCCATTCACCCCAAGTGCTATATCTAACCGCCTCTTGAATACATTCAATCTTTTCGGCATCAACTACTTCCTGCGGTAATGACATGCAGAGGCTCACCAGTCTTTGGGTGAAGAAATGTCTCCTCATCTCTGTCTTAAATAGTCTCCCCTGTATCCTCAGACTGCGATCTCTGGTTCTGGTCTCCCCCACCATTGGGAACAATGCATTTACCCTGTCTAGTGCTGTTAGAATTTTATAAATCTCTATGAGATCCTCTCTCATTCATCTGAATTTCAGCAAAAACAATCCTAACTTAGTCAATCTCTGTCATTCATCAAACCTGTCATTCCCAGAATCAGCCTGGTAAACCTTCGCTGCTCTTCCTTGAAGCAAGAACATTCTTTATCAGAAAAGGAGAACAAAACTGCACATAATACTCTAGGTGTGACCTCACCAAGGCCCTGTATAATTGCAACAACACATTCCTGCTCCTGTACTCAAAACCTCATGCAATGAAGACCAACATACCATTTGCCTTCTTTACCACCTGCTGCACCAACATGCTCACCTTCAGCAACTGATGCACAAGGACGCTAGATCTCAATGAATTCTCCCCTCTCCCAATTTACAGCCATTCAGGTAGTAATCTGCCTTTTTTTTTGCTTCCAAAGTGAATAACCTCACATTTATATAGATTATGCAGCACCTGCCATTGATTAGCCCACTCATCCAACCTGTCCAGATCATTCTGAAAGATCTCTGCATCCTCGTCACAGTTCACACTCCTACCCAACTTGGTATTATCTGCAGATTTTGAGACGTTATATTTTATTCCCTCATCAAAATCATTAATATATATTGTAAATAGTTGGGGTCCCAGCACCAATCCCTGTGGCACTCCACTAGTTACTGCCTGCCAATTTGAAAAGCACCCATTAGTTCCTACCCTTTGTTTTCTCAGCCAACCAGTTTTCTATCAATCTTAATAAAGTTTCCCCAATCCCATGCTTTAATCTTGCATGATAATCTCTTATGCGGGACTTTGTCCAAGTGGGTGGAGTGGAGCATTGTGATAGGTCATAAGTCCCCACAGTGGCTGGGTTGGTTGCTGTTTTTATTCCATGAAGGCTGTCTGACAGCAGCAGAGGCTGAGTGTCAGGTCTCTGCTGCTAGAGACCCGTGCATGTGCAGTGGCACCCCCTACTGCTCTCAGCTAGTTTTCAGGTCACTTAAGTCCCACCCTCCAACTGCTACAGATGAGGAATCATTTCTACTGTTTTTTCATGCACTGAGTGGAAAGGATAGTAGATTTGAACTTGCCCAAAAACAATTTGAAACTTTCCCTTTTCCCGCCTGTAATAGACTTACATTTTTTTTGATAAGGGGACCTATGACTCTAAGAATGTATCATGGTTCTTTTTTTAACAAAATGAATCTTCAGATTGAAATTGCTGAATGCACAGAAATTTGTTTGCATAAAGAGTTGCACTGGGTATTGCTTCATACAGACTAAATGTTTTAGGTAATACTCAGTGATGATCAATCCAATCAGCACTCAATGCCGAACAGCTATTTGATCTTTTGAGTTCACTCCTTTGACAGACCATAAAGGGTCTATTTTATCATGATCTCTGCCAGTAACATAATCTCTTAAGGAGAGGTTCTATATTATTTCGATCTAATTTCCAAATGCGACTCAGAAAACTCCACAATATTCATCCAATGTTAGGTTTTCACTGTTGACCCTGGACTGCTGCCAGCTTCCACAATCATCTTCTGCCCCAGCAGCAAGAAAACTATTACATTGTGGCTTATTTGATTCTTAAAGGAATATTTCACAGAAGACCCTCATCCAATCTCATTCCCACAGCATCAAAATGAAACCAAAAGCAATGTTCTCATTACTTAGTAGATGTCACTGTGTACACAAGGAAAGTAACTCCTATCCTTGCTGTTTGTATCAAAATTATAAACTTCATATTCATGTTACGATTTAACCACAAAACACTAAGCAGGTAAAATCTTCTTCATGCACATCTCTGCACTACTCAGCTGAAATAAGAAAAATCATTTGTTTTTCTCATGTACACATACCCCACAATTATATACTAACATAATGGGAAATAATTACTACTCAATTATTCCTCAAGACTTGCTCCATTAATTAGACTTTCTCCTGCACGCTTTAGCTTGAACACTTTTCAGGATAACTTGCTGTAAGTGAGAGCAGATATGACAGAGTGAGGACAGTGAAGTACTTCACTACTTGGTAAATGACAAAACAATAATTCTCTTTTATTAACCAAGAAATTTGGAATAAAACAAGAAACAGCAATGACTAGACTATTAAAAAATCAATTAAGAAAGACAAATAGAAAAAGGAATAGTGAGAAATAAATAAAATTTGAAATTGTAAATGTCTCAACACACATTTGCAGTATGATGAAAGAGAATTAACAGTTCAAAATTTCCCCTTTGAGGGCCAGAGAGATTGATTGGCATTGCATTAACAATGATCATATTGCTAGAATTGTGAACTCTAATTTTCAGAAACAGGTTTAATGGGTAATTAATATGTAAATCCAATAATTTCTCCAAAATAATGGGGAGACTAAGGACAAATAGTAGAACGCATTAATCAAACTGCCATCATTTTTCCAGGAAGTTCATAATGTCCATCCTTAAATCAATCTGATTCTTTTCAATATATTTAAAATTAATTTAAACAACATGGGCTTCACTGACCTGGCTAAAATTCATTGTCCATCTCTAATTGCCCTTCAGAAGGTGGTAATGAACCTTTTTGAAAAGTTGCAACTGCTGAGTTGTAGCTATACACATAGTGCTGTTACGGAGGGAATTCCAGGATTTTTGCTCTGTGACAGTTAAGGAATGATAATATATTCCAAGTAAGGATGGTGAGTGATTTGGCAGGGGAATTCCAGCTGATGGTGTTCCATGTGTCTGCTGCCCTAATCCTTCTAGATGCTAGTGTCCCTGAGTTTGCAAACTACTGTCTAAGGAGCCTTGGTGAATTCCTACAATGCATCTTGTAGAAGATATACACAACTGCATTATGTGTCAGTGATGGAAAGGATGAATGGCTCTACTCAAAAACAACCAAGTGGGCTACTTGGTCCTGGATGATATCAAGCTTTGTGGCTATTGTTAAAGTGCACTTATCCAGGCAAGTGGAGAGTAGTCCACCACACTCCTGACTTGTGCCTCTTGTGGATGATGACAGGCTTTGGGGAGTCAGGAGGTGCAAGGTTCACCACAAGGTTCCAAATCTCTGACCTGCCTTTGTAGCCACAATATTTGTATGGCTAGTCCAATTCAGCTTCCAGTCAATGGTAACCCCAAGATATTGACAGTGGGGGATTCAGTTATGGCAATGTCAATGAGTGTCAAGGGGCAGTGGTCAGTTCCTCTTTTGTTGGAAATTTGTCATTGCCCATCATTGTCATTGTGTGGTGTGAATGTTATTTGCCATTTGTCAGCCTATCTTGCATATTGTTCAGTTTTTGCTGCATTTGGAAATAATGCATATGTGCTGAACATCGTGCAAACATCAGTGAGTATCCCCACTTCTGATCTTATGAAAGAAGGAAGGTCATTGTTGAAGCAACTGAAGATTGTTGGGCTTAGGACACATCCGCTGAGGAATTTCTGCAGCAATGTTCTGAACTGAGGTGGTTAATCCTCCACAACTACAATCTTCTTCCTTTGTGCCAAATATGACTCCAACCAACAAAGAGTTTTCTGTTGAATCGCATTGAAATGATTTACTAGGATGCTACTGAGACTTGGTTTGAGTTATTATCTAGATGATCTGTGCCCCTCATTATTTTATAGACCTCTATGAAATCATCCCTCAGCCTCCTACACTCCAGAGAAAAATGTCCCAGTCTATCCAGCCTCTCCTTATAACTCAAACCATCAAGTCCCAGTAGCATCCTAGTAAATCATTTCTGCACTCGTTCTAGTTTAATAATATCCTTTCTATAATGGGGTAACTAGAACTGTACACAGTATTCCAAGTGTGGCCTTACCAATGTCTTGAACAACATCAACAAGATGTCCCAACTCCTGTATTTAATGTTCTGACCTATGAACCAAGCATGCTTAATGCCTTGTTCATCATTCTGTCCATCTGTAATTCCACTTTCAATGAGCTATGAACCTGTGTTCCTAGATCTTTTTGTTCTATAGTCCTCTCCAATGCCCGACGATTAACTGAGTAAGTCCTACCCTGGTTCAACTACCAAAATTCATCACCTCGCATTTACCTAAATTAAAATCCATCTGCCATTCCTCAGCCCACTGGCCCAATTGATCAAGATCCCTTTGTAATCCAAATTAACTTTCTTCATTGTCCTGAAGACCCTCTGTCTTCTGACATCAATAAGAATTTAGCAACACCAATTATTAATCCAACCGATTTATTTGATGGTAAATCCGCGAGCTTTCAACACTCTTGTGTCTTCCTCAGGCAAATGCAGTCATTCTGACATCAAGCCAATTTTGTATTCATTTGTCTCCCTCACCCTGGATCCTGTGAGTTTTAATCTTATGCAGCAACCTAAAGTGTCAAAGGCCTTGCTAAAGTTCATATAGGCAACACCAACTGCACTGCGCTCATCTAACTTTTTGGTTACTCCTTCAAAAAACTCAATCAAATTTGTGAGACATGATTTTCCACTCACAAAGCCATGCTGACTGTCCCTAATCAGTCTTTGTGTTCTAAGTGCCAAGAGATCCTGTCTCTTAGAATACCTTCTAACAACTTACCCACTAAAGATGTGAAGCTCACCAGTCTGTAATTCCTAGGCTTTTCCCTGCAGCCCTTTTTTAAACAAAAACACAACATTTGCAACCTTCCAATCTTCAGGCACCTCACTTGTGGCTGTAGATGATTCAAATATCTCTGTAGGGAACCAGCAATTTCCTCCCTATCCTCGCTTAACAGCAGGGGTACACCTCATTGATTCCCGGGGATTTATTTTCCTTGATGTACTTCAAGATTTTCTCTGTTATGTATACATTCCTCAAGACATCACTATTTATTTCCCCAAGTTCACCTCATCCATGCCTTTCTGAAAAATAAATATGATGAAAAATATTCATTTAGGATCTCACCCATCTCTTGTGGATCCACATGCAGATGACTTTGTTGATGCTTAAGACGCCTTACTCTCTCCCTAGATACTTTTTTGCCCTTTATGTATCTACAGAATCTCTGGATTCTCCTTTGCTTTATCTGCCAAAGCAACCTTGTGTCTCCTTTTATGTCTCCTAATTCCCTAACTCTACTTCTACACTTATCATACCCTTCAAGGGATCCATTTGATCCCAGTTATCTATGCAATGGCATGCGCATCCTCCTTCTTCTTGACCAGGATCTCAACGTGAGGGAGTAAAAAGGAATTTAATAGTAGTTGGGTACGGTATAGTTTGGGTTCAGTAGATTGAGTTTATATACTCATATGAGTTTGAAAAATGAGAGAGAATCTCATTAGGACCTATAAGATTCTGAGGAGGTTTGGCAAGTTAAATGATGAGTGGATGTTTCCTTGTGGGGGGAATCTAGCTCTAGGCAGGCACAGATTGAAAATAAAGAGCTGGATTCTCTGACCTCGCCCACAGTCAAGATGCTGTGGTCCTGCTGCAGTGAACGGGAATTTGTCTGAGTGCCAAATTCTCTGTTCTCACTAGCAATAGTGACACAGCATAAATGGCTAGAGAATTCTTGCCACGGGCTTCCCATTAATTCATTGATGAGGAAGATATTTCTTCTCTCAGAGGATCTTTAGAATTTTCTTCCCCAAGAGCAGTGGAAGCTGGGTCATTGAATACATTCAAGGCTGACTTAAACAGATTTTTGATCCACCACCGAGTCGAGGGTTGGTGGAGGCAGGCAGAAAAATGGAGTTAAGTTCACAAGGAGATCAGTTACGAATAAGTGGCAGAGTAGATTTGAGGGGCCAAATCACCTGTTTTCTATGACCTTGTGAAAACATTTCAGTTATTTGAGGAGAAAAAGCAAAGAAGCATGATGTTTGTTACGACAGACATGCCTCATGATTTTAATAATAGCTGAACTTCTAATTCACTTAATTATCATTAAGATTTTTCATTGCCTATGATGAACTCAAGAAAAAGCTTGAACCATTGATTGATACACTCTTAAAGGACAGCCTTTGTATTGAAACATAGAAGTAGAGATATGCTACAAATGCATATGTCTCTTTTTGTTTGCAGGGAAACCACTTCACAGCTCATTTTAGATCTTTATCTGCTTATTTATAGCATTTTCCTCTTCCCTTTTCTGTTTCTCACATCAAATTCCATTTTGAAATCCTGTTAGCCAGCAATATTTCCTACTCCTGAGTAAGGGTCTTATTCCTGAAAATTTGACTGGTTCCTTTTTATCTGCAAATGCCATCTGACTTTTTTCCTGCTTGTTCTGTCTTTGCATGAATGCATAGTCCTGTACTTAATCTCCACATTTGTTATAAATACATGGGAGACATTCAGAAAGAGTGATAAAAGCCTTACTGCTAGGGATACTATATATCCAAAAAACAGCTACCATCAAACTAAAATCCCTTTGAAGTGTTACTATGTACACATCACCTGAGTCACAATGCAGCTTGAGGCAATCTTGTGCTGCCTGCTGAGCTGAACTGCACTGTACAAGGCTGAAGATTAGTTTGCCTCAGTATATTTATGGGATTCAGCTGCTTCTTACTGTTCAGGAGACAAAGCTTACTTAAAGTGTTAGTTTCCAAGTGCTGGATTTGAAACAAAAGCATTATGAAAGGCCACCTTGACTGCATAGCAGATCCAAAATAGACCCAAGGTATCGAAACACTTTTAGAAAACAATTAGTTACTAACATAAATAAACCACTCCTCAATATTTGTGGGTATCGTATTATTGAAAGAAATGTCTTGTGTTCATTTTTTGAACAGTGCCCTGATTGATTGGTAAATAAGAATAACAAATCTCATCTGCCATTGACACACTGGAACATTCAACCTGTAGAAATAACAATCCCAGTGCTAGGAATGTCTTTACGATAAAGCTTCAAAGTGATCTTGTTTAGATTTTGAGCATAAAGCTTTTCCAGGTCCACTGAAGGTTAAACTAAATACCCACATTTTTGTGATGGGCTCTTAAAAATGCCATCCTTGTTCAACATAAAGGGGACATTTTCTCTTAAGGCCTATCTATTTATTTCTGGCATGGACAAATTTCATTTTATTTCATTTTGTTTTTAACATTGTTCCCAGATTTTCATGGGTCTGACATACCCAACAGGACTGCAATGGAAAACATTCCCCTACACAAAAATGAATAAGATTTCTTAGGCATTTAGTTCCTTTTTGGGAATACTGCAAAGCCAATATTTTTCTAATTTAGTTCCATTAGAGACTATGCAGTTTAAAATGTGTCTCAAAGTATTGTCTACACTATATCTGCATCAATTCTGGACAAATTATTAATGAGTAGAAAATCTCAATACCTTAAACATTACAAAATGGCACTTATTGCATACTTAGTCAATTTTTAATTAGATTGATTGATGCTATCCATAATAACGCACAAACGCACAATAATCCAAATAGATTGCGATTCTCAAGAGTTCTGTGTACAGTGAAGTCATGAAATTCTCATTTAATGTAACAGGATTTCACTATAACAGGATTGACTGAATGAGTGGCCATTTGAAGAAATAGGAAAAGCAGCAGGCTGAAGTTCAATTATAGTACAACAATGAGTTCAAAATTTGGAAGGTTCTGCAAGAACTGGTATCACTACGTGAATGTTTTAAATCACAAACTAAAAAGATATAGTTTTACATTTTTGATTCTCTACATGATCTTGGTAAGATTAAGAGTACACTCCGAGGGAAAGAAGGAGGAGAAAACACCAACAGTTAATAGCAAGATCTTCTAGCCAAGAATAAAAATCATTACAATTTAAATCAAACAAATCATTTGTGAAGGTAAATGAAATTATAAAGAATGTGGAGAAACTGTGACCCTTGTAACCATTGGTTGATGAAGGAGGAGCCAGCATTATTATCATTATAGTGTGCCATCTTTTGTTCTAATTCAGTGCCACAATACCCTAACATTACACAAAATGAAGCAGTTGAAGCAATTAACCATGTAGTGATATCCAACTATTCTTGTTCATAGAAGAATTTATAAACAATTAGATTATAGAGCAATTACAGACTAATTACAATGGGTGACTTCAATTATCCAAATATAGACTGGATAGGAAGAGTGTAAAGGAACAAGAGGAGCAAAAGCTTCTGGCATGTGTTCAGGATAATTTTCTGCAGCAGTACATTTCCAGTCCAGTGAGAGGACAGATACTTTTGGACCTGATTCTAGGGAATTAATTGGTCCAAATGGATCAAATATCAGAGGGCGTACATTTAGGGAACGGCGACATTGTCTCAAGATTTGATGGCCATGGATTAGTTGGGGAAAAGCCATTTTCAATGGGATAATGAGTCAAATGAGTTGGAATTGAATGTGGGCGGAAAAGCCAGTGGCTGATCACTGGACAACTTTTAAAGAGTAAGCATTGCAGACAATGTCGTGGTATATTCCTTTGAAAGAGAAAGGTAGGACAAATAAATCTAAAAAACCCTGGATGATTAGAGAGACAGAAGTGAAGGTGAAAAGGAAAAATTGCATGTGTATGACAGATGCCAGGTCAAAATTACAATGGAAACTCAGGCTGATTATAGAATAGCAGAGGGGACGTGAAAAAATTAATAAGAAAAACTGGAAGAGGGCATGAAAAGAGTAGCTAACATAAAAGGAAATCCCAAGGTCATTAATAAGCTTGTAAATAGAAAAAGGTTTGTTTAAAAAAAAAAGTTGGGATAAGTAGAGATTAAAAAAAATCTTACATGTGGAGGCAGGAGAACCAGCAGAGATAGTAAACAAATACATTGCACCTGATTTCACAAAGAAAGCTATCCAGGCCAAGGTTAGGGAGGACATAACTAGTACACTCAAGCAATTTGAGGTTGATAAGAAGAATATAGAACATTACAGCGCAGAACAGGCCCTTCGGCCCTCAATGTTGCACCGACCAATTAAGAAAAAGCAATGACCCTCTAACCTAAACCATTCCCTTTTCATCCATAAACTTATCTACTAACCTCTTAAACGCCACCAAACTTGGCGCATCTACAACTGCAGCAGGCAGGGCATTCCATACCCTTACCACCCTCTGGGTAAAGAACCTACCTCTGACATCCGTCCTATAACTACCACCCCTTAATTTAAAGCTATGTCCCCTCGTGCTAGCTTTCTCCATCCTAGGAAAAAGGCTATCACTGTCCACCCTATCTAAACCTCTAATCATCTTATATGTTTCAATAAGGTCTCCTCTTAGCCGCCTTCTTTCTAACGAAAACAACCTCAAAACCCTCAGCCTCTCTTCATAAGACCTGCCCTCCATACCAGGCAACATCCTGGTAAACCTCCTCTGTACCCTCTCCAATGCCTCCACATCTTTCTTATAATGTGGGGACCAGAACTGTACACAATACTCCAAGTGCGGCCGCACTAGAGTTTTGTACAGTTGCAACATGACGTTGCGGCTCCGAAATTCAATCCCCCTACCAATAAAAGCTAAGACTCCGTATGCCTTCTTAACAACCTTATCGACTTGATTGCCAACTTTCAGGGATCTATGCACACATACACCAAGATCCCTCTGTTCATCAACACTATTAAGAGTCCTACCATTAGCCCTATACTCTACACATTTGTTATTCCTGCCAAAGTGAATTACCTCACACTTTTCCACATTAAACTCCATTTGCCACCTCTCGGCCCAGCTCTGCAACTTGTCCAAGTCTCTCTGCAAACTATAACACCCCTCTTCACTATCTACCACTCCACCGACTTTAGTGTCATCTGCAAATTTACTAATCCATCCTTCAATACCCTCATCTAGATCATTTATAAAAATTACAAACAGCAGGGGCCCCAAAACAGACCCCTGAGGTACACCACTTGTCACCGAACTCCACGATGAATATCTCCCATCAACCACCACCCTCTGTCTTCTATCTGCTAGCCAATTCCTAATCCAATTAGCTAAATCACCCTCAATCCCATACATCTGCATTTTCTGCAGAAGTCTTCCATGGGCGACCTTATCAAACGCCTTACTAAAGTCCATATATACCACATCAACCGCCTTACCCCCATCCACCTCTTTGGTCACTTTTTCAAAAAAACTCAATAAGGTTAGTAAGGCACAACCTACCCTTCACAAAACCATGCTGACTATCCCCAATCAATTCATTTCTCTCTAAATAACTATAAATCCTATCCCTAATAATTCTTTCCAATACTTTTCCCACAACAGAAGTAAGACTCACCGGTCTATAATTCCCAGGAAAGTCTCTATTCCCCTTCTTGAACAATGGGACCACATTCGCTATCCTCCAGTCTTCCGGCACTATACCTGTAACCAACAACGATCTGAAGATCAGAGCCAGAGGCTCTGCAATCGCCTTTCCTGCCTCCCAGAGAATCCTCGGGTAAATCCCATCCGGCCCAGGGGACTTATCTATTTTCAAACCTTCAAGAATATCTAGCACCTCCTCCTTATCTACTTCAATACTTTCCAATTTACAACCCTGTATCCCAGTGTTCTCCACAACTACATTTATGTCTCCCTGCATGAATACCGAAGAGAAATATTTGTTCAATGCCTCTCCAATCTCTTCAGGCTCCACGCATAACTTCCCACTACTGTCTCTGACTGGCCCTAATCTTGCCCTAACCAATCTTCTATTCTTAACATATCTAAAGAAAGCTTTAGAGATTCTCCTTGATCCTATCAGCCAAAGTCTTCTTGTGTCCTCTTTTAGCTCTTCTCAACTCACTCTTTAGCTTCCTCCTGGCTAATAGAACATAGAACATAGAACAATACAGCACAGAACAGGCCCTTCGGCCTTCGATGTTGTGCCGACCAAAATAAAAAGCAATGCCCCCCCAAACTAAACCATTCCCTTCTCTTCCATATACTTATCAATTAACCTCTTAAACGCCACCAAACTTGGCGCATCTACAACAGCTGCAGGCAGGGCATTCCACTCCCTAATCACTCTTTGAGTAAAGAACCTACCTCTGATATCCGTCCTATAACTCATACCCCTAAATTTAAAGCTGTGTCCCCTCGTGCTAGCTTTCTCCATCCTAGGAAAAAGGCTATCACTGTCCACCCTATCTAAACCTCTAATCATCTTATATGCTTCAATACGATCCCCTCTTAGCCGCCTCCTTTCTAACGAAAACAACCTCAAATCCTTCAACCTCTCTTCATAGGACCTGCCCTCCATACCATGCAACATCCTGGTAAACCTCCTCTGTACCCTCTCCAATGCCTCACATCTTTCTTATAATGTGGGGACCAGAACTGCACACAATACTCCAAGTGCGGCCGCACTAGAGTTTTGTACAGTTGCAACATGATGCTGCGGCTCCTAATTTCAATCCCCCTACCAATAAAAGCTAAGACTCCATATGCCTTCTTAACAACTTTATCCACTTGACTGTCTACTTTCAGGGATCTATTGACACATACACCAAGATCCTTCTGTTCCTCAACACTATTAAGAGCCCTACCATTAGCCCTATACTCTACACATTTATTGTTCCTGCCAAAGTGCAGTACCTCACACTTTTCCACATTAAACTCCATTTGCCACCTCTCGGCCCAGCTCTGCAACTTGTCCACGTCACTCTGTAAACTAAAACACCCCTCTTCACTATCTACCACACCACCAACTTTAGTATCATCTGCAAATTTAATCTATAGCTTTCCAGTGCACTAACTGAACCTTCAAGCCTCATCCTGACATAAGCCTCCTTTTTCCTTTTAACCAGCGAATTAACTTTTTTAGTACACCATGGTTCCCTTACTTGACCATTTCCTCCTTGCCTGACAGGGATATACTTATCAAGGACTCGCAGTAGCTGCTCCTTGAATAAGCTCCACATTTCAGATGTTCCCAGAGCCTGTAGTTTCCTAGTCCAACCTGTGCACCCTAATTCTCTCCTAATAGCCTCATAATTACCATTCCCCCAGCTATAACTACTGCCCCCAGGTTCATGCCTATCCCTATCCATCACTAAGGTGAACGTAACCGAATCATGGTCACTATCACCAAAATGTTCACCAACTTCCAAGTCTAGCACCTGGTCTGGCTCATTGCCCAGCACCAAATCCAATGTAGCCTCACCTATAGTTCACCAAAAGAAAAGGTCCCCTGAGCTGTTTGATTAATGGAATGGACAATGGGTTTAGTTATGCAGAGTCATGTGATAATGTGGTTAATGGGAGGAGCTAGATATGTAGCAGAGTAAACATAGCTTTTATGAGTTCTGACTGATCTTTGTTTAAACACGGAAATCTGCAAGCCTCTCTCGCTACAAAATCTCCTTGAAAGCTTCCCTTAAAACAAATATATTTGTGGTTGGTAACTATATTTAGAGTGGTTTCTGAGCTTGTTGGAAGAATGTTGCTTATTTGTAACTGAAAGTGAAAAGTTAGAAATTAGAGTTGTTTCACGTTTAAATGTTGTTCAAACAGCTCATAGTTAGAATCATAGAATCCCTACAATACAGAAGGAGGCCATTCAGCCTATTGAGTCTGTACTGACTCTCTGAGACTCTCTGAAACAGTTTTGCTGTTTTGAAGGTGCATCTCCTCTGAAAACTGCTCTTTTGGTCTCTATCCAGAAGTGTTAAAATGCTACAAATGCAGCACCACATGGGCATACCTATTTTTGCACTAATTCTACAGAAAGACTTTATGATATGGGGTATTGCTTTAAAATGGAACAACAGAGATGTTGTTCCAATCCTGTTAAGGATTATACTTTGTAATTACTATTAAGGATTATACTTTGCCATGTCTAAGTATCTTGATTGGTAAAGGTTTTGCTAATTCTCATTATATTTTTAAATAAAGTTTGTTTTGATAAAAGCTGAATAAAATTGGATTACTTGAATCAAACTTGTGCTCACTCTAATGCCAAAATGAAATGTAAGAGCTTGGGTTGAGACTGACGTCGTAAAATACCTTGGAGTTTCTGATCTGGTCCATTACACTTCCTCTTTACTTCCCAAGTTTTTAATTTTAGAAATGACTTCCATTCTGTTACACAGGAGATTACTTCCTTCTATCCCAAGCACAACATCCTTTAAATCCTCATGAACTTGGTGTCTTTCATCTGAATCTGAACATCAAGTTATGTTCTGCGTAGAGAAGAATAGAATCAACATTTTCCCTGCTTCAACTACATGGTTGGCAACTCCAACCCCTGCTTTCTACCTCTCTGATAGCTTCAGAGTTTAAGGGATATTTTAAAAATCTTGTGACACATTATTAGATGGCTTCCTGTGGACGTTTCCCTTTCTAATACTCATCTTCTTGGCAACTCAAATCACATAGATTATGTATCCAGGCAGAAGTGTTCATTAACTATCTTCTAGACCCTCCAGTTTCATTCTGTCTTTAGATTAGTAAGCAGTTTAAAGTATAACCATTTATAAAAATGAACATTCCTAATGCCTTCCTCTTAGACCAGAAGACTAATGGTCTACCCATCATCAGCAAAACTGCTCTTCTTATTGTCTACAGGTGTAAACATTTTACACCTTCTTCTTGGTAGATCAACCTGGGCCCCCTTAACCTTGAATAATAAAACCACATAGGCTTGTTGTCAGGCAGAATGCAAAGCAGGTCACATGACCCCCTTCATTCCTCCAATTTACCTGGAATTTAAAGGACAGTTTCAAAGCATAACAATGTTATCATATTCATAACACGACAGCCTGTTCTCATCCAGCTCAGTATCTTACTATTAATGAGAAGCCTTTAGTGCTGTACGATACAAAAGTTACTTCAAAGACTAAGAAGACAATATCTACTAGGCTTCCTTTACAAAAATTGTAATAGGCTTTGTAAGACATGTCGCTTTACCACATAGGTGTCCCTAATGTGTCCCTCTCTATCCTCTCTATTTATATCTCGCATATTTAATGATTCCTTCAAGCTTCTTTCCTATCACTGATGTCAAACTGATTAGTTAACCAGATCTTTTCTGTCACTTTTTTAAAAGATGGAGACTATATTAGCACACTTCCAGTCAATTTGATCCATCTGAAAGTGAAGTGGGCCATTAGAAACATGAGCCAGAACTTGCACAGTCTGTACTTTATGTCCCTGGGAACCCTCAAGTCGCTGAAAATAATATGTTCATCTAACTTCATACCATTAGTTTTATTATTAAAGTAATTTGATTCTAATAGTTAAACATCATGTTTAAGATTGAAGAAGAATATATTTGTTGTACCATCCCTATTGAATCTTTTGTAATATGTCCTTGAGTATCATTTGTTGGCCCGATACAGTCTTTAACAATTTTTGACTCTTTATATTACTGTTATGAGGTTATGCTACTTTATTTTTGAAAATGTGATTTTTCAACTTTTGAGTGAGTGGGAATTTTGCAATTTGAAATGAGGCTGCTTAAAACCATATTTAAAGTAAAGATAAGAAACCAAAAACACCCTCAGGGGTGCTGAAGAGAAAAACATTCCTGATAATCCAGACACCCATCAAAACTCATGACTGTCTCCAGAAGAGATATTAAAATGCTGTGCGTGCGCATGTGTGCGTGCATGTATATAGGGCGTGCATGTCACACAGTACATAGTGATTTGGAAAGGTCATATCCTCCTGAAGGAGGAACTTAATCTTTGTTGTAACAGATGAGAAGGCTGAATTGAGGGGCATGAATTCACCCATTTTAACAAGGTCATAACACAGATAAAGATTTTCCTATTATTTCCACAAAAACCTGAAATCCTCTTTTCTGTTGGCCTTGTAGCTGATCTAATATTGATCTTTGTGGTCTTTATCTGTTTCTTGTACTGTGCTTAGTTGAGTATTGGTACACCACAACCAATAAAGATCTCTCAGAAACTGGTTGGAAAAACCTGAGCTGTGTTCACAAAGCCTTTTTTTCAATTAAATACTTTCTACTCTAAGTAAAAATAAAACAAATCACAGCTCCTTTTTTCTTCTGCAGCTTTAGCCAATGAGGAATCATCATCCTATGCCTTGAATCCTTCTTTATGCGACATTAAAAGGATCATTTTCTTTCCTGCTGCTTCATTAATGTATTATAACTTCAGTTTTGGAAGAAATTAATTGTTGTATCAGTGTCCAGTATGATTCCTTATTCTCACTTTTGTAGCCATCCACGTTTCATGAAAGAGTGCTTAAATGGAGTGAGTAGTGTAGCTCATTCTCAAAGTAATCTATGGGTTTGAAACAAGGCCAGATAAATGGGATAAATTGCATGCAATGGAAAAGCAATTTTGATTGTCTCAAATACGAAAACAAATTACTGCTGATGCTTGAAGTCTGAAGCAACAAAAACTACTGGAAATGCTGAGCAGGCATGATGTTGAGATGCCAGCGTTGGACAGGGGTAAACACTGCAAAAAGTCTCACAACACCAGGTTAAAGCCCAACAGGTTTATTGCAGGTCAGGTTGTAGAGTGAAATGTGGTTTCGGGTCAAGATGACTTTTCATCAGAATGGAAGAAAGATAGAAATGTAAGAGGTTTTAAGATTGTCCAATAGGGTGTAGGTAGGAAGAGCAAAAGGAAAGATCTGATACAAAGGAACCAGAAGAAATAAATAAGAAAAAAATCCAATGTACAAAAGCCAAGTGCATTTGGTAAAGAAGCAAAAGATTTATCCAGACCATGTGTAAATGGCTACATAGCAGTTATCAGAATGCAAGACATACAGCTAGTAAGAAATGAAACAAGATTAAACCAATCATAGATCAGGGTGAGTCAAAGGTTGTGATCTGAAATTGGTGAACTCTGTGTTGAGCCCAGAGCAATGTAGAATACTGAATTGAAAGATGACTATTGTTGTTTGAGCTTGCAGTGAGATGTATTGGAAACTAGCAAGCCATCACAGAAATTTCAGAATGGGAGCAAGTTGATGATTTGAAGTGACAGGCCAGTTGATCGTGATTGCAGACTGAGCAAAGTTGTTGGCAGAACCAACTTGTGCCAGAGGGCAGTATCAGGAATGGGTCTTGGTGGGAACCCCATGGGATGAGTGTATTTATGTATGGTGGGGGAGAGCAGTCACTGAGGGGTTGAAATGTCAGCTATGATTGGTGGGGGAGAGGAGAGGAAATGTAGGCAGCGATTGGGATGAGGTGCGGGAGAGCTCTTGATACTTCTGTGGTGTGTGGGAGCAAAGGGGAGTTTATTTTTATTTCTGATCAGGGCACTCTTTAAGGATAGCACCCGAATCTCTGTGGAGCCAGCTCTAAGAGTCCCAACTCTGTCAGAGTGATGGTGTACAAAGAACAAAGAACAAAACAGCACGGGAAACAGGCCCTTCGGCCCAACGAGCCCGCACCGCCACCCCGATGTTCCCACCTCTACACGCGATCCCTTCCATGTTTATAGATCTATGGATTAAAAACCAAATTTGAGACAATTTAGGGAGAATTTGTTTTGCCAATTAGCCTAACAGCACATCTTTGGGATGTGGGAGGAACCGGAGCACCCGGAGAAAACCCACGCAAGCACAGGGAGAATGCACAAACTCCTACTGACACAGGCCCAAATCCATGTATCTGCACAGCACAGCGATGGTCACTGAGCTGTCGTGTTGCCCATCGAATGGTCCAGGTGAAGCGTACACTAACGACATGAAGCACTAGGATACTCTCAAAAGATCCAAGAGCAGCCCTTCTCACGACCCATCGCATGTATGCCCCTCATTAGACAACAAGGTGGACCAAAGCACCTGCAGGATAAAAACAAGTACATCAATACCATCATCTATTTACACACTTCCCAGGGACTCCCAAGGCTCATGATCCCTATTTTAAATCAGTTTTCTATACCCCTCCATTCCCTTCTGTTCATGTGCCCATCTCAGTATTTCTTAAATAACTCCAGAGTACCTGCCTCCACCACTTTACTTGGCAGCGCATTCCATACCCCCACCACCCTCTGTGTGAAAAAACTCCTCTAGCATCCAAATTATACCCTACCCCCCTCACCCTAAGCCCGTGACCCCTCGTGCTATTTGAGTCCATCCTAGGAAAAAACTTAACCCTGTTTACTCTATCTATACCCCTCATAATCTTGTACACCTCTATTAGATCTCCTCTAAGTCTACGCCTTTCTAAGGAAAACAGTCCCAATTTGCCTAACCTCTCCTCGTAACTCAGACCTTCCATACCAGGCAGCATCCTGGTAAACCTCCTCTGCACTCTCTCTAGAGTCTCCACGTCCTTCCGGTAGTAAGGCGACCAGAACTGGACGCAGTATTCCAAATGAGGTCTAACCAACGTTTTATACAACTGCAACATTAACGGCCAGCTCTTGTACGCTATACCCCTTCCTATAAAGGCTAACATACTATATGCTTTTTTCACAACCTTTTCCATTTGCTCTGCCACCTTCAGAGACTTGTTCACCTGCACCCCCAGGTCCCTCTGCGTTTCTATACTCTTAATAGGTCTACCCTTTATCATATACCTCCCCCTTACATTCTTTCTCCCGAAATGCATCACCTCATATTTATCAGGATTGAATTCCATCTGCCCACGCCACCAGCCTATCTATGTCCTGCTGCATCGCCTGACAATGCTCCTCACTATCCGCAAGTCCAGCCATCTTTGTATCGTCTGCAAACCTGCTGATCACTCCACTTACTCCCTCTTCCGAGTCATTTATATATATTACAAATAGAAGAGGTCCCAGTACCGAGCCCTGCGACACACCACTAGTGACCGATCTCCAGCTAGAAAAACAGCCTTCCACTATTACTCTCTGTCTCCTATTACGAAGCCAGTTACTTATCCATCTAGCTACCTGTCCTTGTATCCCATTTGCCTTGACCTTCTCAACTAACCTCCCATGAGGGACTTTGTCAAATGCCTTACTAAAATCCATATAGACAACATCAACGGCTCGCCCTTCGTCCACTGTTTTCGTCACCTCCTCAAAAAATCCTACCAGATTTGTAAGGCACGACCTCCCCTTAACAAATCCATGCTGCGTATCCCTAAGCAGATCGTAACGCTCTAAGTGTCTATACATCCTATCTCTAAGAATCCCCTCCAACAGCTTCCCTACCACTGACGTCAAACTCACCAGGCTGTAATTTCCAGGGTTATCCCTACTACACTTTTTAAACAACAGTACAACATTAGCTATTCTCCAGTCCTCTGGGACATCACCTGTGTCCAAGGAAGAGACAAAGATTTGCGTCAGAGGCCCAGCAATTTCACCTCGCACCTCCCTAAGCAGCCTGGGATAAATGTCATCAGGCCCTGGAGATTTATCAGTTTTAATGCTACCTAGAAGCTCTAACACTTCCTCCCTTGGTATGGATATTTCCCTCAACTGGTCCACAGCTCCCTAAACCACACCCACTCATTATTTTCTTTCAAGAAGCTCAGCATCTCCATCTCTCAGCTGGAGGAGAACAGTGGGCCAGAGACTCAAACAGAGGCTGTTTAGCGAGCCATATTTGTGACGTTGTCAGCTCTGTGAAAGAAATAAGCGTAAAGCTGAATGAATTATGTAAATAACAAATTGCGTGTGATTAGTGGGCCTGAGAATGAAGTCTTCAGGCCCACTCTGATCTCATCAGACCCTATCCCCCTCAGTCAGGAGTATTTCACTCCAGTGGGTTTACAATAGCTTTCCACTAGTGGAGGTAAGGATGTGGTGCATCCTTGGTGTTTCCAGCTTGGCAATGCTAGTCTGGCCCTTGGGACTTCCCAGGGAGAAACTAGCAATGCTCAGGGGGGCAGCTTGGCATTGCTCAATGAGCATTGGACAGTCCAAAGCGGGGAGGTAGAGCAGGGTGAGGCCTATAGGAGGGTGAGTCTCTGTGGGAAAGGATGTGATTGGTGGGGTTAGAACATAGAACATTACAGCGCAATACAGGCCCTTCGGCCCTCGATGTTGCGCCGGCCAGTAGACCCTCTAACCTAAACTATTCCAATATCATCCATATGCCTATCCACCGACCATTTGAATGCCCCCAAAGTAGGCAAGTCCACAACTGCTGCAGGCAGGGCATTACACGCCCTCACCACCCTCTGTGTAAAGAACCTGCCTCTGACGTCCGTCCTATAACTACCACCTCTTAATTTAAAGTTATGTCCCCTCGTGTTGGTCATCACCATCCGAGGAAAAATGCTCTCACTATCCACCCTATCCAGTCCTGTGATCATCTTATACGCCTCAATTAGGTCACCGCATAACCTTCTTCTCTCTAATGAAAATAACCTCAGGTCCCTCAGTCTTTCCTCATAAGGCCTTCCCACCATACCAGGCAACATCCTGGTAAACCTCCTCTGCACCCTTTCCAATGCTTCCACATCTTTCTTATAATGCGGCGACCAGAACTGTATGCAATACTCCAAGTGCGGCCGCACAGAGTTTTGTACAGTTGTAACATAACCTCACGGCTCCTAAATTCAATCCCTCTACCAATAAAAGCTAACACACCGTACGCCTTCTTAACAACTTTATCAACCTGGGTGCCAACTTTCAAAGAGCTATGTACTTGTACCCCAAGATCCCTCTGCTTGACAACGCTATTAAAGGTCCTTCCATTAGCCCTATATTTCATATGCCTGTTATTCCTACCAAAGTGAATCACCTCACACTTATCCGTATTGAATTCCATTTGCCACCTCACGGCCCAGCTCTGCAACCTATCTGTGTCCCTCTGCAAACTGTAACATCCATCCTCGCTGTCTACAACTCCCCCACTTTGGTATCGTCAGCAAATTTACTAATCCAACCCTCTACACCCTCATCTAGGTCATTTATAAAAATGACAAACAGCAGTGGCCCCAAAACTGATCCTTGAGGTACACCACTTGTAACTGCACTCCAGGTTGAATATTTCCTATCAACCACCACCCTCTGTCTTCTATCAGCTTGCCAATTCCTAATCCAAACTGCTAAATCACCTTCAATCCCATGCATCTGCACTTTCTGCGGTAGCCTACCATGGGGAAACTTATCAAACGCTTTGCTAAAATCCATATACACTACATCAACTGCCTTACTGTTGGGGGTTCCCGCTGCCACTCTGCACTATGATCAGTGACAGAGGGTGGGAGGCCAGCATTCAAGGCTGGCCATCAGCATGGAGTCAGCCTGCTGAGGTGGTCAGGATTGTGGAAGGGGTGGAGGATGGTATGGTGGTAGTGGTTAGGGCTTCTGGTGGTATAAAACACAGTCACTGAATTTTCTCAGCTGGTGGGGGAGTTCTGACATGACTTTAGCAAAATATTTTAGGAAGATGTCTACACACTATTCACAATTTCTACCAATGTTCCACTTAATTGGGAAATCTCTGCCCTTCCTGAGAAATCCCAGCAAATGCTTCATTAGCTTGTTTATTGAAACCTGTATCTACTGCAGCACCCTACAATTGTTTCCATTTGAAGAGTCAGAGGGGTGAATTTCCCATTCTGACACAAAGCCAATTCACAATAGATTGGCAAAAAAAAGAGATAGGCAAATTCTGAATGTGAAAGCTCACATCCGTGTCCAGCACAGCCATTTCTGTAGCACCAGAACGGGATGGGTCACAACCTGATATATGGTTACGAACAAGAGGACTGCTGAATGAAAGATTGCTGAAGCAATTATTTGCTATTTTGAGGAACCCATGTAACATGTGGAAGTTTGTGCAACCGTGCTGGGACATAGTGGGAGACTCCTCTGGAACAAAGAAAAGAATTGCTATTTCCATTAACTGGACAAGGAAAGCCTCAAGGAAGGTCCTGAGTCTGCTGCAGGGAAGAGCATGGTCTCTGAACACACAGGGTTATGGTGCAAATGTTGCTCCAGTGGGAGCATCAGACTACTCAGCTGGACTTGAGTAATCTAGCATCCAAGACAGGAATTCTGCCATGGATCATGGGGGCAGCTCCTTACATGTGCAGGCCATTCAGACAGAGCAGCTGCCATGTCACGTGCCATAAGGCACAACCTCAGCACCCAGCCTGGAGGAGGAGAAGATGCAGAGAATAGCTATGGCAATCCTCCAGGAGATGGCAGAAGCAGACATCAGCTATCCATTGGGATAATGCCCCACTTCTACACCCTCCATTTGGCAGGCCTACTGGTAACAGTGAAAGCCATTCTTCCCTCAACCTCTTTACCTCCAGATCCTTTGGAGAGTCTTATACTGACCTAAGACTAATATCCAAGTTGGCAATTCACTAATGTGTCCATGTCATTGCAGGTGCAGCTGGCATCAGTGGTTTCTTAATGGATTATGTGGCCACAAAAAAACAGAAGGTTTTACCTCCATAGCTGGTTTGCCCAGGCCATAGCATCATGGACCACACACAGGTAGGTATCT
The DNA here is from genome assembly GCA_024679065.1 of Sphyrna mokarran. NCBI lineage: Eukaryota > Metazoa > Chordata > Chondrichthyes > Carcharhiniformes > Carcharhinidae > Sphyrna > Sphyrna mokarran. Next base: position 27,901,360 of record JAGIQG010000010.1, read on the forward strand.
AGTCATGTAGAGACTAGACTGAATCATCAACAAGAAGGGTTACCAGTCTATAAATATGTGTCTGATGTGTGAACCAGAAGAACTACTTGTACTTCTCTGCATGGTTTACAGAGAGATGCCATAGTGCATTTATAACCTGCAAGTCAAGGCTACCTCAACTCTTCCACCCCAACATCCAGGTATGCGGATGGATTCTGAGTGACAAGTACAAGCCTCTGTGGAACTCCAATCAGGGATCCTGAGACAGAGCCTCAGCACAAGATAGAACAAGAATCAGCTCCACAACAGGGCACTCCTTGAGTATGCCAAAGGCCTTCTAATAATGCAATTCTGACACCTGATCACTCCAATGGAGTGCTTCAGTACAGGGGATTGGCATATAAAGACGGAGAGAGAGAGAGCCCATATCCTCAGAGGAGGGGAGGGGGAGGAGGAGGAGGAGGAGGGTGAAGAAGAAAGGCCGGGGATTCCAAGGGAGAGGACGTTGAGTCGCAGGGTGGAGCATGAAGGCACTGTGAGGAAACCATGCAGGAAGTCAAAATTGCATGAGACTTTCAGATCCAAAAGCAGTCAGCAGAAGGATTTTTGAATGGTGATGGAACACATTTCTTGCACAAGATGAAGTTCGAGTCTTCAGAAGGATGGCAATCAAGACAACATCCTTCCCAATACCATCGGCATAGATCAGTTATTTTATTATCAATTTGTATGAGACTTTTCTCTTACCTGCGTACATGCATCACCCACCACAGTGACCAACTCAGTTGTGAATGTGATGTGATGTCCTACAAATGAGGGGACTCCTATTCAGTGCTCCCCTTGTTACCTCAGACAATGTGGAGTTAACCTGCTCAAATGTCTGGCTTTGAGTACATTGGCGATCACCCTCATCAAGTATTGAGGTCATTCTTGTGATTAAGCTGCCGGCATCTCTGCAGGAGCAGATGTAGACTATTGACCCTGGTCACAGACATTCCTCTGATTTGCATCACATCGTCAGCCCTTGCTGAGCTCTCCCAGTGTCTTCAAAGTGTCTGCCCCTGGGGTGTAGCAAGCATTCCTTCCACTCACCTTTGAGCCACCTGCGTGTGTTCCAGTTAATGGCCTGCTGTTTCTCATGTCTTCCATGGACATCAGTACTTCAAGTGCTGGACTGATTGGTCCAGACTGCAGAGAGAGCTAGAAGCTCCCAGAGGTTGGCCACTCTGGCTCATGTCATGTCATGTAAGACATTCTGAAGGGAAGGGGACTTTTAGATTTATATAAATAATGAATGCTTATCTAGAAAACATGAAAAAAGAATGAGTGTCTTGGCTTTATGTAATGTCATTTAAAACATTGGAAATCATGAGCCACATTATAGCTAATGTGGTATGTTTAATGAGTACTCATTGTTGTAGGAAAATTAGCAGCCAATTTTTGCACAGCAAGCCCACACAAATAGCAGTCAAGTAATGACCAGATGACCTGTTTACGTGATATCCATTCTAATGGCACCCTTGACAACAATAGTATTCCTTCAGTACCTGCAGATCATATGTTTAAATCTCAGGAGTTAGATTCCGGCAAGAATAAGTCAAGACTGACACTGCTGAGTCAGAACACTCTTTCTGATACTCATTTGAATTGACTTTGGCTTGCTAGGTGAACTTATCCATTTTCATCAGGGTTACTAGGTGTTGTTATCTCTTTCATAAAGACAATGGATAAGAATGGATGGCCATCTCTTACCAGCTAATTGGCAACATCATGACCCAAACCATCCTACGGCATCATTGGCTAATGAGAAGCAGAAATAAAAAGAACCTAAAGAAGAAAAGCAGAGAAAAATGTAATAATTGCAGGGAGCATGCATCTCTCAAAAATGCTTGATCCATGTTGTTGAGTAATTTCCTTGCATAGTGTTTTAAGACTGATCAACTGAGAGAGTATTCCACTGATAGTTGCAAAGGTACTCAGTGTTTGTAATTGCTATCACTTTCTGAAAAAAATGGTTTGGGTGAAAATTACATTATTGCATAAGGCTATCCAGAAAATCTGGAAAACATCATTCTTGGCTTCCAAATTTCTATTCTGACATCTGGGTTAAAATAACTCCCATATTTTACAGAATAGCTTAAACTTGATGCTCACTTTGGGACTGAGCTGAAGCAAACACAATTAATTTTCTTCTTAAATCTATTAAACCTGAAGTGTATGCCAAAGTCAGTAATTCTCATGGATATCATTATCAAGCTTTTCTCATCTGTTATAAATGATGTGCAAAGCTGTAAAGGAGTCAACATCCCGAGATGAGATTGTCTAATTAGACTGAGTTATTGGAGAAAACAGATCCCATCATTTAGTTTTCTTTTTAAATATATTGAGCTGCTGCAAATCATATTAATATTACACAATTTAGAAGTTCAATTAATGGGAAATGATCTCCCTATGGATATAAATTCCCAGATAGCTCTGTAGTGTAAGCACACAGTTACTCTTGTGTGTTCTATCTACGAATCATTTAATAAAGCTGGCACTAACATTACTAGTTCGATGTGATTAGCTTTCCTTCTCATCCAGGTTTATTTGTATACGTCTTTAATGTGATTTGAAATACATTTCTGACAGAATCCTGAAAAACATCTCACTTATTGTCACATAAGGTGGCCACCCTTAAAGGTAAAACAGCGGGAGAGGTCAGAAATGTTTATTTTACAGGGAATATTAGGATTGCCTGATCAGAAACATCGATCTCATGATGACCTCTAAAAAGAGGTGAATGCATTTTTTGGAAAAATACTGGAAAATGGCAGGAGAAGGAAATAAAATTGATTGGAGCAAAAGAACAGGCGTTGGCTATTCCGCCTATCAAGTCTACTGTACCGTTCAATTAGATTTCAGTTAATTTGTATCTTAAACAAATTTGTCTAACTTTTCTCCGTATTACTTGATATACTGAGCCAACTATAATGTCAAACCACTGAGGTACGTTTCTGATGTGTTTTTGTGTGAAAAAAGTGCTTCCTGAAATGAGCCAGTTCAATTATTAAGATTACACTCTTGGAGGAAATAACATGCTGCTGCAGTTTCCTTATCCCAGCAGCACTGTTGTCATGGCACCCAATTTCATGGCACTTCTCACCATACTGTGTCTGCCATTTTGCCCTTCACTGAGGTGGAGAGGTAAAATTCTTACCAGCCTGTCCTGGTCCCATTTACATTACATACTGCTTCTAATTTAATGTTTGCCTGCTTGGATATCTAATTTTCTAGTTCTTCATCAAAGTCATTAACTAAAATAGGGAAAGGTTGATACCTGAGAACAGAGTTGTGGGGCGAAGAGATCTAGCGGCACATGTTCATAGCTCTTGAAAGTGGAGTCACAGGTGGACAGAGTGATGAAAAAGATATTCAGCATACTTCAGCATACTTGGTTTCATCAGTCAGAACTTTGAATATAGGAGTTGGGACATCTTGTTGATGTTATACAAGAGATTGGTAAGGTCACACTTGGAATACTGTGTTCAGTACTGGTCACCCTATTATAGAAAGGATATTATTAAACCAGAAAGAGTGCGGAAAAGATTTACTTGGATCCTACCAGCATTTGATGGTTTGAGTTATAAGGAGAGGCTGGGACATTTTTCTCTGGAGCATAGAAGGCTGAGAGCTGATGGGGAGAGTTACAGAGTGAAGAAATCTAGGGGTACACTTTCATAGTTCTTTGAAAGTGGAGGTATCGGTGGACAGAGTGATGAAGAAGACATTCGGCATGCTTGGTTTCATTGGTCAGAACATTGAATACCGGAGTTGGGACATCTTGTTGAAATTGTATAAGACATTGGTAAGGCCACCCTGAAATACTGTGTACAGTTCTGGTCACTCTATTATAGAAAGGATATTATTAAACCAGAAAGAGTGCGGAAAAGATTTACTAGGATCCTACTAGCACTTGATGGTTTGAGTTAAAAGAGAGGCTGGGACATTTTTCTCTGGAACGTAGAAGGCTGAGAGCTAATCTGATAGACATCTATAAAATAATGAGGGGCACAGATCAGCTAGATAGTCAATAACTTTTCCCAAGATAGGGGAGTCTAAAACTAGAGGGCATAAGTCTAAAGTGAGAGGGGAGAAATACAAAAGGGTCCAAAGGGACACTTTTTTCACACAGAGGGTGGTGAGTGTCTGGAACAATCTGCCAGAGGTAGTAGTAGAGGCAGGTACAACTTGTCTTTTAAAAAGCGTTCAGACAATTACACAGGTAAGATGGTTATAAAGACATATGGACCAAATGCAGGCAATTGGGATTAGCTTAGGAGTTTGAAAAAAAAGGGCGGCATGGATAATAAGAACATAAGAAATAGGAGCAGGACTACCTAGCCCCTTGAGCCTGCTCTGCCATTCAATAACATCATGATTGATCTTGTAGTGGTTCAATTACATTTACCTGCCTGCTCCCCATAATCTTTAATTCCCTTATTGATCAGATCCCTGGGATATCCTGCTTTAGCCAATTCACTTTTTACATACTTGGGTAGATATAATTTATTAGCATTCTCCATGTTCTTGTTCTCCAGCCTCCATACTAATTTCCAACATATGTTCAAAACCATGTGTGCTCTCATTTTTCCCAATATTTTTTGTGTGGATCTTAATCATTTTTTTTTCTGGAAATCAATATAGACAGCATCTGTAGATGCTTACTGTATCAGTGACCTCCTCAAAAAATTCCACTAGATTAGTCAGCCATAACTTATTTTTAACAAAGCCATGATGGTTCTTTCTGGTCGACTCACATTTGCTTTAATGCTCAATTGTTCTGTCCTAAATGATAGATTCTAGTAGCTTCCCCCAAACAAATGGCACAATTCCCAAATGAAGAGAACTTTGAAAAATTATAATGCACACTCATACAATTCTCTCACGAACTTCTTGTAACACTCTATGGTGAAACTATCAGGTCAGGAGATGTCCCATTAGATTCTACACTGCCTTTTTTAGTAATATTGAGCACAGTAAGATGAGGCTTTTATTTCTAGTGATGAAATTTGTGAAAGATCTCTCTGTGAACATGACTGGTAATGCTGGCATTTGCTGATCATCCCTAATTGCCTTGAGAAGGTAATGGTGGAACATCTTCTTGAATGACTTGAACAATCTGAGAAAGGTTTTTAAGATTATGAAACAGTTTGATATGGTTGATGTAAAGAAGATCTTTCTACTTGCAGAGGAATACTGTACAAGATGGACACCGATAAATCCAATATAGCGTTCAGAAGAATCTGCTTTATTCATTGAGTGATTAGAATGTAGAACCCCTAGCACAAAGAGCATTTGAGGCATAGAGCATCAATGCATTTATGGGGAAATTAGATGAACAAATGAGGGGAATAAGGAGTAGAAGGATATTCTGATATAGGGTGGAAGAAGATCCATGCAGATATGGATCAATTGAGCTGTAAATATTAAGGCCAGCCCTATCTGCTGGCAGATTATTCTAGTGCCATCAAAGTCAGTGAGATTTTGGTTGGCTTGTTGCATCCTGGCCTATGTATTATTCACCTTTTATTAGATAGATCTTTCTGAAAATCAGCACAAATATAATAAACCAAATGGATTTCCAATGCTGATTCAAATTTTGGAGTTTTATGCGACCTCAAGGCACATGCTGACAGCTGGCAAGGGGACGAGAAAATCAGGAAGGAGGTTTAGTGGGTGTCATGCCGATTGCCTAAGAGATTGTTATATAACCTTTAGTTCACCCTCCTAATCTGGAACTCTCTATGGCTCTATGGCAACATTTCTTGGCCTCACCAATGACCCGCCCCTCCCAGCCTTGTCACATAGAGCCTTTCTGGCTGGTCCTAGTGACCTCAACCTCATTTACTTTGGTTTGAAGATGTCATGCCTTGTGGCCACCATTCCCAGTGCCACAGCCTGAACTGAAAAGTTGTCAACCCACCAACTTGCTGGCTGTTGTTGACTCTGTGGTCCTTTACCTCAAAAGGATGAAAACTAAAGCAGTAGGCAGTTACTCGCCGGATGGACATAACATTTGGTTATCTTTCAGAAATGGTTGAGGCGGGACCTAACCTCCTGCTTTCTAGCTGCAGACAGGGCTCCTGTCAGCCTCACTGAATCCCAGCCTATTGTTCTAGTTTGGTTAAGAAATTACTCTGAAATGTGACACAATGCAAAGCCAACAGGATCTCAAACCATTTGGGAGCAGAATGGATAAATGTTATCAGAATTAATTCCTGGTATTCTGTACCATCAAGGACTACAGGCTTTGAAGAAAAAAATTACCGGAATGCTCGCAGAGATCAGATACTGTTACACTGATCAGACAGAAGAAGCTGGCTTCTTTTCTTTAGATCAAACAAGGCTAAGAGGAGGTTTGAACAAAGAACAAAGAACAAAACAGCATGGGAAACAGGCCCTTCGGCCCAACGAGCCCGCGCCACCACCCCGATGTTCCCACCTCTACCCGTGATCCCTGTCTATGTTTATAGATCTATGGATTAAAAACCAAATTTGAGACAATTTAGGGAGAATTTGTTTTGCCAATTAGCCTAAGAGCACACCTTTGGGATGTGGGAGGAAACCGGAGCACCTGGAGAAAACTCACGCAAGCACGGGGAGAATGAGCAAATTCCCACAGATACAGGCCCATGTATTTGCACAGCACAGCGATAGTCACTGTGCTGTCGTGTTGCCCATCAAATGGTCCAGGTCAAGCGTACACTAACGGCATGAAGCACTAGGATACTCTCGAAAAAAATCCAAGAGCAGCCCTCTCACGACCCATCGCATGTATGCCCCTTGTTAGACAACAAGGTGGACCAAAGCACCTGTAGGATAAAAACAAGTACATCAATATCATCATCTATTTACACACTTCCCAGGACTCCCAAGGCTCATGATCCCTATTTTAAATCAGTTTTCTATACCCCTCCATTCCCATTCTGTTCATGTGCCCATCTAAGTATTTCTTAAATAACTCCAGAGTACCTGCCCCCACCACTTTACTTGGCAGCGCATTCCATATCCCCACCATCCTCTGTGTGAAAAAACTCCCTCTAGCATCCAAATTATACCTTACCCCCCTCACCCTAAGCCCGTGACACCTAATGCTATTTGAATCCATCCTAGGAAAAAGCTTAACACTGTTTATCCTATCTATATCCCTCATAATCTTGTACACCGCTATTAGATCTCCTCTAAGTCTACGTCTTTCTAAGGAAAACAGTCCCAATTTGCCTAACCTCTCCTCGTAACTCAGACCTTCCATACCAGGCAGCATCCTGGTAAACCTCCTTTGCACTCTGTCCAGAGTCTCCATGTCCTTCCAAATGAGGTCTAACCAACGTTTTATATAACTGCAACATTAAAGGCCAGCTCTGTACTCTATACCCCTTCCTACAAAGGCTAGCATACTATATGCTTTCTTCACAACCTTCTTCACCTGCTCTGTCAGTTGATAGGAAAGTTTAAAATCACGAAGAGTTTATAGAAAGAGGAACTGCTTACAGTGGTTGAAGGGGTGGATGGAGATACCGGATTAAAGTGACTGACAAAAGAATGTGTGGCTACAGGTGAAGAACTGTATTTCTAATACAATGAATGGTTAAAATTTAGGATGCACTGCATGCTAGGTTAGTGAAAGGGAATTATATAAATACTTGAAAGAGAAAATATTACAGTGATATAAAGAAACTGGAATTTGGACTAATTGGATTGTTCTTCGAAAGAACAGACACAGGTGTCTGGAATCTGGATTCCTTCCATAATGTATATTCTGTAAAAGATAACTTGGTAGCTCAGACTAGTTGGGTTGAATGGTCTATGTTGTAATTCTATCTGGATGGTCCAACAAAACCTGCAATCCATGTGTAAAGCCACACTGTTCTTTTTTTGCTTTTCAGAATCACTTGCCACAGTAAATTAAATCAGTTTAGATTACAGAAAATTTGATCTGAAAAATAGCACAAATGAACATTATCTTTTGTTACAGTAATACAAAAAACCTGCATTTGGCATAGATCCAGGATTTTCATGGTCATCCAGACTATTTTCTACATTTCTGAAAGAACACGCTGTACACTCCACTGCATTTCAGTTAGATTGATATTAATGTTCAGTGATGTGGCTGGAAATATGGAGAATGTGGAGAAAAACTTGGGTGAAATATGCCGCAAATATGTTACAGTTATAGTAATGTATTCATAAGTACAATCCAAAACCAAACAAATTTTAGCAAATATGAACAATATATTTGCTTAAAGTTTGAATTTAGCCCTATATATTCCATATTGGCCTTGTCATAAATATTGTTTTAAATTTTAACCACCTATATTTAGGAGATGTAATGCAAAGAGATACCTAGAAATCCAGATGTTGAAAAGTGCTACTTTGAGATGGAAAAAGTACCTGCATATGGTTGTGCACCATTCACCAAAAGCAATTATATTAAGCTTCTCAACTGAACTTGAAAGTGATCTTTAAATGAAGAGATTAGGTCTATTCAGTGGAAAAAAAATTGATGAACTTACTCCTAATTTACTTTAAAAAGTAATTCACCGACCATTCTGGTCAGTATTCAGACACTTGGGTGGAAGCACAAAATGAAAAATAGCAATCAGCTGTGTCAGCTATCAGAATTTTATACTCTGATTTAATTTAATGATTAGCTCATTCAGGTACAGAGTAAAATGAGCAGCCAATTTGTAATCAGCTGATTTGCGCCACTGCCCAGTATAAATTTCACCTCTTTATTTCTACAATTTGATTATAACTTAGTCAGGCAAATATAAAATTTGAGGCATCTTTTGATAAGGCCTTGGAATATTCATACGTACACTACACATTTGTCACCCCTAAGTTCATTCAATAAGTTTTACTTTAATATCAGATCCAAAACGTAGAGAACAATGGCCACTGTGAGGGCTTACAAGATTAAGTGATTGCTGTAATCAGTGAGATTGACACTATTTCTGAACCCATATCCTTCTGTGCTTTGAAATTTTTTCTGTGGCTGGATCAGGGAACTCAGGCAAAACATGACAAAATGTAAGTTGAATCCAACTTTGGTCAATATCTTGACTAGAAATGGAAGTCTTTTTACATATAAATCACGTTTAATTTGGTCAAATTTGTTTTCTTTGCTCCACTGATTTATTCTCATTTACTTCAATTTCAGGTCGTTGGCATCTTTCTTCTATTTGCACTCCCTGTTTAATAGGCTGCTTCCTCTTGTATCTGTGCATCAATAAAAAAAAACTTGGAAGTGAGATTTGTTAGCTAAATTGCCTGCTTGCACAAAAAGTAATAAAGGAACAAAATTTCACCGCTGGCCAGATAATTTGGCGAATATCTTTGCCTTGGCCTTTTACTATTGGTAAACTAGTACCATGCTCAGAGAGAAATCAAATACTGCAGATGCTAGAAATCTGAAATAAAACAGCAAATGCTGGATAATCTCAGCAGGTCTGGCAGTATCTGTGGAGAGAGAAACACAGGTTAACATTTCAAGTCTATATGACTGTTCTGAAAAGAAAAATATTTAATTAATCAATCTTTCAGAGAAGACACTGCAATGTCAGAGGGGAAAAGGAAAGTAAAGCCTATCAAAGTGAAAGGAGTCGTTTTATTATATTATGAGATTTAAAAAGTAAAACTTTTTAAAACACATTTTACTTATAGCATTAGAAGTCAAAGGCTGTGAAGTTTTGCAGTGTGTTAGTGTATGAATTCATAACATGTTTATATTAAGTGCATTTGGCTAGTGTTATTAGGAATTTAATATGAGTATATTATGTATTAACATATTGAGTTTTCATATACTAAGATTTGCATGATTGTATTCCACAACTGAAGAGGCTGGATCATTGGTACAAGCCAATAAATAACAATCACCTATATTTATATATCAATATAAGCCAATAAATGACAAGAATGGTACAGGGTCATAGAATAAAAAGCTCTCAAAAGGGGCTGAGAGAACCAAATTTATGATCTGTCAGAAGAAGGATGCAAAGACCTGGATTTTTGTCCACAAGTTGCATGTGCAAAGTCTGACTTGTGCAAACCTGCCTTGTTACTTAAATGTGAAAGCTGTAAATATTGTCCAGCTGTTAGTTGGACCATTATGGACATTCCCTGTGTAATAATTATCATTGTCTCAACTTGATCTACTGAACCACTTAAAGCCTGGAGGAGATTCTCAAGACATAGCAATGGAATATAGCATGATCTTGCCACCTTTATTTGATACAGATGTTATGCAGTCATACAGTTAGTGGGTGATGAATGATGAACACTGCCAGGCTCATTTATCCTCTTGCCACCCACCTGTAATGATGTTTCCACACTGTTGACCCTTGATCAGCATACTCTCATGGTATAACAGTATAGCTAAGAGGAAGGAAACCAGTAGGGCTGTCAGTGATCCAGGAGTGCAGCATGTTACCTTGGAGTCACAGCTGCAATGTATATGGCACCAAACATTTGTGCAAAGCTGATTTCTCCACCATACATCAAAGTAATCATTAATGATATGGTAAAAATGGTTTTACATGTTGTTATAACCATATCAGGTAGGGTAAATGACTCCTCTATTCTACCACTCCAGATCTGACTGCAAGTGTTTTCTTGTGAATTTAGAGAGAGTGGACTTTTGTCAATATTGCAGGAGTCCCACAATTTACACTTTCAGACTGTAAATAATTATTCCGTCAAGTTTTCTTAGGTTAACCAAAGAATAAGGAAAATTGGAACTATTTCCTGAATTTAAAACAAAAAGCACAGCCGTCATTCATATATCACATACATGCACCTGGGCCCACACAGATTGCTTAAAGATTTTTTATTGTTCATGTAGAAGAAAGCACAAAGGGGTATATGGTTAGCTTTTCTTTGGCTGGTCTTAATGTGGATTCTTCATTGTGGCTGTAGTTGTAGGGAGCGAATTTCTGCATTTTATTCCCAAAAAATCTGAGTTTGTAGTAGATTTTTCTTCTCAGAATAGTTACTTTGCAACCCCAGATACAAGAGAGGGAGAAAGCAAAGAACTTTCAATGCAGTTTTTAGATCTCTCTCTTGCTTGGTTAAAAAAAAAATCCTTATATATAGCCAGAATATATATTCCAGAGTAATTATACTAGTCCATACTTGCTGCAGTCATTGTTTTTACATCAGGTAATTGCATGTAAAAGTTTGTATATTATAACTGTCTGGCAGTCTTTCATTGATTATATGGATTTCAGTTTATTTTTTAAAATCCCAGTAAGAGAAAAATGAGAAATTGTACATTTTAAAAGTCATATATTCTCGTAACAGTGTAAACACACATAAGTGAATAAGAGCTTTGTAATCTAGATGGCTGATGATCCTTTTCAGCTTACATTTTTATTGATAGAATATCACACAGAAGAGACACAGAAACAGAGAAAATTGGAGCTGGCATAGAACTTTCAGCCCATTGAGCCTGCTTCACCGTTCAATATGATCATGGCAAATTCTGTATATCAATACCATACATCAACAGTCTTCTCATACCCCTTGATTTCTTTAGAGTCTTGACATCTGTTTTCTTCTTAAATATATTCAGTGATTTGGACTTCACAACCTACCTGTGGGAAAGAATTCCATAGTTTCACATTGGGTATAATAGTGGTTAGCATTGCTGCCTTGCAGCGCCAGGACCTGGCTTCAATTCTCGTCTCGGGTGACTGGCCATGTGGAGTTTGTGTGTTCTCCCCATGTCTGCGAGGATTTCCTTGTTGTCGATTTGGGTACAATCAAGACAATGGCTCTGTAGTGGATTTGGGTACAATTAACACTATGGCAGTAAGAGTACTCAATCTTTCAAGCTTTATTACTCATGCACGAGGAGGACACACATGCAGTGGGGTGCACTGTTAGTGTTCTATCGATTCATACAGATATATTGCAGTTAAAGTTCATTACAGCAAATGAGAAATGAACAACTTTCTAATCCTCAATTTACATACATTGTCCTCCAATCACTGGATAACCTTTGGTCCTTTCTTATCCAATAGAAAACCATCTCCTTCTCATCCACCATTAGCATAATATGGCACCATATCTTGTTTTTGGTAAGCGTTGTAATATTATTTTTGGTTCCTGTGGCCAACACCACGGTGGGAAACATAGAATTTAAAAAACTGACACAAGGTGAGATTAGTCACTTATTTGAATAAGCAACTGTTGACATCACTCAGGCCTTGTCTGCACTTAAGCACTTTCCATTCTTGCTGACAGAGCTGTCTTCCATAGCTGCTGTGACTTAATTTCCAAATTTCGGGTGCTCTGGTTTTCTCCCACAATCCCAGAGATATGCTGATTAGATGCATTGGCCATGCTAAATTCTCTCTCAGTGCACCTTAACAGGCACTGAAGTGTGGTGACTAGAGGATTTTCACAATAACTTCATTGTAGTGTTAATATAAGCCTACTTGTGGCAATAATAAATAAACATTGAGCATTAAACATTCTGAGTGAATAAACCTATCCTCATCTCAGTCCAAAATGACCAATCCAATATTCTCAATCTGTAGTCCTATGTTTTAAACACCCCAGCCAGAGGAAATAACATCCCTGCATCCAGAATGTACAGTACTGTTAGAATTACGTGCTTTAATTACATCTCCTCTCATTCTTCTAAATTCCAGTGAATACCAGCCCAGTCAATTCTCATACGGCAATCTTGCCATCCCAGAAATCAATCTGGTGAACCTTCGCTGCAGTTTGTCCAGGGCAAGAAGATCATTTCTTAGATAGGATAAAAAAATGCACACAATACTGCAGGTGTAGCCTCACAACGGCCCTGTACAGCTGCAGTAAGACAGTCTTGCTCCAGTATTCAATCCTCTTTCAATGAAGGCCAACATGTCATTTGCTTTCCTAACTGCTCACTGCACCTGCATGCTTGCTTTCAGGAATGATATATCAAGTTACTCAAGTCCCTTTATATATCAGTATTTCTCAATAATCACTGTTTAAATAATACTCTGCCATTCTGTTTCTCTGTCCGAATTGGATAATTTCATATTTCGTATTTATCCACGTTATGTTGTCTGTGGCAAGAGATAGATCCAAATGCCTTCAAATCTTGGTGAAAGAGGTCCAATATAGGAGATCAGTCCTGTACCCTACTGGTTGATGTATTGCCCCTGCAGTAATCAAGAAGGTCTGGATTCAAATTACTATGGCAAGAAACCAGCAGCGTTCATGGAATCAACACCACATAGGGTTCCATAACCTCCTGCGTCCCAACAAGATGAACAACTTGAGAGAACTCAAAAGGCATGGTAACATTGTGAGGTTAATTCTTCCCAGTAATAAGACATGGTGTGCTGAGATCCATCTTGATATGCCATCAGCAGGATCAACGTTGTCGGCTGGTTTTTGATGCTTTGTAGGATTCCTTCCTTCTCTGCTCTGCTCTATCACATCAGATTCCAGTGTTCTAAAACTCAAGCACTGAGAAGCTTCTTGTATTTTTCTTGACTTTAATGGAGGCTCAATAATCAGATACCATGAATAGAGCTGGACAACAGGTGCATCTGAAGCATGAGTGCTGTGTGCAGTGTTACCCATGCGTCGAATTGTAGGCATCACCACTCAAAAGGCCATGTGCTGTTCAAGTAATACCAGTCATCTATTTTAGCTGTGTTTGTATTCCAGGTGTTACAGGATATGCTTTATACTTTAGATAGAGGGATGTAGAAGCCAGGAATGCTGCATGTGTCGCCCACTTCAGAAACTGAACAATTGCCCAGAACAGACGGTGCATGAGTTCTTTCAAAGAGCTGTTTTTGTACAGTTATGGGCTCACAATGCGTGAGCTACCTTGACTGCATATTTGCAACAACATACAATCACGACATAGGGTTTATGTCTTATATCACCTCACTTTCAGCATTGCGGGCATAGTTTGATTCTGGACAAGTTTGATTTGATTTGACTTATTATTTGTCACATGTATTGACATACAGTGAAAAGTATTGTTTCTTGTGAGCTGAACAGACAAAACATACTGTTCATAGAGAAGGAAATGATAGAGCGCAGATATAGTATCACAGGAAAGGTGTAGAGAAAGATCAACTTAATGCAAGGTAAGTCCATTCAAATGTCTGACAACAGCAGGAAAAAATTTGTTCTTGAGTCGGTTGGTATGTGGCCTTAGACTATATCTTTTTCCCGAAGGAAGAAAATAGAAGGGAAAATATCTGGGATGCGTGGGGTCCTTAATTATGCTGACTGCTTTGCTGATGCAGCGGGAAGTGCAGATAGTGTCAATCGATGTGAGGCTGGTTTGCGTGATGTATTGAGCTACACTCATGACTTTTTGGATTTCTTGTGATCTTGGGCAAAGCAGGAGCCAAAACAAGCTGTGTTACAACCACAAAGAATGCTTTCTATGATGCATCTGTAAAAGTTGGTGAGAGTTGTAGCTGACATGCCAAATTTCCTTAGTCTTATGAGAAAGTAGAGGCGTTGGTACTATAGTGTCGGCATGGAGGGACCAGAGCAGATTGTTTGTGATCTAGGCGTCTAAAAATTTAAAGCTCTCGACCCTTTGTACTTCATCTCCATTAATGTAGACCGAGGCATGTTCTCCTTTATGCTTCCTGAAGTCAATGACAATCTTGAGGGAGAGATAATTGTTGCTGCAATCAGTCCCCCAGATTCTCTATCTCATTCCTGTACTATATCTCATCATTGTTTGAGATCATCAGCAAACTTCAAAATCGAAGGGGAATTTGGCCACACAGTGATAGATGTATAAGGAGTATAGTAGGGGGCTGAAAACAAGCGTTATGGGACACCAGCATTGAGAATGATTGTGGAGGAGGTGTTGTTGCCAATCTAACTGATTATGGTCTGTGAGTTAGGAAGTTCAGGATCCAGTCACAGAGGGAGGTACCAATGCACAGACCACGGAGTTTGGAGATGGGTTTTGTGGGAATAATAATGTTAAAGAGCCACCGGTCGATAGTTATTAAGGCATGCTGCTTGATTTTTCTTAGGTACCAGGGTGCATTAGGTTCTGTCTGATGATGACCCTTCATTGTAGGCCTCCTAATCTTCATTCCTTTATATTATCAATAGGTTCCTCCTCTTCCTCTTCCCCATCTTCTTCATCTTACTCGTCCTCAGAGATTTGAGCTCTGCCCATGGCATCTATGTTATTCATTTTGTAGATTCCGTCACTGTATAACATTGTGCAACATGCCACACACTATTCTGCAGGGACTTATTGTAGAGCTTCATGTGAGTGCTTGAGGCACTTGAGCACATATTTAAAACGCCAATGGCCTGCTTGATTGTACTCTTGGTGGCGACATGATTGATGTTATCATTGTATTCTGTCTCCATCTGAGATTTCCTAAAGGAGTTATTATCCAAGTTCTTAAGAGGTTAGAAGTCAAACACGGATCTGTGTTGATCACTGAATTAATTGAGGGAGTTGGAAATCCGTTAGTATGAAGGAGTCAAGGCAGTTGCACACACACATGAAGGAAGACATTGTGGTTACAAAACACCTGTATACATTGACTGAATGGAAAAACCTCTTTGACAAAGTGCCTAAATTTTGAGTTGAGGCCTTATGATAACGTGGGTTCAATCAATAATACTCTGTATCTGAGCTGAGTGGTGCCTGCTAATTTGGCAAAGCCATGGCTTTCTGCACCTCAGATCCCAAATCTGTAGGAAATGAATGTGCTACCACACGCGAGCAGACAAGGCATTAGTTACAGTGTTAATGCAGCTCTGTATGCTGACTGGGATGTACCAGACAGGTCTCTGGTAGCTCTGAAAGATCCTCAGGCATAGAATTTGAGAAGCATGAAGATCGATAGATTGTAGCTCAAACTGCTGTGGGTCATGCAATGTATGACTGTCACTACATCATACAGCCCCAGTCTCCTTCAATACCGGACCTCCATTATATTGAGGTAGGATGTTCGAGCTCAGTACACCCTACCCACAGGGTAACATCTGGTTGTCTTCACTCTTTCTCTTCCCTGGTGAATATGCCATGATGGAGAGACCCTCTGTCATGGCTAAAGTCTGGGCCAAACCTTTCTGATTTATAACAGGAAAGCACATAGAGAAATGTTTTTCAGTAAACCAGGCAAAGGATGGAGATAATAAGCCAGAGAATCCTTAATTAAATTCTTGCTTAGCAATAATGACTTCACACTTAAATTTTGCAATACAGAATAGATTACAAGAGTAGAACTAATCAAAAGAGACGTCACCAGGATAAAATGCCAGGGTATTAACACTGAACAGGCTAGGTGAAAAATCACCTGAGAATATCCAGTATACCGATTTAAATGAAATAATGATCTGGATGGACTAAATAATGTTTTTCTCCTTAGATTTCATACAGCCAGACAGAGCTACATTATTTGAATGAAAATAAAAATCAGTCAGATACTATGATGGGTAGATAGGCCGTAAGCAGGCAGCATTTGGGGTTTCCAACTCTGGTTCAACAGATGCTTTCCCCATCCAGCCAAACAGTCTTTTCTTTTATCTCAACTCTTTTTGCATCCAATAAGTGAAAGCATACAGAGAAAAATTTAAAAAAACACAGCAAGGCATGATTTTAACTTTGCAAGGATGGCATGATGGCACAATGCTTAGCACTGTGGCTTCACAGTTTCAGGGACCCAGGTTTGATTCTCGACTTGGGTCACTATCTGTGTGGAGCCTGCACATTCTTCCTGTGTCTGCGTGGGTTTCCTCCAAGTGCACTGATTTTCTCCCAGAGTCTAAAAGTGCAGATTAGTTGAATTGTCCATGCTGAATTCTTCCTCAGGGTACCTGAACAGGGGCCAGAGTATGGTGATGATGGAAAGTTCATAGTAACTTCATTGCAGTGTTAATGTAAGCCTACTTGTGATACTCATAAATAAACTTTGTAACTGGATGTACTTTTAATCAGTTAAAATCTCAAGTGTTTTTAACGTGACTATGATTTTCCTCCTGGGTTGATTGCAGTGGTATACAGAAGGTTATCTTGCATTTTTAGAGACTCCAGCACTCCTGGACACTGATAGCCTCTGTGTCAAATTGAAAAATCTACCACTACAACTGGGGATTATAACCTAGAGTGAACAGATTGAAGTAAAGCAATGGTGCTATACTCTGGCTTGTATCTCTCTTTATCTAACTTATTTCTCTTTCTTTGAATCAGTGGAGGGATGTTTATGATTTGTGTTTCTTCACAGTATAGGAAGAAAGAATTTGGAGCACTTTGGTTGAACATAGTTCAATTCCCGTCTAATATGTCACCATCAATACCCAATTCACATCCTGATTAGACTTGGGATGTTTTGGAAATGAACTGAATTATATTACTGTACTTAATAATGTGAGACATCAAATAATTTTTTTTCATACAACAAATACTCATGGAGCCTGGTTCAGTCAAGAAGTATTGAAATTCTTTATTTTAAAGTTATTTTAACAATAAATAAAATACCAATTTCACTACTTGCATTTTTTTTCTTGTATGAATATTGTAACGGTATTCCTTAGAAACTGGGTCATGTTGTAGATGGAACATGCAAATGCACATCTATAATTCACTGAACTCCAACTGAGCCAAAGTAGTAAACCTGGCTGTCATCTAAGAGTGGCTCCATAGATTTCCAATGTTTCAGCTATAAAACAGTGAGATTTTTTGAAGAAAATGTCAAAGTTAATGTTACACATTCCCAATGGTAAAAATGAAAAGAAAGCATTTGGCTTTATACAGCATCTTTAACAATCTCAGGGCGAACAAAGTGTTTTGCAGCCAGTAATGTACTTTTGAAGTGTAGTCACTGATGTAGTGTAGGAATTGCAACAGTCAATTTGGCAAGTTTCCATAAAAAGTAATGTGTCAATGGCCAGATATTTGTATCACTGACGTTGGTTGAGAAGTATTCTGCTCTTCCTTGCATGTGTGACCCTGAAATTCCAGTCACTTAAATCTCTGTCTCAATCCCTGATTTCTGTGTCCCTGCCACACTCTGACCCTCTGTCCCTGCCACACTCTGTCCCTGCTACACTCTGACCCTTCTTCTCAGCACTATGACTCCTCTATCTCAATCCCACTCTGACCTTTCTGCCCTTGGCTCCTGCACTTTCCTGATGAAGAGCTACAAAACTTGAAGAACAGGACTTCATATTTTGTTTAGGCACTTTGCAGCTTCTAGATTCAAAATGAATTCAACAATTTCTGATTAGAATGCACTGCTGTATTTTTCAGATACCAGGTGCTAATAATAATTTTGTTGACGCCATTTACACTTACTCTAAATCTATCTTTTATTTTTCATTATTATTACCTTTTTCTTGCACCATCATCTTTTTGCCTATTTAATCTCTCCTGCCTTTTGTCTCCTCCCGCCCCACCTCATTTGGTGCCTGCTTAACACCTATTACATCGCTAGCTGCTACCAGTTCTGATAAAGTGACTGAAATATTAGCTTTTCTCTCTCCACACTTGCTGAGTATTTCTAGTATTTTTTCTGTTCATATACATGGTTACATTTATAATTATTCAAAGAGAATGCTTTAGGGTTACTAGTACCATAACTATCACTAAGGCAATATTGGCAGAAGGCGAAACATTAACAGCTTACCTTTTAACTTGGATTCCTCTTCTATGATTGGTCTTGTGACAACACAGCTAATTTTGAAGTGTGGTTACAACCACTAAAGTAGAATATGAGCACTATAGAGTTGAAGGTTTCTAAATAGATTTTTCTCTGTTTAATGAGGAACTAATATTATCAGCAGAAAGTCTACTTTATATTCATAGTCATAGAGGTTTACAGCATGGAAACAGATCCATCGGCCCAACTTGTCCATGCTGGGCTTTTTTTCAAACTCCTAAACTAGTCTCAATTGCGCACATTTGATCCATATCCCTCTGTAGCCATCTTACCATGTAACTGCCTAAACTCTTTTTAACAAGACAAAATTGTAATTGCCTCTATTACTACCTCTGGCAGCTTATTCCAGTCACTGACCACCCTCTGTGAAAAAATTGCCCCTCTGGCCTTTTTGTATCTCTCCCCTCTCACCTTAAACCTTCTAGTTTTAGACCCCCCCTCCCTATCTTTAGGAAAAGATATTGACTATCTAGCTGATCTATGCCCCTCATTATTTTATAGTCCTCTGCAAAATCACACCTCAGCCTCCTGTGTTCCAGAGGAAAAAAGTCCCAGTCTATCCAGTGTCTCTTTATAATTGTAGATGGGTCGAGAACTGGCTCAGGAGGAGGAAACAGAGGGTAGTAGTGGAAGGCACTTTTTCCGACTGGAAGCCTGTCACTAGTGGAGTGCCACAAGGCTCAGTACTAGGTCCTCTTCTACTTGTGGTTTACATAAATGACTTGGAAGTTGGGGTAGGTGGTGAGATCAGCAAATTTGCTGATGACACTAAGATGCTTGGATTGGCAGGTACAGAGGAGCAGTGCCAGGCAATACAACAGGACATAGATAGGTTGGTAGACTGGGCAGATAGATGGCAAATGGAATTTAATTCGGATAAATGCGAGGTGATGCATTTTGGCCGGAAAAATGTAGAAGAGAGTTATAGGATAAAAGGTAAAACTATACGGAGTATAGAGACGCAGAGAGACTTGGGGGTGCAGGTTCACAAGTCTCTGAAGGTGTCTTCACAGGTGGAGAAGGTGATAAAGAAAGCGTATAGTATGTTAGCTTTCATAGAAAAGGGTATAGAATACAAGAGTAGGAGTTTGATGTTGCAATTGTATAGAACGTTGGTTAGGCTCACTTGGAATACTGCGTCCAGTTCTGGTCGCTGTACTATCGGAAGGATGTGGAGTCCTTGGAGAGAGTGCAGAGGAGGTTTACCAGGATGCTGCCTGGTATGGAAGGACTGTCTTATGAGGAACGATTAAATAGGCTGGGGTTGTTTTCCCTTGAAAGACGTCGGCTTAGAGGGGATCTCATAGAGGTGTATAAGATTATAAGGGGTATAGATAGAGTAAATGGTGGTAAACTTTGTCCACCTTCAGAAATGGATAGGACGAGGGGTCATGGCCTTAGGGTGAGGGGGGCTATGTATAAGACGAATATTAGAGGGCAGTTTTTCACACAAAGGGTAGTGGGGGTGTGGAATGCACTGCCGAGTAAGGTGTGGGAGCAGGCACGCTGGGGATGTTTAAGGGTCTCTTGGACAGCCACATGAGTGGTATGCAGATAGAGGGATATAGTAGGACTGTTTAACTATGACTTTTTTTTTCCACAGGTAATTCGGTCCAACTTGACCAACAAGGAGCATGCATTCGGCAGGTGGTGCGAGGACAGCTCTTGGATGTTGATTCATGGGTTGCATGGTGCTTCATGTCGTAAATGAGTGCTTTATCTGGACCATCTGAAGGGCACCATGACAGCTCAGTGACTATCGCTGTAGCTGTGCAGACACTTGGAATTGGGACGGTGTCTGCGGGAGTTTGCGCGTTCTCCCCGTGGTTGCGTGGGTTTTCTCCGGGCGCTCCGGTTTCCTCCCACATCCCAAAATTTCGCTCTTAGGCTGATTGGGAAACAAATTGTCCCTACATTGAGATTCTTCCATATTAGGAATAACCTAAAATTAGAATAGGATAATGGAATTGTTACTATATAGTTATGATGGCGGCGTGGGCTCGTTGGGCCGAAGGGCCTGTTTTCCGTGCTGTGTTGCTCTTGCTCTAATTCAAACCATCAAGCCCTGGTAGCATCCTAGTAAATCTCTTCTGCACTTTTTCCAGTTTAATAGTATCCTTTTTACAATAGAGTGACCAGAACTGTACATGGCATTCCAAGTGTGGCTTTCCCAATGTCTTGTACAAATTCAACAAAATGTCCCAACTCCTGTATTCAGTGCTCTGACTAATGAGACCAAGCGTGTTGAATGCCTTTTTCACCACTCTGTGCATTTGTGACTCCACTTTCGAGAAGCTATGAACATGTACCCCTAGATCTCTTAGTTCTGTAACTCCTCCCAATACTTTACCATTAACTGAGTAAATCTTGCCCTGGTTCAATCTACCAAAACACATTACCTTGCATTTATCTAAATTAAATTCCATCTGCTATTCATCAGCCATTGGGCTAATTGATCAAGATCCCATTGCAATCAGAGATAACTTTCTTCACTGTCCGATATGGCATCAATCTTGGTATCATTTGCAAACTTACTAACCATGTCTCTTATATTGTCATTCAAATTATTAATATAAATGACAAGTAACAATGCACCCAGCAACAATCTCTGAGGCACACCATTAAATTTACTTTGTAATATACTGGGAAACAGAGTAGAACATTATGTAATTTACTCACATTGAAAATGATCATGCACTGCTGTGCTATTTTAAACTTTATCGTCATATGTCAACCATGATACAAAAAAGAATGAGGTGAATTTTACCATTCCACTTGCTACTGTAATTGGAGCAAGCGAGTATGAACCATGAAAAGTTTCTTATGGAGCTGATGCAATGGGCCAAATAGCCTAATTCTGCTCCTATACCTTATGGTCCTAATTAAAGATAAAACTCTTTGCCTAAAGCTATCCTTGAGACCTGTGAGTAAACATACTGGGACATATGTTACTGTGAGCCTTGAAGACCAAGAATCTCCAAAGTTTGATCTACAGCCTGAGCTCAGATAGCAGTCATGCTCTTGAATCTAATTAACCTCTGGGTCCTTGAGCAAGAGATAGGAATAATGAGCTAGCAAGATCCTGCTTTTGATCATTATCCAGCAAATGTAATTGGAAAATTTATATTTATGGATTTTGGCTGAGGACAGAGTTAGACTTGGCTGTGACATTGTGCATGAGGAATGACAAAGAGATTTCTGTCTGTAGAATGTTACCCAAGTAATCTTACTTCAAGACATTTGGGAAAACAAATGGAGAAAAATCTCTTGTGAGATAACACCATGTAACTTTTAGTTATGTGGATGGGTTTAAAACATTGCCTAATTTTCTCATATGGAAAGCAATTTAGGATTGCAAAGCTACTTAAAACAGACAAGAAATTGGTACAGAACTCTCCTTTTCCGCTGAAGATTTATTTCATTAAAGAGTTAATCTAGACTCCACAGAGCTTAGTCGCAGTGTATAAGGTACATTACACTTACAGCATCACGAGTATACACACATTTACAGTTTCCGTCGTATTGCCATGGCTTTTTAAAATCAACTTTTCATTTGGCAAAATGGAGCTGACGTTTCAAAGCTGTGTGGTAGCAGCCTGTCACTAATCATAAACTATCAGAGGGCAATCATCCTACTGCATTCATCTGTGCTGCATGGCGACCTGACTGTAGAATGAGTGACCTCTAGTGTTGGTATCAGCATAAAGAACATTCACAGAATTAAAAAAGCAAACACAAGACTGGACAGACAATTATTGGCAACTATGAGGAGAAGGAGTTTGTTATATTTTGAAACTTATAACAGCTGATTTTATATATGTAGCTGATAAATAGTAGTTTTCACAAACTGTGAATGTTCCAGTTAGGTTCTTGAGAAATTTGATTTCTAAACACTGATAGAAGCTTTTATTGGTAGGGGGATTGAATTTCGGAGCCTCAACGTCATGTTGCAGCTGTACAAAACTCTAGTGCGGCCGCACTTGGAGTATTGTGTACAGTTCTGGTCCCACATTATAAGAAAGATGTGGAGGCATTGGAGAGGGTACAGAGGAGGTTTACCAGGATGTTGCCTGGTTTGGAGGGCAGGTCTTATGAGGAGAGGCTGAGGGATTTGAGGTTGTTTTCGTTAGAAAGAAGGCGGCTAAGAGGAGACCTTATTGAAACATATAAGATGATTAGAGGTTTAGATAGGATGGACAGTGATAGCCTTTTTCCTAGGATGGAGAAAGCTAGCATGAGGGGACATAGCTTTAAATTTAGGACGGATGTCAGAGGTAGGTTCTTTACCCAGAGGGTGGTAAGGGTATGGAATGCACTGACTGCTGCAGTTGTAGATGCACCAAGTTTGGTGGCGTTTAAGAGGTTAGTAGATAAATTTATGGACGAAAAGGGAATGGTTTAGGTTAGATGGTCATTGCTTTCTCCTAATTGGTCGGCGCAACATCGAAGGCCGAAGGGCCTGTTCTGCGCTGTAATGTTCTATGTTCTATGTTCTAGAAGTGAAAGAACTGAGCCAGGTAACATGGTTCTGTAGCACTGCTGAGGACTATGTGACAACAGGAGCTCCAAATTAAAAGAAATGATACTTACCACTTTTCAGCAAAGCTTGTGGAACTTTCCATGCTGGGCAGGACATTAATAGGGGCACCATGTTAGTTTATGGACCAATACATTTGTGTGCTGTGCTGGATAGGGACCCAGTGAGGGTGTACTGTGCTGCATAGGCAACTTCTGTGGGTGTACTGTGCTGGATAGCGACCTTTTATGGTGTACTGTGATGGACAGAGAGGTTGTGGAGGTGCACTGTCCTGTGCAGGATAGGGATCTTGTATAGGTGTGCTGTGCTGTGCTGGATAGGTACCTTGTGTGGGTATGCTGTGCTGTGCTAGATAGGGAACATTAATGGGTGCGCTGTGTTGTGTTGGATCAGAAGCTTGTGTGGGTGTGCTGTGCTGAATTGGACTTTGTGCGGCTGTGCTGTGCTAGACAGTGACCTTGTGTGGGTGTACTGTGCTGTGCTGGTTAGGCAACTTCTGTGGTTGTGTACTGCGCTAGATAAGAACCTTGTGTGGATGCACTGAACTGTGCTGGACAGGGACCTCGTGTGGTTGTACTGTGCTGGATAGGGACCTTGTGTGGATGTACTGTGTTGCATTGGATAGGGACCTTGTGTGGATGTACTGTGCTGTGCTGCGCTCTGTAGGGAATTTGTATGAGTATGTGTAGGATAGGGATCTCGTGTGAGTCTATAGTGTTGTGCTGGATAGGGACTTTGTGTGGGTGTGCTGTGCTGGATAAAAACCTTGTGTGAGTGTACTGTGCTGTGTTGTGTAGGGATCTTGTGTGAATGAGCTGTGCTCTGCTGTGTAGGGACCTGTGTGGATATACTGCGCTGTGCTCGCTTACACACTTAGGTGGGTGCACTGTGCAACACTGAGTTGGGAATTTGTCTGGGTGCACTGTGCTGGATAGGGACCATGTGTAGCTGTACTGTGCTGTGCTGGATAGGGATCTTTTATGGCTCTACTGTGCCATTTCGATGGGGACCTTGTGTGGGTGCATTGTGCTATGCAGAATAGGGATCATGTGTGGTGTGCTGTGCTGTACTGGATAGGGACCTTGTGTGGGTGTACTGTTCGGCATAACGACCTTGTGTGGGTCCTGTGCTGTGCTTGATAAGGAACTTGGTGGGTGTACTGTGCTAGATAAGGATCTTGTGTGACTGTACTGTGCTGTATGGGGATCTTGTGTAGATATACTGTGCTGTGTTGGATAACGTTCTACGTGGGTTTACTGTGCTGGGTAGTGATCTTGTGTGAGTGTACTATGCTGTGCTGGATAAGGACCTTGTATGGTTGTACTGTGCTGGATAGGGACTTTGTGTGGGTGTACTATGCTGTGCTGGATAAGGACCTTGTGTGGTTGTACTGTGCTGGGTAGGGACTTTGTGTGGGTGTACTGTGCTGTGCTAGATAGGGACTTTGTGTGGGTGTACTGTGCTGTGCTGGATACGGACCTTGTGTGGGTGTACTGTGCTGTGCTGGATAGGGACCTTGTGTGAGTGTACTATGCTAGATAGGGAACTTGTTTGGATGTACTGTGCTGTGCTTAATATGGAACTTGGGTGGGTATACTCTGGTGTGCTGGTGTGGACATTGTGTGCAATGTTGGATAGACACCTTGTGTGGGCGTACTATGCTTTGCGGCACTCCACAGGGAACTTGAGTATGTGCGCAGTGCTGGATAAGAACCTTGTGAAAGTGTGCTGTGCTGTATGGGAACGTTGGGTGAGTGTACTGTGCTGGATAGAGACTTTGCATAGCTGTGCTGTGCTGTGCTTGATAAGGATCTTGTGTGTGTACTGTGCTGTGCTGGATAGGGACCTAGTATGTGTGTATTGTGCTATGTTGGATAGGGACCTTGTGTGGATGTTCACACATGTTCCTTATATGGATGTAATGTGCTGTGCTGCATGATGACCTTGTGTGGTTGTACTGTGCTGAGCTCGAAAGGGACCTTGTTTGGGCGTGCTCTGCTGGATAGGGACCTTGTGTGAGTGCATTGTGCTATGCTGGAAAGGGACGTTGTGTGGGTTTCTGTCCTCTGCTGGACAGGGACCTTGTGCGAGTCTACTGTGCTGTGCTGAATAGGGACCTTATATGGGTGTGCTGTGCTGTGCTGTGCTGGATAGGGATCTTGTGTGGGTGTATTGTGCTGGGTAGCGACCTTATGTGAGTATACTGTGCTGTGCTGTGTAGGGATCTTGTGTGAATGAATTGTGCTGTGCTGTGTATGGATCTGTATGGACGTACAGTACTGTGCTTGCTTGCGCACTTGTGTGGGTGTACTGTGCAGCACTGAGTTGGGAATTTGTATGGGTGTGCTGTGCTGGATAGGGGCCATGTGTAGGTGTATTGTGCTGTGCTGGATAGGGTACTATGTGCATGTGCTGTGCTGGATAGGGACCTTGTGTGGGTTATATTGTGCTTTGCTAGATAGGCACCTTGTGTGGGTGTATTCTGCTGGATAGGGGCCTTTTGTAGATGTACTGTGCTGCATTGGATAATGACTGCTTTATGGGTGTACTGTGCTGTGTTGAATAGGGGTCTTGTGTGGGTGTGCTTTGCTGTGGTGAATATACACCTTCTTTGGGTGGGCTGTGCTGTCTTGGATTGGGAACTTGTTGGTGTACTGAGATGACAACAGAACTTTTCAGCTGATTTTTGATCTGTTCTGCATTGATCCAGTGTGCACTTATCACTCATAGTTGAACAAGCACTGGCATGCAGCTAGGACCTTGTACTAATCCTGCTCAAAGTCCATTCAATGTACAGGTGAAGTACTTTCAAATTGTTTTTGCTTTTATGAAGTTTGTGTAAGTACTCTGTTGTAGTTTTGCTGATGAGTTGCATTTAGAAGGGATGGTAGAGGATTTTGTGACCTTTTCACATTAATAGTGCAGCAGTTCTGGGGGCTGTTGTTGTCATGCTTCTCGGTCTTTAACAGAGACTATTAGAATAGAAGTTACTGACAGGGAATGTCTGCAAAGAAAGAGGAGGAAGAAGGCTCTCCGTATATTGCCATA
Source organism: Sphyrna mokarran (assembly GCA_024679065.1). Lineage (NCBI taxonomy): Eukaryota > Metazoa > Chordata > Chondrichthyes > Carcharhiniformes > Carcharhinidae > Sphyrna > Sphyrna mokarran. The sequence continues at coordinate 27,927,628 of JAGIQG010000010.1, forward strand.
TACACCTAGAACTTTTAGGACTCATTTCTATGAAATGGTGGGTTTATGCAAAATTATTACAATGCATCCTTGTTGTCCTTATGTGGAGGTGCCGTAGTAAGAACAGTAATTAGGAAAGCAAAGCAAGAGTACAAAAATATATGGCAGATAAAGTAAAAGAAAACCAAAGATTTTTACCAGTCTATTAAGAGCAAGAGAATAACTAAAGAAAGATGGATGTGGTAACATGTGTGCTGCTAGTTCTCACAGAGTATTTTATCTGTGATTTAGATATTCAAGTTAAAGATGAGGAGTGTGAAATCTTAGATACAATAAGGATAATGAGAGGGTAAGTACTGGAAGGATTAAGTTATTAAGAATGTCATCAATTACATCATTGAAGGTGGGTAAATACCAGAAGCCAGGCTGTTAAAGGAAGCCAAGGAGGAAATAGCAGATGCCTTGAAGATCATTTTCCAATCTTCACTCAATAGAAGCTGGTTCCCAGGGGTTTGGAGGTATGGAAATGTTAAACCATTATTTAAAAATGGATTTGAGGATTAGACCAGAAAAACCAGTCTGGTCAGTCTGACTTTGATGATGGGAAACAGTTCTGAAAGAAAGGATAAACTGTCACTTGGGAAGGCAAGGATTGATCAGGGATAGTCAGCACAGTTTCATTGGTGGAAGATTGTGTCTTAATAACTTAATGGAATTTTTTGAGGAAATAACAAGGAAGATTGATGAGGGTAATATTATGGATGCTGTCTGTATTGATTTTAGTCAGGTTTTTGACAAAGTCTCAAATGGCAGATTGGTCAGAAAAGTGAAATCTAGTGATACAGAGGAAGGTAGATCCAAAATTGGCTCAGGGATAGGAAATAAAGAATGATGGTCAATGGATGTTTTTGCGAATGGAAAGCATTTTCCAGTGGCCCTCCACAAGGCTCGGTGTTGGGGCTTTTGCCATTAATTATTTAGACTTAAATGTGGGAGGCATGATTGGGATATTTAGAGATTGCACAAAAATTAGCTGTGTAGTTGACAGTGAAGAAACCAGCTGTGCACTCCAGAATGATACCAATGGTTTGGTTGAGTGGATGAAAAAGTGGGTAATGGAATTGAATCTGGAGAAGTGTGAGTTAATGCATTTGGGGAGATCAAACTGAACGAGGGAATAGTCAATATATGGTAGAGTATCGAGAGGGTTAAAAGGAAGTCAGAAACCTAGGAGTGCATGTCCATAGATCCTTGAAGGTGAGAGGACAAATAGACAAGGTAGTAAAGAAAGCATATGGAATGTTCTCCTTTAAGTTTCTTTTAATGTTTATTCATCACAAATAAGACTTACATTTACACTGCAATGAAGTTACTGTGAAATTCCCCTGTTTGCCACAGTTCAGTGCGTGTTCGGGTCAATGCACCTAACCACCATGTTTTTCAGAATGTGGAAAGAAACCAGAGCACTCGGAGGAAACCCACAGTGAGAACATGCAAACTCTACACAGACAGTGACCCAAGCCGGGGATCGAACCCAGGACCCTGGTGCTGAGCTAGCTATCGTGCCGGTGGTGTATTGAATGCAAGAGCAGGAATATAATGATGGAACTGTATAAAAGGCTAGTTCGACCCTAGGTGGAATTTGGTGTGCATTACAGGAAGAACATAATTGCTCTGGAAAGAATATGAGGAGATTAACAACAATATTAACAGAAAATTGCAGCTGTGATAAGAGATTGCATAGATTGGATTTGTTTTTCTTAGAATAGAAGAGGATGAGGAATGACTTAACTGAGTTGTGTAAAATCATGAGGGTGGCCAGGAAAGACTAGCTGAGGGGTCAATTCCCAGGGGGCAAAGATTTAAGTTGATTTTCAAAGGATTCAACGTGACATGAGGAAAATCATTTCACCCAGTGTGTGATAGGCATTCGGAAGTCACTGCCTAACTTGGCGGTTGAGGCTGAGATGGTTAACTCATTTGGAAGTATTGGATCTGCATCTGAATTACTGTAACCTGCAAGGCCACAGATCAGTTGCTGGAAAGTGAGATTAAATTGAACTGCTTGTTTCTTTCTCTTTTTCAGTTGGTGTGGACACAATGAGCTGCATGGTCTCTTTCTGTACCATATGGTTCTATGTCAGGTTAAATATTTCATAAATCAAGCCAATAAAACACAATTTCTTGCATGCAGTATATACGATTTAGACACCAGTTATGCTCACATACTGAGGATACCTTCAGGACATCAAAAGCATGTCTAGTTTACTTACACTAGCCTTTGCAAGATTAAAACACAGTTCGAAAGAATTTCTGTTGCATCTTTTATGGTTGTCATTACTTAGGGAAATGTTAATGTTATATCCATTTGCTCTGTATTCCACTGACACACCACCTATTATTTAATACTGAGGTTAATTTTTGGCATTCATTGAGTATGCCTTCAGTGTCTTACTCCTCCAGTCATTGAATCAGAATTGCACAGGATAAGGTCATTTGGACAAGAGTACAAGAATTTAGGAAATAGGAGCACAAAGGAATAATATGGCCCCTCAAGCCTTCTCCATTATTGGATTTTAAATCCTTGATCTCATCCACTTTCTATGGGGATATATCCCTGTCTATCCCAGCCTTAAATGTATTCAATAATGGAACATCTACAACACACTCTGGGTTGAAGAATTCCAAAGTAAAGTCATTTCTTCTCATTGCATTCCTAAATGATTGACCTTTCATCTTGAGATCGGACCAATCCAGTGCATGCCAGCTCTCTGTAAAGCAATCTAGTCAGTCCAATAATTCTCCTCAATCCCCTTTAGTGCAATTTACATTTCTATCTCACGTTCATAGAATCATAGAATCCCTACAGTGCAGAAGGAGGCCATTTGGCCCATAGAGTCTGCACCAGCAAAAATCCCTCCCAAGCCCCATCTCTGCAACCCCACATACTTATTCTGCTAATCTCCTGATGCTAGGGAAAATTTATCATCGCCAATCCACCTAACCAGCATGTCTTTCGGGATATTAGAGAGAATTCACCCTTTCACACGCATCTCATTGTGCTTAAAGTCTGTCTGGTGCATATATTGTCTTTCTGAAATGCATTTTAACCAAACAGGTCTTCAGTAACTTAATATTATGTAATTTTATACAATGCTAATGATCTTATTCAGTTTAATTATCTGTACGGACTGATCCTTAAGGATAACATTATTCAGCTTTTCCCCTGTTTCAGTTGCTTCTTCCCTTTTGCCTTTGGCAATTATCTATACTCCTGAATAATACAGATAAAACTTACTGCAGGCAGAAGTGTAAGCCATGAGATTTTATTTAATGATTTGATTTGTGTAAAATCAAATCTTGCTTTTGATGCTTTTTCACTATTGTTTATGCCTCTGTTAATTTTCTGTCTACCCTAACTCACTTTGTGATGGTGTTCCCTGGTTCCAAAAGAGAGAGATGAAAATCAGAATTCTCGACAGCCTTCTCTTTCTTTCTCACACTTAGAGAAATTATCAACAGGAGATGTAGATTTTCAGAATCCAAATTGCAGGAGAAATTCCAAATTTCAGAACTGAAGCTAGATAGTGATGAAGACCTCTGTCACGGAGACGTCTTTCAGGCATTTAGATCATTGCGGGTAAAACTCAACTTCAGCAGAGGGCAAAAAAAATGGAAAACAAAAGATCAAGCGTCTGCCTAACTTCCCTTGTCATTCATTGAAGGGATGCTGTAATCAATGGTGCCCAAATTCTATCTCTACTGAAGTTCAACTATACCCTGTAGAGCAAAGAAGTGGAGTTACCAGCATTGGGCAGGAGTAGACACAGTAAATAGTTTCACAACACTAGATTAAAGTGCTTTATTTGGTAGCATGAGCTTTTGGAGCTCACCTGATGAAGGAGCAGTGCTCCGAAAGCTCATGCAACCAAATAATACCCCAATGGACCTGGTGTTTGTGAGACTACTTAGTGTGCTTGCTGAGGAAAGGCAGTAAGTTTATTTTACCTTTGCTGGATCTCTTAAAGAACACAGGTGGCAAGGAATAAAACAAGATATAGCCTGAAGAAACTACAACGCTTCCAAACTGTCCTAGTATCCAAAAACCTGACTACTCAAGAACAAATGAGATTCTTAGGCAAAGTCATGTGACAATGAGCAGTCACATGGACTTTTTAAGTTAACCTATAGTTAAAACCAACATTACTTCACTTATGATGGAGTGTTTAAAAAACCTAAAAGTACCTGAAAACTAGAAGTTGAAAGAATAAAATTGATAGTGAGAATCTGTGGACATGCCCTGTTGAAAACTTCTGAATATCTACACATGTTTTGTAATCCACAAAATCTGTATTACTATTTGTTTTAACATGTCAGGAATTTTGTGAGTTTGCAACTTTTGGGGGACTTTGTCACCTTTTGCAAGTTCTCAAGGTTTACGCACACATGAAGTGTGTGTTTGAAAATAAGTTTGAAAAATTATTTGAGCAGTTTGAATTATTCATTTTGACAATTAGTGGTTTGTGATTGCTAATCTTGAAGAACAACAATTTGATGGGTAGGATTTTGTTTGTGATTGACAAAGAGACTATTTTATGCAAAGCATGGCAATTGTTGAAGCCAAGTGGAAAAGAGTCATTAATTAACAGCACAGAAGGTTGACGTTTGACCCAGCAAGACCATGTAGAGCAATCCAGCCTCTTCCACTTTCATTCCTCACTGTAGACCTGTAGCTTGGTATACATATTTCCTTCAAGTACCCATCCAATTTCTTTTAAAAGCATTGATAGTCTGTGTTTCACCAACATTGTGGGCAGTTTCAAGGGCATTATCACTCGCATTGAAAATACTTTTGCTCACATCCCCTTACACTTCTTGCCCAAAATATGCAATGTGTTTCTTGGTCCATGCACCATCAATTAATGGATACAGTTATCCTTTGCCAAATTATCCAAATTGTCAAAATCTATTAAACCTCTGCCAGACCTTCCATCAATCTTGTTTGCCCCAAGAAGAAAGAAAAACTTTTCTGTGACGTTGCAGCTAGATTATTCTTCAGAATGTTCAAATCTCCACAGTGCAGAAGAAGGCCATTCAACCCATCAATCCTGTGCTGATTCTCTGACAGGAGGTCTTATCCAGGCCCTCTCCTCCACCCTATCTCTGTAACTCTGCAGATTCACTGTGACTAATCCATCTCACCTAGATATCTTGGGATACTAAGAGGCAATTTAGCATTGCCAATCTACTTAACTTGCACAATTTTGGATTGTGATAGGGAACCAGAGCACCGGGAGGAAACCTATGCAAGCATGAGGAGAACATGTAAATTCCACACAGACAGTCACCCAAGGCTGGAATCAAATCCCTGAGGCAGCAGTGCTAACCACTATGCCATTGTGCTGCCCATTGACCATTCTGGTCAATTTCCTTTGCACCCTCTTCATGAATAGGATTTTCATCTTTGAGGAAGGTAGTTAGAGTCAGGAAATTCCAGGTTCCGCTAATTTACTTCGGGAGAAAGGGTCCATAATATTGGCAACTTTAATTGTGGACGAGGTCACAGATGCAGGCCGCAGATAAGCCAGCTGACCCGGGAAAAAGTTTGGAAATGGCCACAGAGGCTGTCAGGTATAGGGATGTGCTAATTAACAGGCTGAGACTTTGTCCCAGACGAACTCACTGGGGTCTTTTAAAAAACTTCTGGATGAGTATATGGGATTAAATGGGATTGGGAGTTACAGATAGTTCTATGGCCTAGTAGGTATGGGTACGATCAGCGCAACCGAAGGGCCTGTTTGTGCTGTAGTGTTCTATGTTCTAGAACTAATTTGGAAGAATTGCCCCCGTAATCTCTTCTAGCAAAGCCTCAACTGAAACCAGAGAATTAAAAATTCTATGAAAATGTGATGTTTTATTTCATCTAAAGTGCGATCATATTTATGAAAAATATGATACATTTTGAACTTTTGTTTATTCATTCATTTGAAAATAAATGCATTACAGAAGGCAAATTAGAATTTTAAGATAAATATAGGCAAAAAAATGTTGACCTTTTTTGCAAAGCCCTTTCTGTTTTTTAATTTTCCACACAAGCAAGACCAGGAGTGTGAGTCCCAATTCTGAGTGGAGCTGGAAATGGATGAGGCAAATGCCAAACTTCCCCCTGCTACCCACTAGTTACAATACGAGGCTCAACAGTTTTAATTCTCAAGTCTTATCTGCAAGGCTTGAATTGTGCCTCCAACTCCATCTGCTCTCATTTTTGTTGACAGTCATGTGGAATATTATCAAGTGCCTTCTGAAAGCTGAATAAAATGACCTGATTTAGTTTGTCTGCTACCTTCATGTAGTAATCACAAGTACCTCTCTTAATCTGAGAGAGTTGGAAGGAAATTTGCTCCAAAAAAACTACCCAGAAGGTACACCAGGATGGTCATCCTAACTCCTACTCTAATCTTTCCCTTTCTTGTGGGTGTGTATCTAACCTCTTTCAGCCTCTGCCTTCACTTGGGCTGGTAGCTTGGCATTCAGGTTTGAGAACTTGCTACTGAACATCATTTCCTTTGCATATTTGAGCTAGTATATGTGAAATGTATGCTAACTTGCAGTAATTTTTATGTTGCTGTTAATGGAATGATTTTGATTTGATTTGATTTATTATTGTCACATGTATTGGGAGATAATGAAAAGTATTGTTTCGTGCAGGCTATACAGACAGAACATACCATTCATAGAATACAAATGGGAGAAGGAAAGGAAAGGGTGCAGAATATAATGTTACAATCATTAGCTAGGGGGTAAAGAAAGATCAGCTTAATATATGGTAGGTTCTATCATAAATCTGATGGCAGCAGGAAAGAAGCTATTCTTCAGTTTGTTAGTTTGCAATCTCAGACTTTTGTTTTTATTTCCTGATGGAAGATGGTGGAAGACAGTATGTCTGGGATGCATGGGGTCCTTGATTATGCTGGCTGCTTTTCCAAGGCAGTGGAAGTGTAGACAGCGTCATCATGGTTTGCATCTTGGACTGGGTTTTAAAACTCCTAAAAGTTCCTGACTACAAGTAGATGTAATGTGCATCAATGCACTGATCTGACATTATTTGTCATTTTGTTTGCTGAGAAACGATTTTAGGGTTTTATCCTTAACTTTTCCAGGCTTCACTGAGAGAAAGTGCACTCATTCCACAGTTTCAGAGACTGAAAAACAGTTTACTTTTACTTTTAATGGCAAATGGGAATTTAGACACTTGCTTATTGTAGAAAGATTGTTCCCATATTTGTCATTATAGTTTTCTTTTTAAAAAGCTAACGTAGTCATGTTTTTTTCCTTTAAGAGGACATAGATTGTGAGGCAATGCTTCAGGGATTTACTGCAGAGCAATATTGAGAATTCAGTGAACATGGAAAGGATGGGAATTTGAAGGATATGGTATACAGAAACAGCTAGGAGCTAGGGAATGATTGTGTAGAAACAGCAGGAGCTATATTGAAAAATGGGTAATTGGCTGAGTGTATTCCATTGTATCTCATGCACACAACCTAGAAGGCAACAAATTCAAACCATGCTTTCCTCTGAATTTACAATCTGATAAAATATTAGGCTAGATTTTTGGTGAGGAAGCATTCTGTACTCCTGACCAAGATGTCTGTGGTCAGCTTGCCCACCCCACATGAGAATGTGCTGGGGACAGCTTTATTTGAGTCAGAGTGTTCCTCTGCCCCCATCTGAGGTTCCTCTGTCCCATCTGCAAAAGTTTCACCCTAGAGAGGTGCCAGCCAACCTGACTACAGGCAATCCTCAGAAAAAGTGGATCTCAGACTTCAGACAAATCCAGGGATTTTGCTTGGGCCTGACTCTCTCACCCTGGCGACTGGCAGGGACAGTGTGCCTGTTTTATGGGGCCCACCAAGGGTGCTTGTTTCAGAAATCAAGGGCAGATCTGGGAATGTGTCTTTAATGAGCACAAAGGAATCCCCCTTCCTGCCCAACAACAGCCCATGCGGTGAAAGTTGTTAGCCTGCTTGCCTTGCTTCTTCTTCCCCTGCTGGATTTAATATAGTGGCAGAGGCAGAATGGGAATGACCATTGCATGGCCATCTAAGGACCTGAATAGGCCCAAAGGTTAGGAGTTGCCTGATGTCTTCCCAGCCCACTGAAGTATGAAAGACAGGTCAGGAAAGAAGGTGGTATACTGGTCACCCATTTTATTTTGTGATTTCTCCCCACCTTCAAATATGCTAGCAGGAGCAGTAAAATTCAACTGATGCTAAACTATTGGAAGAATCACAGCAATGTTAGAACATAGAACATAGAACATAGAACAATACAGCACAGAACAGGCCCTTCGGCCTTCGATGTTGTGCCGACCAAAATAAAAAGCAATGCCCCTCCTAACTAAACCATTCCCTTCTCATCCCTATACTTATCCACTAACCTCTTAAACGCCACCAAACTTGGCGCATCTACAACAGCTGCAGGCAGGGCATTCCACTCCCTAGTCACTCTTTGAGTAAAGAACCTACCTCTGATATCCGTCCTATAACTCATACCCCTTAATTTAAAGTTGTGTACCCTCGTGCTAGCTTTTTCCATCCTAGGAAAAAGGCTATCACTGTCCACCCTATCCAAACCTCTAATTATCTTATATGTTTCAATAAGATCCACCCTTAGCCGCCTCCTTTCTAACGAAAACAACCTCAAATCCTTCAACCTCTCTTCATAGGACCTGCCCTCCATACCATGCAACATCCTGGTAAACCTCCTCTGTACCCTCTCCAATGCCTCCACATCTTTCTTATAATGTGCGGACCAGAACTGCACACAATACTCCAAGTGCGGCCGCACTAGAGTTTTGTACAGTTGCAACATGATGCTGCGGCTCCTAATTCAATCCCCCTACCAATAAAAGCTAAGACTCCATATGCCTTCTTAACAACTTTATCCACTTGACTGCCTACTTTCAGGTATCTATTGACACATACACCAAGATCCTTCTGTTCCTCAACACTATTAAGAGCCCTACCATTATCCCTATACTCTACACATTTATTGTGCCTGCCAAAGTGCATTACCTCACACTTTTCCACATTAAACTCCATTTGCCACCTCTCGGCCCAGCTCTGCAACTTGTCCAAGTCCTCTGTAAACTATAACACCCCTCTTCACTATCTACCACTCCACCAACTTTAGTGTCATCTGCAAATTTACTGATCCATCCCTCAATACCCTCATCCAGATCATTTATAAAAATTACAAACAGCAGGGGCCCCAAAACAGACCCCTGAGGCACACCACTCGTCACTGAACTCCACGATGAATATCTCCCATCAACCACCACCCTCTGTCTTCTATCTGCCAGCCAATTTCTAATCCAATTAGCTAAATCACCCTCTAAATCCTTTTAAATCCTTTTAAATAAGTTACATTTTTTTTAAATGGCCAGCAAATTAATAACACAGCTGGCCAATTGCTGCATTCTACATAGTGGAATTCATTGAGTGCACCTAAACTTTTCTCCTATTTTTGTAGAATTTTAAAACATAAAGATCATTTTTTTTAACCATAGATGTTAGAATGGTGGTTATCTACATCACTTTGTTGAATCACACTGGTATACCCTTACGGAGATTTCATCTTGTAAGACAGTTTTATAAAAGAGTAAGCTGCTGGAAAGTGGATTCATGTTCATCTCACATTTGTAACATTGAGCAGACTATCATTCTAAAAGTCAGAAGATGTTCTAATACAAAGAGCAGGAAATAAATGCAGATTTATAATATAACCATGTGATTCAAATCTATTTTGTTCTATGTAATCACCTTTCCTGCAATGTTACTGTTTACTGTCCAAGTTTGAACATTTCTCTTGTTCCCTGTGGCTGTTTTAAGTAGACTGAAAGCAGCTTGCAAATTGATCCATGTTCAGGTTGTTTCAGTGCATTTAACTGATCTTTCTGCAAATGGCGTATTTCAAGATGGATTTGAAGAAAAGATGAAATGAAATTGTGCAAATTCTATGTTTCAAAAGTGGCCAGTCAATGCTCAGTTTCAGGTTCAGTAATATGTTTCTATTCATGAATGACTCAATTGAAAATGAACTGAATTGTTTATTCAGTTCCTGCTTGGTTGTTTGTGGCTGAGTGTACCCATGACAAAGCGTGTACAGAAAGTCTTATTCTAGTTTGCCAGACACCCTGGACTGAATTCCAACTCCAAAACTCAAACTGGCTGTGGATTGGGTGAGAAGTTAGAATTTTTAAAATTTTAAGTACTATCCCAATCCATCACGAATGTACCTGGATTCTGGAGTAAAGGAGGTGGGAGCAAGAACCTGCTCTAATATGTATATTTTGCTCAATTTTAACTTGTTTTACAGCTTTAACTTTGGCTAGTCAGATTTGTAGGCTTCCCCTTGCCCACTACCAGCTTCCCAAACTTATCTTCCCTGAGATCAACCAACAACACCCCACCCCCACCTCCACCACCTTGAGTTAGGCAGTTTATACAGAAAATCATTTATTGGAAATTGGGCCCTTCATGCCCCCTGCGATCAGACCCCTTTCTGGCTCAGGGATCAGAACCTCTGTCTCCCTCTGGCTCAGGGATCAGACCCTCCACCTCACCCCATCCCTCCCGACCCCATTCCACCCCGCTCCACTCCTTCCTCAGGGATCCCTTTTAGAACAAAGAACAAAAACAAAGAAAAGTACAGCACAAGAAACAGGCTCTTCTGCCCTCCTTGTTGATCATGATGTCCTAGTTACACTGAAAAAAACCTTCTGTCCTTATTCGGTCTGTATCTTTCTATTCTCTCCCTGTTCGTGTACCATTCAAATGCCTCTTAAATGTTGTTGATGTGCCTGCTTCCACCACCTCCTCTGGCAGTGTGTACCAGGCACCCAACACTCTCTGTGTGAAAAACGTATCCACACATCTCCCTTAAACTTCCCCCCTCACCTCGAAACTGTGCCTCCATGTAATTGACACTTCCACTGTTTCTATGCCTCTCATAATTTTTGTAAACCTCTATCAGGTCTCCCATCAGCATGTCTTTCCGGTGAAAATAATCCTAGTTTATTCAAGTACATAACTAACACTCTCAACATCCTGCTGAGCCTTCGTTGCACTCTCTCCAAAATTTCCACGTTCTTCTGTTAGTGCAGTGGCCAAAACTGCTTGCAATACTCAAAATTCAGCCTAACCAAGGTTTTATATAGCTGCAACATGATTTCTCAACTCTTGTACTCAATACCCTGGCCAATGAAGGCAAGCATGCCAAGCATCTTCGCTCAGGAATCAGACCACTTCATATTCCCAGCAGCAGCTGCAAGCTCTTAACCTGCTCCAAAGTATGCCTCACTTGGCTGGAAGTCAAGCCGATCATTCAATCTGACTTTGAGCAGGAATCCGACTGTAACAACAATATATATACATTCTGAAGTTAAAACTCTGCAGCGTGCAAAGAAAGCCAAATGATGTTAGTATCAGGGTCCCTGAGTTTAAACACTATGGACTGGAGTTTCTGGATGATTTCCACCAATGATGTGGAGATGCCGGCGTTGGATGGGGGTAAACACAGTAAGAAATCTCACAACACCAGTTTATTTGATAGTAAATCCACAAGCTTTCGGAAATGCTGTTCTTTCATCAGATGTGTGGAAAGCTCTGATCAGAAAAGGGCATATAAAGAATAGGTGCTTTTATATTCCCTTCTCTGATCAGAAATTTCCACAAACCAGATGAAGGAACAGCGTTTCTGAAATCTTGTGGGTTTACTATCAAATAAACTGGTTGGACTTTAACCTGGTGTTGTGAGACTTCTTACTGTGATTTCCACTCAGACATAAAAGTAATCTGGATGGAATTGAATGAAATAACATTAAAAATGGTTCTCCTGGGTGCTCTGGTTTCCTCCCACACTCCAAAGATTTGTGGGTTAGGTGGATTGGCTATCGTAAATTAACCCCAGTGTCAGGGATTAGCAGGATAAGTATGAAGGGTTGTGGAATAGGTCCTGAGTGGGATTGTTTGGTGCAGACTCGATGGGCCAAATGGCCTTCTGCTGTACAGTAAGGATTCTATGGTGGAACTTTAAATGAAATACATTCATAATTACTTTACACGCAAGTATCCATAATTTTTAACTCTGATCAAATGTTTGCTTCAGATGTAGCCCATGTCTCAGCATCTTGGGTGGCACGGTAACACAATGGTTAGTACTGCTGCTTCATAGCTTCAGGACCCTGGGTTTGATTCCCGGCTCGGGTCAGTATCTGTGTGGAGTTTGCACATTCTCCTCTGGGTGCTCCGGTTTCCTCCCAAAATCCAAAGATGTGCGGGATAGGTTGATTGGCCATGCTAAAATTGCTCCTTAGTATCCTGAGATGTGTAGGTTAGAGGGATTAGTGGGGAAAATATGTAGGGATATTGGGGTATGGCTTGGTTAGGATTGTGGTCAGGGTACACCTGATGGGCTGAAGGGTTCTGCACTGTAGGGTTCTATGATTCTTCTCTGGTCATGTTGGTAAATCCTTATAGATTGCACAATTCAGGGGTGTTCTCAGATTCCCCGTTGTGTCCATATTCTTTGACTGGGAGCTGTGATCACTTGAATCCTGTGTTAATCATCTGTGTCCATAGTGAAGACCAGATAATTGAAGCCTTACAGTGTTTTATTTCTCCTGCTGTTGTTGCAATTATTTTAAATAACTTTAAATTTGGTCCAAATTAGTCTCACTTCAGTCAATTGCACACAGCAGGACACACCTGTGAAGTTTCAATTGCCTGCTGGTCACAGTTCTTATTTACCAATCACAGGTTAAATCAGTCAATTGAAGCCAATTAAGTAAGACCTGGTATATTAAATTAGTCAGTTGAAGAATGCTTTGTTTTCTAGCAGTGCCATTCCTCTGAGCTGCTGGAGAGGACACTGTCTCAGTAACATAGAAATGTAAGTTGAATGAGCAAAAGTAGGCCATTCAGCCCTTCAAGCCTGTTCTATTATTCAACAAGCATATAGAGTCATAGAATCATACAGTGTAGAAAGAGGCCCTTCAGCCCATTGAGTCAGCACTAACCACAATCCCATCCAGGCCCTAGCCCCATACCCCTACATATTTTACCCACTAAACCCTTTAACCTACACACCTCAGGACACTAAGGGGCAATTTTTAACATAGCCAATCAACCTAATCCGCACATTTTTGGACTATGGGAGGAATCCGGAGCAGCCAGAGGAAACAGACAGTGACCCAAGCTAGGAATCAAACCCAGATCCTTGGAGCTGTGAAGCAGCAGTGCTAACCACTGTGCTTCCGTGCCATCCCGTCTTTACAGAAGGAGGCTACTGGAATCATTGAGTTTGTACCTACCACAATCCCACACAGACACTGCGTAACCCCACATATTTACCTTGCTAACCCCCCTGACATGTGCATCAATTTAACATGTCCAATCAAACTAACCTACACACCTTTAGAACATAGAACATTACAGCGCAGTACAGGCCCTTCAGCCCTCGATGTTGCACCGACCAATGGAACCAATCTAATGAACCTCTAACCTAAACTATTCCAATGCTATCCATATGCCTATCCACTGACTATTTGAACGCCCTTAAACTTGGCGAATCCACAACTGTTGCAGGCAGAGCATTCTACGCCCTTACTACCCTCTGAGTAAAGAACCCACCTCTAACATCAGTCCTTTAACTACACCCCTTAATTTAAAGCTATGTCTCCTTGTGTTATCCATCTCCATCTGAGGAAAAAGGCTCTCACTATCCATCCTATCTGACCCTCTGATCATCTTATATGTATCAATTAGGTCACCTCTTAGCCTTCTTCTCTCTAATGAAAATAATTTCAAGTCCCTTAGTCTTTCCTCACAATACCTACCCATCATATCAGACAATATCCTGGTAAATCTCCTCTGCACCTTTTCCAATGCCTCCACATCCTTCTTACAATGTGGCGACCAAAACTATACATAATACTCCAAGTGTGGCCTCACCAGAGTTTTGTACAGTTGCAACATAACATCTTGGCTCCGAAATTCAATCCCTCTACCAATAAATGCTAACACACTATACGCCTTCTTAACAACCTTATCAACTTGGGTGCCAACTTTCAGAGATCTATGCACCTGTACACCGAGATCTCTCTGCTCATCTACACTACTAAGAGTCCTACCATTAGCCCTATATTCTGCACATGTATTACTCTTACCAAAGTGAATCACCTTGCACTTTTCCACATTAAACTCCATTTGCCACTTCTCGGCCCAGCTCTGCAACATATCTATGTATCTCTGCAAACTGTAAGATCCATCCTCACTGTCTACAAGTCCTCCAACTTTGGTATCGTCAGCAAATTTACTAACCCATCCCTCTACACCCTCATCCAGGTCATTTATAAAAATAACAAACAACAGTGGCCCCAAAACAGATCCCTGACATACACCACTTGTAACTAAACTCCGGATTGAATATATCCCATCAACCACCACCCTCTGTCTTCTATCAGCTAGCCAATTCCTAATCCAATTTGCTAAATCACCCTCAATCCCATGCATCTGCATTTTCTGCAGTATTCTTCCATGGGGAACCTTATCAGACGCTTTGCTAAAATCCATATACACCACATCAACTGTTTTACCTTATCCACCTCTTTGGTCACCTTTTCAAAAAACTCAATAAGATTTGTGAGAAACGACCTTCCCCTCACAAAACCATGCTGACCATTCCTAATCAATTCATTTCTTTCGAAATGACTATAAATCCTATCCCTTATAACTCTTTCCAAAACTTTCCCCACAACAGATGTAAGGCTCACCTGTCTATAATTTGCAGAACGGTCTTTACTCCCCTTCTTAAACAAGGGGACAATATTTGCCATCCTCCAGTCTTCTGGCACTACACCTGTAGCCAATGATGATATGAAGATCAAAGCCAAAGGCTCTGCAATCTCCTGTCTGGCCTCCCAGAGTAACCTGGGATAAATCCCATCCGGCCCAGGGGACTTATCTATTTTGATACTCTCAAGAATAGCTAACACCTCCTTCTTATGTACCTCTCCTGTCTAGTCTACAACCCTGTATCCCAGTATTCTCCCCAATTCCATTGACATTTTCCCGCATGAAGACTGACGAGAAATACTCATTCAGTGCCTCTCCAATCTCTACAGGCTCCACGCACAACTTCCCACTATCTCCGATTGGCCCTAACCAATCTTTTATTCTTAACATATCTATAAAAAGCTTTAAGGTTCTCCTTTATCCTTTCCTATCTCGTGCTGTGTTGACTACGCTTAACTTATGTTAATCCCTTATAAGAACAAGCATTTGTATTTCTCGTCCAAATTCAAAGACTTTCAAATTATGAGTTGGAGTACCTAGAAGAAACCCACACAGATACAGAGAGAATGTGCAAAATCCACACAGACATTGACCCGAGGCCAGAATTGAACCTGGGTCCTTGGCGCTGTGAGGCAGCAGTGCTAACCACTGTGCCATCCTGTTCATCAGGATTAATCTGGTTGTTGCCTCAACTCTCATTTACTAACTATAAGCCATAATCCTTGGCTTTCTTGTCTATCAGAAAGCTGTCTAATTCTATCTTAGCCTTCTCTGTCCCAGCTATGGAAAAAGTGAAAAAACAAAAACAGCACTCACGCACACACTCCCACCCCTAACAAACAGTCTCCAGCTCCATCCCCATCCATGACATCACATGCCTTTATACCCACCATGCCAAACCCTTTTCCCACCCACCACCCTTTGTTCTTTCACTTTCCTTTCCAATGCTTCCAGTATCTGCTATGCATAAACCTCAGGACTTGTGCTGAGTTTAACTAAAGTTCTTAAGACTCCATTGACGAATTCAATATCAAAAAGATACTTAGGTTAATAAAAACCCGTTGACTACGTTTAACTTATTTTAATCCCTTATAAGAACAAGCATTTGTATTCATAGTCCAAATTCAAAGACCTTCAAACTATGAGTTCACGGGCATCCCACTGTGATGGTGAAAGGTTGTGAAACTAATCATATAATAGTGACCCTCAGGTCAACAGATAAGAGTGAAATGGAAACACTGATTTATTTCAATTATTTTATTTTGATGGCTTGACATCTTGACAGCTCCTTTGACAATTCCAATGTGACCATGATACCTCTCCCAAAGGTGTCCCAGGATCAAATCAAAAAGGATACCTTAATCTTGAAAAGGGTATTCAATGTCTCCAAAGAACTCTCGTAAATTTACATCTTCTCCTATCTGGTCTAATGTGCACACATCACCTTTCCCATTCCCTTCTTGCAAAAATAAGATCAGACTGAAGATAGCTGTACTTGATAGATCTCCAAATTTGGATTTTAGGGGAAGGATCTCTGGCCATTTCACAGAGATGGAGAGTCTCTTCATCTGTGTAAAGGTTCAGTCAAAGTGTCCACCTGTATTCTTCTAATGTAATAAAATGTTACAAATATAATAAATATAAATATAATAAAAGCTTCACAGGGGTATTATAAAACAAAATCTGAACCACTGTAGGAGATATTGGGGCAGATGGCCATAAACTTGCTCCAAGGGATCAATTTTAAAGAACTGAAAAGAGAAAAGTAAGGTAAAGAAATGGAGGGAATTCTAAAACTTGGGGCCTAGGCACTGAAGACACAATAACAATGATGGAACAATTAAAATAAAGCATGTGCAGGAGGCCAGCAATAGAGGAATTTTGGCATCCTGGATCATGACAAGATGGTTGTTTTGCTTCCAAGCTTGAAGGCTGTTTGTTCAAGTCTGGGACTTGAGCACATAATCTAGGCTGGCAGTTCAGTGTAGTATTGGGAGATTGTTGCTCAACATATGTGCAACAATCCAAACAGATACTGGGATGAGAGTGCCATAGTTTTTATTCATTTATAGAATGTGAGGATCATTGGTTCGGCCAGCATTTATTGCCCAACCCTAGCTGCCTTTCAGAAGGTAGTGGTGAGCTACCTTCTTGAACAACTACAATCCCTGAGGTGTGGGTACATCCACAGTGCTGCTAGGGAGGAAGTTTGAGCATTTTGACCCAGCAACAGTGAAGGAATAGCAACATATTTCCAAGTCAGAATGGTGAATGACTTGGAGGGGAATTTTAAGATGGTGGTGTTCACAAGTATCTGCTATTCTTGCTCTTCTAGATGGTAGTAGTTGTGGATTTGGAAGATACTGCCTAAGGAAGTTTGGTTAGTTCTTGCCATGCATCTTGTAGATGGCAAACACTGTTCCCGCTTTTTATTAGTAGTGGAGAGATTGCATATTGTGCAAGGGGTAGCAATCAAGTAGACTGGTTTGTCCTAGATGGTGTCAAGTTTCTTGAGTGTTGTTGGAACTACTCATCCAGGCAAGTGGAGAGTATTCCATCATATTCCTGACTGGTGGACAGGCTTTGGGGAATCAAGACATGAGGTGTTAGCTATTCTTGAGAGTATGAAAATAGATAAATCCCCTGGGCTGGATGGGATTTATCCCAGGTTACTCTGGAGGCTAGAGAGCAGATTGCAGAGCCTTTGACTTTGATCTTCATGTCGTCGTTGGCTACAGGTGTAGTGCCGGAAGACTGGAGGATGGCAAATGTTGTCCCCTTGTTTAAGAAGAGGAGCAGAGACCATCCTGCAAATTATAGACCAGTGAGCCTTACATCTGTTGTGGGGAAAGTTTTGGAAAGAATTATAAGGGATAGGATTTATAGTCATTTCGAAAGAAATGAATTGATTAGGGATAGTCAGCATGGATTTGTGAAGGGAAGGTCGTTTCTCACAAACCTTATTGAGTTTTTTGAAAAGGTGACCAAAGAGATGGATAAGGGTAAGGCAGTTGATGTGGTGTATATGGATTTTAGCAAAGCGTTTGACAAGGTTCCCCATGGAAAACTACTGCAGAAAATGCAGCTGCACGGGATTGAGAGTGATTTAGCAAATTGGATTAGGAATTGGCTAGCTGATAGAAGACAGAGGGTGGTGGTTGATGGGATATATTCAACCTGGAGTTTAGTTACAAGTGGTGTACATCAGGGATCTGTTTTGGGGCCACTGTTGTTGTTGTTTTTATAAATGACCTGGATGAGGGTGTAGAGGGATGGGTTAATAAATTTGCTGACGACACCAAAGTCAGAGGAGTTGTAGACAGTGAGAATGGACATTACAGTTTGCAGAGGGACATAGAGGATTAGATAGGGTGGATAGTGAGAGCCTTTTTCCTCAGATGGAGATGGATAGCAGGAGGGGACATAGCTTTAAACTAAGGGGTGATAGTTATAGGACAGATGCTAGAGGTGGGTTCTTTACTCAGAGAGTAGTAAGTAAGGGCGTGGAATGCCCTGCCTGCAGCAGTCATGGACTCGTCAAGTTTAAGGGCGTTCAAATGGTCAGTGGATAGGCATATGGATAGCATTGGAATAGTTTAGGTTAGAGGGTCATAAAATTGATTACATTGGTCGGCGCAACATCAAGGGCCAAAGGGCCTGTAATGCGCTGTAATGTTTTCTGTTCTATGTTCTATGTTGTATGAGTTGCTCATTGCAGGATTTCCAGCCTTTGACTTGCTCTGGTAGCCACTGTATTTAATGGCTAGGCCAGTTCAGTTTCTGGTCAAAAATAACCCCCAGGGTGTTGATCATAGGTGATTCAGTCATGGTACTGCCATTGAATATCATGGAATGATGGTTAGATCCTCTCTTGTTGGAAATGGTCATTGTCTGGCACAAATGTGGTACAAATTCTACTTGCCACTTGACAGCCAAAACCCAAATATTGTCCAGAAATTGGTAGATTTGGACGTGAGCTGCTTCAGTATCAGATTAGTTACAAATGACACTGAATATTGTGAATATCTCCATTCTGACCTTATGATGGAATGAATGTCATTGATGAAGCAACTGAAGATAATTGGGCCCAGGATAGTACTCTAAGGAACTCCTGCAATGATGCCCTCTGAGCTGAAATAATTGCTCTCCAACCACTAGTAATGTTACTGGACATGCAACCAGAGACCATGGCAAATATTCAGGAGACATGAGTTCAAATCCCACCATGGCAGTTGGTAGAATTCAAACTCATTTAATAAATGAGTTCAAAGCTGGTCTCAGAAATGGTTTGATCATGAAATATCATTGTTGTAAAAAAACAAATTGTAAAATTGTTGTATGGTTCACTAATATCCTTTAGGGAAGGAAATTTGCCATCCTTACCTGGTCTGGCCTACATTTGACTCCAGACCCACAGCAATGTGGTTGACTCTTGACTGCCCTCTGAAATGGGTCCAGCGAGTCATTCAATTCAAGGGCAATTCGCGATGGGTAACAAACGCTGATTTTGCTAGCAGCTGTTACATAAATTAAGATAAGGAGCTGTCTGCCTATTTTGGTGAATTATAGAATCCCTACAATACAAAGGAGGCCATTCAGTCCAAAAATCTGTACTGACCACAATCCCAATCAGATCCTATTCCCATAACACCCTACATTTATCCTGCTAACTCCCCCCGACACTAGGGTTAATTTTAGCATGTCCAGTCAACTATATTGCACACCTTTAGACTGTGAGAGGAAACTGGGGCACCCAGAGGAAACACATGCAGACACAGAGAGGAAGTGCAAACTCCACACAGATAGTGACCAAGACTGGAATTGAACCTTGGAATTGAACTTGGAAAACAGTGCTAACCACTGTGCCACTCTGAAAACTTCACTGAACTTAAAAGGTCCCATGGGACTTATTGCAAACAAGATCAGGAAACTCTCCTCATGTCCTTCCAATGTATATCCCTTAACCAAATACCACCAAAATAAATTAATTTGCTGTTTGTACAGAGTGTTGCCATGTGCAAATTAGTGACTGTATCAATTTGTAAAAACAGTAACTTCAAACTAAGTCCTTCATTGGCTGTGAATCACTTTGGGATATTTTGAGGAAGTGAAAGGTGCTTTGTAAATGCAAGAGTTTTTTAATATTATTCAGGTTTACGGAATTTTTGGTTCAAATCCAAATAATTTGATTTGATTGACTTAATAGAAAGAAATATGTGTAAAGCCAAATAAATCCCTTTCGGCCTAACTGTCTTCAAAGCAAATTTAAGTCTCTTGTAAGCTATGTTCCACAAATCAATGCATAGTTGTATCTTTCTCTATATTAATGTTAATTAGCAAATCCTTCTTCTAGCTTTCTTGTGGGATATAGTCTGTCAAGGTTGGCTGGTAAGGGAATTCAATTAATTTATCAGCAAATTGGATTTTTTATTAAGTGTCTGCTGTATTTTGTACTGGTATCCTCAAGTGTTGAGCTCCTTAATGTGTAGTTTCATCAAATGCCAGTTTTATGTAAGTGTGAGCGAGAGGTGCACTAACAAGGTCACCATTCTAGTGGGCAAACAAGTGCTTTCATGGACAAATATTGTCACAGACCTTGCACCCACATATATCATTCTCATACCTGCCCAAGTAGGTTATAACTTCACACTTCCTTCATCATTTGTGTGGGGACATTGTTCCTTATTTCTGCGTTAGATAGAAAGATTTCTTGATGACAATCACCAGATGATTAGGTCCACTCCTCAAAGATCCGTTACCTAAAATCAATAGAATTGTTCATGTAAAATTGTTTAATATTAATTTAATTAGATTCATAGTTCAATTAAAAGGAGATTTAAGCAATTAGAAATTGCATAATATTTGTCATAACTGATTTTACTTTGTCCAGTGCCATAATTTGTCGATATTTTAGAAAATTCCTGACTGTAACAATCTGTATTTTTATGCTGCATATCACGTCAACTCTGAAAAAGTCAGCTCTTTTGTGCTAACTGAAGTGCTCCCCAAATTGAAATCAATTTCTTCTTGCCTCTAATTTGCAGATTGTTAATGAATTATGATGTATTTAGTCATTCCATTACCAGGCTTAGCGGAAGTGGACTGCTTTCTCAATGACAACTGATGCAAATTATGAGAAGTATAAGATGCATTCAGAGTGAATTCATAGTGAAATTAGTACTGAAATTAGCATTCAGAGTAAAATTAATACTGTTATTTCTAATTTGTAATAAAAGAAGAGACAAGGAAATGTGGGGAACAAGTGGGAGGTAGATTTAAGAGCTGAGAAAGATCAGCCATAATCTGATTCAATGGCAAAGCTGCCTTGAAGGGCTGAATTTGCCTACTTTGCTCCTAATTCCTATGTTCCTGTGTTGTTCACACCTTAATATTCATATTTTCTGTGAATATATATCCCAGAACTTTTGTAGGTTGGGGTTAGGAGGGTGAATTATCAGGGTTTTCTTTTCATATGTTAAATTAACCAATAACACATGTCAGCATGTTTAATTTTATTTATTTTGCTGTAAAAATAACAGGGTGGCTATCTGCATTTACCACTGTTATAAAGCAAATTGTACAACAGATTCTGGAGGCTGCACATGCTCAGGAAGTTGCTGTATGAGTTTGTCCTGCTCCCCTGAACACTTTGATACTCTGGTACCTCATGGAGAGACTCAACATTCAATCACACCGAGGATGTGAAATCATAATTCATATATGATAAATATCAATGAAAATACTAGAAAGCACGAAGGCTTGTCCATTCCAATATATGTACATTTTTAACAGTATGTTCAGTCTCAATTACTGCCGAATAATCTCTCTGGCATATTTTAAATACTTCCAGAGAATTTTTAAAAATTGAATTTTTTTTCACTTTCTTGCCTTTTCTTCTATCTCTCTCCCTTAACCCTGGCCAGAATTCTCCGGCTGTTCATGTTCTGTTGCCAGCGAGGACAGAGAATTTGATGTTCTTCCAAACTTCCATTTTTTGCAGTAAGATGGGAGAATCCTGCTGGCGTGAACATTGGAAAATCCCACCCTTTATTTCTCTTTTCATCTATTTTAGTTGATTTTGATACATGATTCAGCATTGAATTAAATATTCTAACTGGTAGTTCATGGTTTAAACTCTACACACTGCATTAAAAAAAATTCAATCTGATTGCTTGTTGCTTAATCTGGTCACATAAGTCCCAAACCTGCTGTATAGGGTGTCTCTAATCACAGCAATTTTAGCACAAAATCTCCCAGGAAACCAATAGATAAGTGTAAATTTAATGAACGCCTGGCAATTTTGTTTGTTGGCTGACTGCTCAAGCAGTGCCAGAGCTGCCTTTTTTTTAATTCAAAAAAGTAGATTGTACAAAGTTTTTAAATGATCAAAAGTAGTACTAGGATCCCTAATGTTTCTCATAAAAATCTGGTTTATTTTCATTCACAGGGTGTGAATAAGGCCAGCATTTATTGTCTGTCCATAGTTGCTCTGCTTGCCACAATTTGGTGACTTGTAAGCCCAATCCAATTAAGAGCCAATTAGATTGAGTGTCTCTTTGCATCATCCTATTTCCTGGTGCCTGTCCCTGACAGTCCAGAATCAAACAGCATATGCAGCTGAGGGAAAGATGGCAGTAATAAAATCATTGAACGAGTAATCCAGTGAACCATGCTAATGCTCCAGGGACATGCGGTCACATCCCATCATCGCAGCTGGTAGAATTTAAATTCAGTTAATAAACCTGGAATGTAAAACTAGTCTCATGGTGATGGTGATTGTTATTTAAAACCCATTTGGTTCTCTTTTGGAAGGAAATCTGCCATTCTCACCTGTTCTAGCCTACATGAAACTTCAGGCCCACAGCAATGTTTTGGACTTGTAATTGCCACTCAGTTCAAAGGCAGTTAGGGGTTGGCAACAAATGTTAGTTTTGCCAACAGTGCTCACATTCCATGAAAGAATAAAGAGAATCCAAATTTTCTTCAGTATATTTTCTGGCAAATAAATAATTTGACCACTGGATACAAAGGATGTCTGTTTGAAATATTTCAGTTTCAGAGTCAGTATAAAGCTTGTATACTTATTTTTGGGATATTGCTACTTCCAGGAAGTAGGCTTTTTTTTCAGTACTGTTGCAGTTTATGGGCCCCTCAGTATCCAGTGCTCACTGCATCAAAATTTAATGGTCATGTCAACCAATTTCTCTGATGTAGGAAGCCTACAAGGAGGCCAAGGAGCCTGCCGCTCATATTTAAGTGATCCTGAGGCCAGAAGTTTGGCCAAGGGTCAGCGATGTATTTCTGTGGCAAGTCCTGTATCATGAAGATGCACCTTACTCAAAGAGAACTGGAAAGTGCAGGCTGCAGTGTCATTCAATCAGATGTTAGTGAGGTTGGTGTCGGGATGTTAAAAAAATACCACTGGAATAGGAAGCACTTATAGAAGTTAAGGTTGTAGCATTTTGTATGGATCAGGTGGTGGGAACTACACTCTACAATTCGATGTGTTGTAACTAACCTGGGAGTATGTGTAACTGAACTAAGGGCTAGATTTTCGCAGAGTCAAGTTGACTCTGGGGACCTTTAAAAATGGTGCCATTTTTTGGCAGATCCAGTTTTTTGCCAGTGAAGGAATGGAGCATGATTCACACAGACAGGAAATCCAAACTCAGCAGAGCCATTTGAAATTAGTGCCGAATTCAAACAGACTCCATTTTACTGTTCTAAGGACTTGACCTGCAGTCTGGAAATCACAAATTCATGGAGGCGGTTTAAACACTTGTGAAGAACAAATAAGGCCCGTTTAAGTGTCATGGTATATTTAAATCCCTTCAAAAATGAAATAAGATACAGTCTGTAGCTCTCTGAGGGAATTAGCAGATACAAGTAGTAATGCTGGAATGCATTCATTGACAGGTCATCCGACACAGCTTAGAATAAGCTTAGGTTAGAATATAGCTTAGCCACTTGGTCCTGGAAATCCAAAACCAATTTTGTACCTCAATAGGGGAGCTGAGTTCACATTTTGATTGACAGTTTTTAGAGGCTATTAATGGATTGGCTACCTTGATTTGATGAGTGAATACATGTCCATATTTATACCAGATTAACCTCTCAGAGGGATTTAACATTTTTTGTATAGGTTTCATGAATGTGAGTTTTTTTCATTGTGAAGTTTGTATGAGGGAACATGCATACATACAAGCATATACATTAGGAGCAGACCACTCAGCCTCTTCAGCCTGGCCCGCCATTCAATAAGATCATGACTGATATGGCTAGAACCTCAACTCCATATTCCCATCTACCCCAATAACCTTTCACCAATTTGCTTATCAATAATAAATCTGTCTTTGCTTTGAAGATATTCATATATTATGGGTGAAATTCTCTGGCTTTCCTGCAGCATGATTCTTGACAGTGGGAGGCCGCAGGCCTGCCGTTGGCTGGCAGCGGGATTTTTAGATTTTGTCATCGTAAGTGGGATTTCAAATTGAGTCCATACAATGCTGGTCCACCAGCACGAATGGCCAGAAAATTCTGGCCTATGTTTCCACCAGCTTTTGAGGAAGAGAATTCCAAAGATAGAGGGCCATTTGAGGGTAAATAATTTCCCTCATCCTTATCTTAAATGGGTAACTATTATTCTTCTAGATTATCCCACAAGAAGAAATCTCCTTTCTACATCCACCCAGTCAAGATCCCTCAGGATCTTGTATGTTTCAGTCAAGTCATATCTTATTTTTCTAAACTCAAGTGGATAAATATGTGACCTATCCAATCTTTCCTCAACAGACAATCCATCTGTTCCTGGTAGTAGTCTAGTGAACTGTCTCTGGACTATTACTAATGCATCTACATCTTTCCTTAGATAAGGGGATCAATACTGTACACAATTCTCAAGATGAGGTCTCTCTAATCCCCTGTACAACTGAAAGATAACCTCTCAACTTCTTTAATCAATTTCTCTCACAGAATTAGATAATAAGTGATTTGCTGACTTGTCACGCCTGTTGCAGATTGTACCAATCCCGGAGAATAGCATGCTAATTGATTTTACACCCAGTTTTGCGATCGAGCGCCATGAATGGGATGGAAGGTGATTAGCATGTTTGAAGTAGCATTTAAATAAGCATAGCCCGTTCATATCCCAGTACACAGGATTCTTCAGTCTTTGGGCACAGCATGAGAATGGCAACAATCATTACTGGTCTTCGATAGTGGAGTTCTGACATGATAGAACATAGAACATAGAAAAATACAGCACAAACAGGCCCTTTGGCCCACGAGTTGCGCCGATCAATCTACCAATCCACAGACCTATCTCTCACCCCCTATCCTATTCTTTTCCATATACTCATCCAGAAGTCTTTTAAAAGACTCCAGTGAGTTTGCCTCAACAACCTCTGATGGCAGTCGGTTCCAGTCACCCACCACCTTCTGAGTGATAGTCATGCTGGAGGGCTTGGAGTCCATTGATGCCCCCAAGTAGTGGGGGCCATGGCCAAGCTGGGTGCCCAGCAGGCAGTGCCCATCTAACAGTGCCCAACAGGCACCTTTAAGGAACCCAGGCAATAGCCACTAGGCACCCCGGCAGTGCCAGGGGCAGTACCAAGGATTGGGACCTGAATGGGGGCTATAAAAGTGGGCTAGACAGGGATGTTATAACAGGTGAAGGGTCAGGGCTATGCAGGAGCAGCATGTCGGGCATCATGCAGGAGGGCACATCAGGTTCGTGATGGGAATAACATTCAGGGGTCAGGCAGGGGTACCCATCAGGACAACCCCAATGCTGGCAACCCATGTTGGGGAGAATGTGGGGTAACATGCTGCCACTGGAGGGGGAGGCCCGATGTCCATGGGGGGAGGGAGAGGGTTTCCTATACATTGTGAAATAAGAGCACATTTGCAAAATGGCACCCAAGTTCTCAGAAGCAGGTGCGTTTAGGCCTTTGCACTCTCTCCCCTCTTCCTCCCCAGTACCGGTACAAAATTCCTTACTCTTCAAAAAGAATGAATGCATGTGGAGGATTACAGTGCGGAATACATCTGGGAAATCAGAACGGATCACTCCATTGTTCTTGCACTTATGACACTTGGTCATTTTTTTGCAAGAATTCTGTCCAAGACTTTATTTGCCTTTCTAATTACTTGCTGCACCTGCATACTTTTGTGATTCATGCACCAGGTCACCCAGATCCCTTGGCAATTCAGAACTGTGTAATCTCTCACCATTTAGATAAAATACCTTTTTTTAAATTCTTACTGCCAAAATGGACAATTTCACATTTTTTGATTTTTTTCACCATTTGTCAGATCTTTGCCCACGCAATTCACTTATTTTTGTTCCTTTGTAGATTCATTATGTCCTCTTTACAACTTACTTTTCTATCTATCTTTGTATCATTAGCTAATTTAGCAATGGTCTCTTCATCCACATCATTTATCTAAGTTGTAAAAGTTGATGTCCCAGCACTGTTCCCTGTGGCACACCAATCTTTACCTCTTTCCAACCAGGAAATGACCCATTGCAGTCTATTTAGTTAGCCGATCTTCTATCAATGCCAATATGTTACCCCCTACAATATGAGCTTTTACTTTCCACAATAATGTTTCACATGGCACCTTATCAAATGCCTTCTGAAAATCTAAGTGCAATGCATCCACCAGTTCCTCTTCATCCATTGCACCTTTATCTTCAAAGAACTCCAATAAATTGATTAAACAGGATCTCTCGCTCACAAAAACATGTTGACTCTGCCTGATTGCCTTGAATTTATCCAAGTGCCATGCTGTAACGTTGTTAATATTAGTTTCTAACATTTTCCTATGACAAAAGCTAAGCTAACTAACCTGTAGCTTTCTAGTTTCTTTCTCTCTTTTTAAGTAAGGAGTTAGATTTGCTTGTTTCCAATTGATGGATTTAAGGAATTTTGAAAAATGAAATTTGAGAATTAATTTGAGAATTGTCTTAGATTGTTCAAAGATTTTTTTTCCATTTCTGCTTGTGTCCTGATGTCTTCCCATAATTAATTAGGTAAGAGACTATGGAGGTAGTGTGGTGTATCGAGGTGGCATGGGCGAATGAC
This sequence comes from Sphyrna mokarran, assembly GCA_024679065.1. Classification (NCBI taxonomy): domain Eukaryota; kingdom Metazoa; phylum Chordata; class Chondrichthyes; order Carcharhiniformes; family Carcharhinidae; genus Sphyrna; species Sphyrna mokarran. The sequence goes on from JAGIQG010000010.1 coordinate 27,954,554, forward strand.
AGCGCGTACAGGCAGCATGCGGATATGGTTGTGCATGTAGGTGGCATGGCAGGCATGAGAAGGTGTGGGTGTTGCTTGGGGATATGAGGAAGCATAGCAATGCTGGGGAATGAGGGATAAGAGCTCAGAGACCTAACGGCCTTTTATAGGTCTATGGTTTCAGAAAACTGAAGCAGGCTTTCAATAAAGTGGCCTTGGCACTCTGGACTGCCTAAAGAGATGGTAGACCAAAGCAATCATGCTCTCCCCTACTTCCACAGAGGGAAATCATTTCCACAGAGATGGGTTTACTGAGTCTTGAGATTACCCGCTCAAGCTGAGAGTATTAATGGTGAAAATCAGGCTCTAGCTATCTGCAGTGAAAAATGATTCATTTTTTAGCACTGAGATTATTAATTTTGGTAAGCAACAAAAAATTGATTTTCTGGGGATTTTGAGTATTTAAGATAATTTCTTTATTGTCTCTTATGTTGGGTCGTGATGCATTTGAACTCTAAGCTTTTTGGCAGCCACTCCCAAACTTTTAGAAGTTGGACATGGGGTTTGTACATTATACACCGAGATTCATTTGCTTCTTCACTATTTTGGCCCATCCATTTGCAGACACATTTGCCCTTTACTTTGCAACACCAAATAAGGATAGATTTGGAGATGCAAGATTTAAGTCCTATTGTTCCCATGGTATTATGTGTTGTTCAGATGTCTAATATGGTGTTTATAACAATGTTGAGCTTGAATAATCATATTATTTAAATAAAATGTGTTAAATGCGAAAGATTTGCATTACGTTTTTCAAACTTAGTGAAAATAAAACAAAAAATATTCCAGTCAATCCAGGAACAAACCAAGATCAACATTGCAAAGGATATTTCACCCACAAAAACATCCCATCTCACAGTGTACCTGTAGAGTTTCCTGCTCCTTTTAAGGTGTTTACTAGAACTGTTCAAGGCAAGCACTGTTGCCAATCTCTGCCGCTGCTGTGTCTGCTAATAGGAAACATAGTACTTTGTGATCTTCTAGGGCTTCAATCTTCTGATTGATTTTTGTTGCCTACTTCCCTGCTGTGGAAAACTAACTGCCTGAGAGGGCAAAGCTGTCAACAGTGAGGAAATGCTAAGAGTGAGATTATAAAATCAGAATGATTGAGGTTAACTGTAAACAGACGGCGCTATATATATATTTAGAAAAGAACTACAGTAAGATAGATTATTTTAAAACCAAAATGAGTGACCGGCACTTAAAACCAATGATACTTTGATGAGTCTGTAGGTGCCTAGCACAATTCTTACAGTTGCTATACTATAAACCAGTAATTCTGACAAGTGCTAGGTAGAAACTGATGAAGAGAGAATATCTTGGGAAACCATGGATTTGCAGCCCATGATTTTTCAAATCTTAATTTAATCAGGTGAGAAATCAAACATTGCTTGCCAGCAGTTTCCAAAGATACATTTCCCAACTAGCTCTGGTCACCCCGGGAGAGCTAGATCATGGAATTAACATTAACCCCAGTATTTTGTCATTTCTTTTATGTTGGTGTTCTCAATGGGTCGTTTTGTATTTCAAGTGACATCAATATACAACTCAGCAAAATGGTGTTCCACCTCATTTACCTGAAATGAGCCTTTTGTTCAAAGATGTGACTGAAGCGATAGCATTACTCGTGTAATTACAATTCTAATTTTATTTTTTTCTAACATTTAGTGGGTAGAAAGCTAGCTAAGTACCTCATACCTGACAAGTTGCTTTGTTACAATTGCTGAATCCAGACAATGGTAATTTTATGTTTATAGATTCAATTTGTGTAAGAGTGAACTATGAAACATTAAAGCACTATATTCTGATACTTCAGGCATATGTTAACATTACCAAGAGCAGTAGGTGCTCCAATTTTTCAGTACAATATGACAAATCATTTACAACATTGGAAGAACATTTTACTTAAAAAGATTTATTCTGGCCAGGATATTTTGGAAGTTAGGGTTTCGCTATCTGACATGTCAGACTGCCCCAAAGCTCGAATGAGTGTCAACTGGCCGCAGATAGGACTTCTGCCCTTCACTTGATGTCCCTCCTAGCATCAAGCAATGCTAGCCAACATGGTTGGCTGGTGTTTCTCTGTTTCCTGTGGTGACGGGATGTCAGTGCCTGAGTGCTGAGACTGGATGGAAAGGTAAGTTTTCAAGATCACAGTTGGGAAGGTGGGAGGGAGGTCCGGTGTCGTCTAGACACTCTGGGGGTGGAAGCACCTGACCAAAGTTAGAGAAAGGCTTGTGTTGGAGATACCACAGCCCCTTCCACTTCTCCTGCCTGAGGTCTAAACCCAGTCATCTTTGGGTTTCCGACATGCTCAGGAAATCCTCCCACTGAAAATTGAGGCATGAAATGGCCCTTATGTAGCCAGGGCCTCAGTTGGGGCAAGGGCAGTTTTTGATTTGATTTGATTTATTATTGCCACATGTATTAACATACAGTGAAAAGTATTGTTTCTTGCACCACAAGCTTTCGGAGCGCTGCTCCTTCATTAGGTGAGTGGGAGTCATGTTCACAAACAGAGTCTATAAAGGCACAAACTCAATTTACAAGATAATGGTTGGAATGCAAGTCCAAAAAGATGCCCTCATAAGAACAGGATACGGCGCTCAATTCATTGATCGACAGTTCCAACGTGCCACAGCGAAAAACCTCACCAACCTCCTCAGAAGACAAACACAGGACGCGACAAACAGAGAACCCTTTGTCGTCTAGTATTCCCCGGAGCGGAGAAGCTACAGCATCATCTCCGGAGCCTTCAACATGTCATCGATGAAGATGAACATTTCACTCGGGCCATCCCCACACCCCTACTTCTTGCCTTCAAACAACTGCACAACCTCAAACAGACCGTTGTCTGTAGCAAACTACCCAGCCTTCAGGAGAATAGTGACCACGACAGCACCCAACCCTGCCTCTGCAACCTCTGCAAGACGTATCGGATCGTCGACACAGATACCGTCATCTCACGTGAGACACCATCCACCAGGTACACGGTACATACTCTTGCAACTTATCCAATGTTGCTTACCTGATATGCTGCAGGAAAGCATGTCTCGAGGCATTCTACACTGGGGAGACCAAGCAGATGCTACAACAATGGATGAATAAACACCACTTGACAATCACCAGGCAAGAGTGTTCTCGTCCTGTTGGGGAACACTTCAGTAGTCATTGGCATTCAGCCTCTGATCTTCAGGTAAGCGTTCTCCAAGGCAGCCTTCACAACACACGACAGCGGAGAATCACTGAGCAGAAACTGATATCCAAATTCCACGCACAGGAAGTTGGCCTCAACTGGGATTTTGATTCATGTCGCACTATCTGTAGCCCTCATAAATTGCCTGAGCTTGCAAAATCTCACTAACTGCCCAGGCTGGAGACAATACATATCTCTTTAATCTGCGCTTAACCCTCTCTCCACTCACATTGTCTGTGATTTAAGACTTGACTACCTGTAAAGACTCGCATTTTAACCATTATCTTGTAAATTGAGTTTGTGTCCTTCTATGCCCTGTTTGTGAACATGACTCCCACTCACCTGATGAAGGGACATCGCTCTGAAAGTTCGTGGCTTTTGCTACCAAATAAACATGTTGGAGTTTTACCTGTATTGTGAGACTTCTTAGTCCCTTTATACCATCAGAGATTAGACTCAGATCCTCACTCACTATCCACCTCCCAAATAGTAGAAGCACTATAAAAATGTACAATCCTCCCAGGGATGTGGATTGGACCTATCTGCTTTTCTAACCTTTGTAAGGTTCAGCAGAGAATCTGTCAGTAAAAGACAGCATACAGGAAAGTCTGGATTCCCCTCAATATTCAAACTATAATCGCTTTGATTCAGTAATAAATAATAAATTAATTATTCTGTTAATAAAACTGCTCAGAGCAATTTTAACTCAGCTGACCCAATGGTTGGATGAATAGATAAAATAACAGTAACACTGTGTGTTCCTGCCACAGTACCACTCAGCCTCCTTTTAATTCTGTCTCGTTTGATCTAAGGCAAGGATCTTCCGCAATAGCTGGTAGAGACTCCATGACTGTATTAGAGTCAGGGTCCCATTAGTCTGCTTAAAGTAAAATTAATTGAAGTCCCATCGACCCAAAGTGTTATCTACCAGTAAAGTTCATGGGATTGGTATCTAAGAAACACTGAACCTGATTTAAAAGAGGCACTCATGTTTTGGATTAAAGGATTAGTGCATCCAATCTTGGTGCACTGGAGACTCCCCTCACTCACCCCCACAAGTTCAGGAACACACCCCCCCCCCCCCCCCCCCCCCCCCCCCCCATTGGCTTCATATTCCTCCACCTCCTTTCTGACATGATTACTGGTAATGGAGCATCAAGGCATCTGATGAATGCCCTGTCCAATCCTCAGCATACTCTCCCATCAAGACTGTCTTCATAATCCATCCCCTGCATAATCATCGTGTCTCCCCACGCAAAGTCTCTCCTCCTCATGCCCCCCCCCATTCCCTACCCTGGTACACAGGCCGTACCCAACTGGCACAGCCGGGCAATTTGGTGGCCACTGTGGTGTGCCATTTGGGTATTTCCAGTATGGGCACCGTCCAGCCCTGCCCGATCACCCAGGGCTTCAATGGCCTCCGACCCCTTGGCATGACCGTTGCGCCAGGTTTCTACTAGTGGAGACTAATTGTGATTCTCAGCATCATTACACTGCTCCCAAAGGGCAGTGAATTCCATGTGCTGGAATTTGAATGGGCTATGCTTATTTAAATGCTACTTGGTTGACTATCTGTGTAGAGTTTACATGTTCTCCTCATGTCTGCATGTGTTTTCTCCTGGTGCTCTGGTTTCTTTCCACGCCCCAAAGATGTGCAGGTTAGTTTGATTGACTATGCTAAGTTGCCCCTTAGTGTCTAAAAATGTATAGGCTGGTGGATTGGCGGTGTTACAGAGATAGGGCCTGGGTAAGTTGCTCTGTCAGAGATTAGGTGTAGATTTAGTGGGCCAAATGGCAGCCTCTTGCTCTGTAGGGAATCAATGATCCTTTTAAAGATGCTAATCTGACTCACGCCCTTTCTGGTTTGCATCATTAGAAAGGATCGAGAGTCACATTGTTTGACACTAATCATGATACCCATTTAGCCCTACAAGTTATTCGTTGCAATTGGTGTGATTGTGCCCAGCATGGTGAAGTCGGAGAATCATCTCTTATGTCTGTAACAGAACGAGTAGCTACAGCAGAAAGCTTGTCAACCTATCTCATCAGTAGTTATGTGTTAGAGAACCATAAGCCCATAAGGTGTCTGTAAAGATAACCATAGTCTGCAGTTTCTTTCCTAAAAAGACATCCCAAATAAATATTGACTGTGGCTAGTTCCTGTCCACTTGGACAAAGATGTTATGATATCTGGTTGAAGTTCGTTGTTTTTCAATGTACTGATGTCGTTATTGATTTTTACAATCTATTATCGAAGACCTCATGCCAACAAATAGAATAACACTTAATGTAATGCAGCTTGTGTTTAAAACCTGCTCTCTGCATGACTGTGAATTCAATGCAGTGTGCATTTCCTTGAAGTAACTCCCAGGGAGCTGAACTTGACATGTTATCTAATACTGAGATACCAGATCATGTTGAACATTTACCTCTGAATGAATAAATAATTTTAAAAAATGAATAAAGATCATCTGAATAAATTACCAGAGATCAAAACAAGCTCGTGTGTTCTGTAAATTACAAAGTATGTTGGATAGCTGCATTGCTAATGTGTGCTGATGAAGTCTATTCACCAGCTCTATTGTAGACAAGTTAATCCCAATGTCATCCTGGCTATCTCATATTGAGCAGAGTAGAAGATAGTGATTATGGGCCATATTTAATTCCAGGTTCAGTGACAGTCATGGGTGAGGACTTGACTGTTAATCAGTCACACTTTTGGTATGTTGATCCTATCTGTGTCTATATAAGTCTAAATCTCTAACTGTTCTATATTCAATCTGTAGCAATGCTTCCCCATTCAGATAAGAAAGGTTAAAATACAAGAGCATTTTTTGACAAAACCATTTTAACGACTTCAGATCTCATTGCAAAGATAATTTACTAAATTGTCACTGCAAGTAATCCATTTTTGTTTTCAGTCCTGATTAGCTAAAAGGTCAGTGACTTGTTGAAAATGTCTGTTTAATGGTTGCTGTATTTTTCAAATTGTCTTTTATTAATCATAATTCTTCAGCATTTCTACCAACTACTTTCATATAGATGAGACCAAGTTCTCTTGATAAAGCTTCTTGATAATCTCTCTCTTAATCATGGTGGAATAATGATTCTTAAACCCACAGGAAACAGATGTGATCTACACTTGATTCATTTCTATAGCTGAAATTCTCCCATCCCGCACACCAGGGAAACCGCAGCAGGCGAGATAGAAAATTCAATGGGCCATTCTAAGGTCCATTGAGCTCAGCTGGGAAGCTCTGGTTTGGGGATGTGTATGACTGGAAAATCCTCTATATGTGTAAAATACACCTGCAGTTTCTCATCATCACCTTTTTAGGCCAGCTATTCATGATAATTAAGCACTTTACTAAGTAGCACATCCATTTCTCTGGCAGATACTAGCATTTCATTTGTGGCTGTAAAGTAATTCATAAGCAGCTCAGTAGCTAGAAACGTATCAGTTTTCATGAGAAATCTCGAAAGCACTGTGTGATCTGCTGCTTTATGATATTTAATATCAGGTTGATGGCTAATTTTACCATTCGGTCTTTGTTACTCAAAAGCCGCTTTGTGCACTTCCTCAATGTTAGGCATACTCTTACTGATCTCTAATGTAAATAATTCAGCCACATTTAAACATGGTCAGAATATTATGCACCCTGCCCCTAATGAGTTCAAAGGTGGGAGAGGGGTGTAAAATTGTCAGCATGGGTTTCCCTCTGGAATCCTACCCATTTGCAATTTCACTGCAAGGCAGGAAGGATCTTGGATGGAAAGCCTGTCTATTAAGACCTTCAAGTGGCAGCTTAAGGGCCTTTTTCCATTCAGTCTAGTGTTTTAGGTTGGTGGGTGCTGGTTAGAAAAAGTTAACAATCTTGAACTTGGACTGGAATGCAAGGATGGGAAGGAGCTGAGAGGGGTACCTCAATCTGAAGGCCTCTTCAATATGAAGGATCTCTTCAGATTTGGGGCACTTTCTCTTCAAGGATCTGGGAGCTACAGCCCTCCATATTCTTCCGGCCTACCTCCAACATAGAGATCGCTCCTCTGCTGACCCCTCCAGCACATCTCTTGTCCCCACCCTCCAAGTACTTACCTGAAATATAGTCCTGGGACTTATGTCTAGGCTTTTCGGGCCACTGCAGTTCTGTGCCTGGAGGAGTTGGAGAGCTGTTGGCCAATCAAAATGTGATATCTGTCCATCCTGCTACCAATCAACACACAATTGAGCATAAAATGATACAGCCATTTAGAGTTGGTAGGATGCATTCCCTGCCTGCTTTCAGGATGGTGGGTGCCAAGTGTCATCATCCTGAAAATTCAGGCCCATATTTTCTTAAGCCCAAGTGTAATATTGACACTTTACAATATCACTTTATTGTAAAGTGATACAACTTTAGTTCTATCACTAAAGTTGGTTTTGAGCAAAATGAAAGATTTGTGCACATTATATTCAGATGTACGATAGGTTACCCCAGTATATATTCTATACCCCAGTCACTTGTACCATGCCTGAAAGATGTGCTGGTTAGGTGCAATGGCCATGCTAAATTCTCCCTCAGTGTATCCAAACAGGCACCAGAGTGTGATGACGAGGGAATTTTCACCATGACTTCATTGCAGTATGAATGTAAATCAGTTTGTGTCTGATAAATAAATTTTAATTTATGTAACTGTAAAAATGGCACTGATAGCATATTTGGAAGAATGGGGGAATTCAGTCCTAATGTTAATTATGCATTAATTATGTAATTATGAGCAAAGATTTGGCTAAAAGTGAATAAATAGGTGAGAAGAACGTAAACTTTTTTTCATCATGATGAATTTAGATGCTGTTGATGTGGTGTATAATCATTGTTGTCTGCAAGGCTCAAGTTCTATGGACAGTTCTCAAGCTAGTAATAATAATTTTATATAATAATTAATTATATAATTAATAATGATAATAATAACAATAATGATAAACTAATAATAATGATAATAACTTACTATGACTAAGAATAAGATTACATTGAGAGGTACATTCATGAAATGAGGCAATAAGATGACGTGGAAGGAGGCCACAGACATAGAAAGAGAAACTTGAAAATTGCAAGCAAGTTCTTTTCCTGAGCTAGCGAGGGAAGTCCACTGGATTTCAGCAGGATCCAGGTCATCACAGCCACAGAATCAGAAATTTAGATGCTATCAATACTATGGTAGCCACCAAACAGTTAAATGCTCCAATTTCCAGTCAATGAGTTATGGCTCTGGGAAAGTCAGCCATATCTAGCTGGCATGCAGGAACAGAGGAAACAGTAATGCAGACATGCAGCAGGAGGCTGTGAAGGATCTAAAGATAGCTCAAAAGACTGGAAATCTTCAAATACTCACAAAAAAGATGTGGAGACAAAAGATCAGGTAATCAAACAGGAAGATCAAGATTGAAACTCAATCAGGGCACAAGAAAAACAGCACATGGAAAGCGAAAGTAAAAATGTCCACGATGAAAATGAAATTAGGGAACTCACAAGTTACTTTCACCATGGTTACAACTGCAGCAGCATTTGTTCTCTCAGAAACAGAGTACAAGAATTCTCTAAGCCACAATCTTGTGTACAAAATTGGTGTGAAATTGGCCAGTTATTCCAATAACAGTTTTCCAGTTTTAGGTCAACTTAGCTTTGTAGTGGAACATGATGATATATCCTATTACGTGTCATAGGTAGTAGAAGGAGGGAGCAAAGTCTCCCTGATAGGAAGAGATTGGGCTTAAGAAAATATGGGCCTGAATTTTCAGGATGATGACACTTGGCACCCACCATCCTGAAAGCAGGCAGGGAATGCATCCTACCAACTCTAAATGGCTGTATCATTTTATGCTCAATTGTGTGTTGATTGGTAGCAGGATGGACAGATATCACATTTTGATTGGCCAACAGCTCTCCAACTCCTCCAGGCACAGAACTGCAGTGGCCTGAAAAGCCTAGACATAAGTCCCAGGACTATATTTCAGGTAAGTACTTGGAGGGTGGGGACAAGAGATGTGCTGGAGGGGTCAGCAGAGGAGCGATCTCTATGTTGGAGGTAGGCCGGAAGAATATGGAGGGCTGTAGCTCCCAGATCCTTGAAGAGAAAGTGCCCCAAATCTGAAGAGATCCTTCATATTGAAGAGGCCTTCAGATTGAGGTACCCCTCTCAGCTCCTTCCCATCCTTGCATTCCAGTCCAAGTTCAAGATTGTTAACTTTTTCTAACCAGCACCCACCAACCTAAAACACTAGACTGAATGGAAAAAGGCCCTTAAGCTGCCACTTGAAGGTCTTAATAGACAGGCTTTCCATCCTGCCCAAATGTGAAATTGCATCTGAGTTTCCAAGGGGCAAATCCTGTCCATTCAATTTTGCATTCCTCCCCCAACCCCGACTCCCTCAGAAGTAGGAATTCCAAAAATGTGTCGCAGTGTTCTTAAGTGCTTAATGTCTCAAATGAATGGTAAAAGAAAGTTCAATTTCATCCTCTTTGTCATCGCTCAGTTCTATTGCATCAACTAAGATTAACCATACTCAACTGCAGGCATCCATTATTTACATCTCTCCTGCAGAGAGGGCAACAGAACAAAATACTCAGATCTTGCAATTTTTTTTATTATCTTTATTCCAATTCAATCTATCAAATCAAATCAAATCTCATTCAGAGTCCCAACAAGTTGAGGCACCCAAGTTGACAAGACAGGGCTCTCACTTCCTGTCTTCAGCTTGATCTACATGATCCAAGCTGATTGGTGTAGGTGTAGCTCCTCCTCCAAGGCTTGATCTCATTTGCATCTTAGCCAAAAAGTCGAGATACCGCTTTAAAAAATTGCTTCAAATGAAGCTAAAATGTAACCTAATGACTTCAACCAAGTACAGCATGTCGATACTATGCTTGATCTCAGCCAAAAGGCTGAGAAGTGGTACAGTGGGAAAGAGGGGTGTGGACAGAGTAGGAAGGAAGGTAAACCAGTAAAAAACCCTCTATCCCAGCTTCAAACCTGTTATAATAAGTAATATCAAAAGGTCTCATCCAAAATGTTCATTTTGTTTCCCTCTCCACTAATGTTAACTAACATGCTGAATATTCCCAGTATTTTCTGTTTATACTTCATTAACTACTTGGGATTCAGGAGCATGTCTGATGGCATCACTAAGTATCAAAAGAATATTCTCAAACCTATGTCAGAAAAATTGCATTAATAAATGTTCCAATAATAAAATTTCAAATTATTCTCGGGTCCTACTGCAATTTTACTCATTTTCTGACATTGAGGTTCTGTATAGATCAGCCTCAAGCTCTTGTGATATTCATTCTCTCACATACATCATAAAATCAGATAGCAATGCAATACTCACCGCCTGCATTCCTGTTGTTAGATTCTGGACACATATTTTTTGTCAGTTTTGAAATATGCCTGCACTCAGTAAATCTCCCTGGACTCTCTTCAATAGTTCTGACCTTTACATTTTACAAAGCTAGATTCAGTGGATTCAAGGGGAAATCTCTCTGCTTGTTAGAGTCATACCGAGTACGAAGGAATTGGTTGTGGTTGTCAGAGGTCAGTTATCTTAGCTTCAGGACATCACGGCAGGAGTTTCAACAACTTTCAGCTGCTTCATCAATGACCTTTCTTCTCAAGGTCAGAAGTAGGGACGTTCGTTGATGATTGCCCAATGTTCAGCACCATTCATCATTCCTCAGATACTGAAGCAGTTCATATTCCAAACAACTGGTCAATATCCAGGCTTGAGCTGACAAGTGGCAAGTAACAATCACACCATACAAGTGCCAGGCAAAGACTACTTTCATCAAGGGATGCTCACATGATCGCCATTGCTAATTCCCCCACCATCAATATTCTGGGAACTATCATTGGCTGAAATTGAAATGGACAAGTTATAAATACTGTGACAAGTCAGAGACTAGAAATTCTGTGGCAAGTAACTCACCTCATTATTCCCCAAAGACGTACACTATCTACCAGACACAAGTTGGGGTGGCACGGTAAGCACAGTGGTTAGCACTGCTGTTTCACAGCTCCAGGGGCCTGGATTTGATTCCCGGCTTGGGTCACTGTCTGTGTGGAGTGTGTACATTCTCCTCGTGTCTGTGTGGTTTGCTCTGGGTGCTCCAGTTTCCTCCCAAGATCCAAAGAAGTGCGGGTTAGGTTGATTGGCCATGCTAAAAATTGCATCTTCTTGTCCTGAGATGTATAGGAATTGGCGAGTAAACATGTAGGGATACGAGGGCAGGGCCTGGCTGGGATTGTGGTCCGTACAGACTCAATGGGCCAAATAGTCTCTTTCTGCACAGCGAGGTTTCTATGATTTCTATGAAGTCAGCAGTATAATGGCATAGACTGCACTTGCCTGGATCTTTAACAATATTCAATGCTTGACACCATTCAGGACAAAAGCAGCTCAATTGATTGGCATCCCTCCTATAAAATTCACTACCTCTTCCACTGATGTACAGTAGTAGTGGTGTGTACCATCCACAAGATGCAGTGAAGAAACTCACCACAGCTCCTCAGACAGCACCTTCCAAACTCATGACCATAGAAAACAAAACCTTATAGTGCAGAAGGAGGCCCAGTGAATCTGCACCCGCTCTCTGAAAGAACATCCTACACTTTGTCCCCCCACCTCCCCAATACACACACCCGTTAATATCTTTGGGCTGTGGAAGGAAACTGGAGCACCCAGAGGAAACCCATACAAACAATCACCCAAGACTGGAATGAAACCTAGGTCCACTGTGTTACTGTGCTGAACTGCTACCATCCAGAAGGACGAGGCAGCAGATGCACGATAACACCACCACCACTTGGAAATTCCCTTCCAAGCTACTCACCATTCTGATTTGGAAATATATTGCTGTCATTCTTTTACTGTGGCTGTCAAAATCCCTAAAGTCTATCCCCAGCAGCAGTGTGGGTATACCTACAGCACATGGATTTCAGGGTTCACCAACACCTACTCAAAGATAATTGGTTTGAGTAATAAATACTGCTTAACCAGGAGTGCACGTCCTGTAAGTGAATAAAAAAAAATGTTTGTTGCTTTTGAACCTGAAAGAATTTTTGGGCAGTTTGTACCATCTGTGTGCTCAACGATTCCCTCAAAAGAAACTTGAACTGCCAAGCATTTCTTTGAGGGCTGATGGAAAATTGACAGGGTGGTCAGCTAAGCTTTTGCTGTGGATCTTGTGTTTGAGTGAAGTTTTAAAGTGACAATCTCGGTCCATTAGTAAAACTATTAGGTAATTGACATTCTCCAACCACCAACCTTCTAAACTGATAATGTTAAATGGAATGAATAATATTACAATTTGGGCTTTCTCCTAACAAACTTTATTTGTATCCCGAACAAAAATGCAGTATCCAGGGACAGACCTGATCCCCTGGAGCCAAAATTGCATTGATCTGTATGTGGTGAATGGGATTAGTGTGTCACAAGGTTAATAATGTTCTTTGTTCAACTGAACTACATCACACTGCAAATTGTACAATTCATTCATTTTGCCCTCTTCTCAACTTCAAAAGCAACAAATTGCAATATTACTGCCTTTCTACGAAAATTGGCTGTCCAATTTAGTTACAAGATATAGCTGCACAGAATAAAAAGGAATGCAGCAGAACAAGTAGCACAAATGCATTGTTTTCAATGGTGTTAAACATTGTAAAGGCTGAAATGGTTACTGTAAGTGCTGGAATAACCATGACAAAGCTGAAACTGTGGGAGGTCTGCCAACTTCAAGAGCAGGACTTCATTCCAATTTATTTCTTACATTTCTCAACTTCAAATTGCTGTACTGGTATGTTCCCAGGCTGGGAAAACCATCATCCTTTGGTGAGGTTTCCATTGACCTGTCAGGTGGAGGTCGGGAAGTATAGATTGTTGCTTTGGAAATGGGAAGAAAATAATCTATTGCAGGAGGTAGTGAATGATAGGGTGAGCTGGAAGTGGCATCGGTGGGAGGAGAAGCCATCAGGGGAGGAAAGGAACAAGGGATTGGGGGCTGGTTGGTAATTAGTCAGTGATTGTGACTGATTATCAAAAAAAGGCACTGAGGTTTACTTGAGGGATCAAGGAAGTCATCCTGTTTCTGTTGACCCATAATGAGTGCTGTAAAAGACACATCTTCAGTCAGCTCCCTTTTATTCCTGGGTTTCTTGAGCTTTGGAAAACCATGTGGCAGCTATTAAATTTAAATTGAGATCCAAATCCACCCCTCCTCCATTTTTCATTCAACAGACAACCTCAGATTGCGTGATCTGGGAGGTCAGAGTTGCATCATTGGAGACACCCCCACTCAACAGGGGGTTTTTGCACCAGAATACAGTTGCATAAGGGCAAAAGCAGATAGTCTCCTCGGGCTGGAACTTCCCAGAAGGAGAGGAATTGCAGGATTTTAAGGATGGCCAAGTGTTTGCCAATGAACCATGACTATCCAGGATCTGAAAGCTTCTCAAATCTTGCATTTACCTCATGTCCGTTTCCCTCAATATACCACAGGAGACAGTTTGGAGGACACAGCTTAGTACTAGTTTTAGATAGATCTAATGGATGTGCTTGTGCTGGGGAAGGACAATGAGGACCTAAGGCCCTTTTCTCTGTTTTATATATCTCTCTATTCTATTTCTGCTGTGATATTGATGACATTGCTGATGTTCTTTTCTCTCATTGTTTTATATAAGTAATTGTACCCGCAACAAATTTCTACAGGACAATGAAAGCGGGTGGCACGGTGGCACAGTCACTAGCACCACTGCCTCACAGCACCAGGGACCCTGGATTCAATTTCAACCTCAGGTCACTGTCTGTGAGGAGTTTGCACATTCTCCCAGGTCTGCATGGGTTTCTTCCAAGATGTGCAGGTTTAGGTTTGTTCACCATGCCAAATTAACCTTAGTGTCGGGGAGATTAGCAGTGTTATTATATGGGGTTACAGGAATAGGGCCTGGGTGGGGATTATGGTTAGTGCAGATTCAATGGACCAAATGGCCTCATTCTGCACTGGAGGATCCTATGATTTTATGAATATTTGGGTATTGAGTAATCTGCACTAATGGAGCCAAATGTTTGCTTCTTGACAGTGCTGATTTTTGTGAAGACCAGTAATGTGTTTATTTTTGTTTAGATTCTGAAAACCCATCCATTTGTTAAAAGCAAAAAGCTACAAGGTTCACAGAATCAAAAGAATTAAAGAGTATGAATGATACTAACTGCACTCTACCTTAACTAGTCAGTGTTATTAAAAACACTAAAAGTGCAATGAATGTTGTTTTTTACATTTAAATGAAATGTCTTACCTCCGTTTTCTTCCTCTACACATTTAACTTATAGCCTCAACATATACGTAGCAAAAATTGAAAGAGTAACCATTGGTCTGAGGAATATTTCAAAGATTCATATTTGGGCTGAGATTGCACAGGCCTCTCACTCACTTCCAGCAAGGTTTCCTTTTTCATTCTCCTTCAGCCAGCCATCAGTTGCAGGCTCACTGTTCAACACTGGTTGTTGTAAGTATAGCAACCTCAGGTCAGAACTTTCCTGGTTCTAATATTCTGGAGTCTTGCATCTACTCTTTTCTCTTTATTTCTCCGTCCTCTGCATCCCTTCTCTCTGTCTCTCTATCTCTATCTATCCCTCCTACTCTCTCTATCTCTCTCTTCTATCTCCTTAGATTGGTTATACCAGAAGTCCAACACACTTTTAGGAAACTTTTGATGAACAAGAGTTTTAAATTCTTTTAGCCAACACACAGAATTTCAACTGTATTATTTTTAAAGGGTTGTTTTCTCTTCTGCAGCTTGTTCTGAACTCGAAAACTAAACTGCTTGAACACAGAGCTATACCCAAAAGCATACTCACAGTTATAATTAACTTATATTTGACCCTTAGCTGTTCTAATGTTTATTTTCGATGTGATTTGGTTACATGGTCATTTACTGGAAGCCAGCTTTTTTTTAACCAGCAATCAGATCCAAGAGAAAATTGGTTCTGAAAGGGACCATTACCTATGAAGAGGTCCTGAGCCAGACCCCCAGGTATGTGAAGCCAGACAAGACCCCCACAATTTTTCCGTTTTGGCATAAATGTAAGGGGGTATGCTTTGTTCCAGAAGTAATTGCATTGACAAATTAGGGATCTTTTATAAAAACAAGCTTTATTTTGACACAGTTTACATATAATTCTAACAAAATGAATCAACTTAACTCTTAACAGTTGAACAAGCTTTAAACATGAAAAGAAAAAAACCTCTAAAGTTTTAACTTATCACTATTTCAGTTCCAAATAAGCAATTAAGCAACCAAATAAGCAAATAATTCTCCTTATAGACATAAAGCCCACTTTAAATATGGCCAGTAATCATAAATATACTTGTTGCAATGTATGTAGGCAGCCTTAGAGTTTTTAGAAAGTTTTCAGATTTTGAGAACACTGCAAAACTCTCCTACCTTCAGCCAGAACAGCCAAATTCCAGCTCCTTCCAGAAAAAAACTTGTTTCTCTCCCTGCTACAGATCCAGGACTGCACAGAAACTACCACATCATATGCGCGTTCTCCCCGTGGTTGTGTGGGTTTTCTCCGGGTGCTCCGGTTTCCTCCCACATCCCAAAAATGTGCTCTTAGGCTGATTGGGTAACAAATTGGTCCCTATATGTCATTAAGACGTTAGGACGGCAGCGTGGGCTCATTGGGCCGAAGGGCCTGTTTCTTGTGTGTGTTGTTCTTTGTTCTTTGTTCTTTGTTATGACCCTTTCAATCACTTTAATCTAAAATCCCAGAGGAATTTAGATAAATACAAGTCCACTAATTCCACTTAACATAACCACTTAAAAGTTGAAATGAGTAATTATTTCTGCTCTCCAGCATTTGACAGTATTCCCTCTAGACATCCTTAGTACTTATAGAGCTGAAAGCATTCTCCTGAAACATAAAAACACATAATATATACAAAAATAATTTACATACTTGCATCACACATCCCAAGATAAAAAAAAGGTCTTTTTTTATTTTTCCCAAAAGCACATGAACCATCACAATAACATCCATCATTGTAAAAATGATGAGAGTACATATGACTTGTTGGGAATGCCTTCTCTGTTTACTAACATTTTTAACATTCACCACATGCCCATGCAACCATTTTCATTTTCATCAGACTAACTGTGAATTTTAGTTCTCTGATCTTGATAGATTTTATCTTTGCTTTTGACACTAAAATAACCTAGAACCAAGATGTTTATAAACACTGTAAATGTGAAAGGTTTGCTTGCATCATACACTTCAAAATAGGCAGAGAATTACTGATGCAAATAAGATGCATTGATCAATAAGAGTAGAGATATATATACCGCCAGATGGGATTGTGTTGCTTTAGCTTGATTTGCTCCTATACAAAGCAAGATTCTTCCTATGAGAAAGCAGCCAAACAGCTTTATTTTAAATTCAGAATATGTAGACTTATCTAAAACTTCACCAGAAGAAGATGTATTAGAGAGTTTTTGCACTTAAAATGAAGCTCTGCTTCACTGCTGCAACCATTGAAGGGTGTATTTTAAATGCCATGGGAGAAATAATAATGCAAATAAATTGAAACAAAAGATGAGCAATTTCAAACAATGTATTTTTGCCCGCACTTGCTCCTAGCTCAGAACAGTATCTGAATTTATGAACCACAAATAATGAAATGGCTTCTTCAGGATTCCGGTAACGCCTTGGCCTGAATTTACAAGTGGGATCAGTAATTAATTTCACTTGTTTCCTCATCCTTGCAAAACAAACACTGCGTGACTTGCTGCATGCATTCAGTTCAGAGCCAGTCAGGATTTGAAAGGGTTCACCAATTACAATCTAACTTTTCATATACTCAAAATGATGTAAGGGCTAGCAATGACCTTGTGAAGCTTATAAATCTGCTTTTGGAAAAGAAGAAGAAGTGGTTGTCGGAGCAGCATATTTGTAAAATTCATGGTTGCAACTGGGAGACAGAAATTTGTTGAGGAAAGTTTGTTGTTTCATGTTTGCTGTCTGAAGGGATATTACAATACAGGAGAGTCCGTTTTTAAGTAGTGCACTGCAATCTATTTAAAAATGAGACTGGCAATAAGTATGATCCTGAATAACTGAAGTTAGTAGCTTCCTCCTAAAGCCCACTGAGTTAAATCTTTGAGGCCCTGATTTCGACAGCCCCATCTGGAGATGGTGTCAGTGAACCCCACCCCGCCTCCAACCCACAGCCCCCCACCAATCCCACCAGCTGTCTGTCACGTCTCCACAGTTTGCTGATCTGTTGAACTGTCGAACTGGACCCCTGCAGCATAAAACAGGATCCTGTTTTAAATATGAAGATCAGGCCTGATGTTGTCATCAAGATGAGAAGCAGGATGTTCCGGCCGCATTTGCCCTGAAACTGGAAAATCATCTCCTAGGTCAGTGGACCTTTCCATGGTTCGCCCCTCATTGTTACAATTCCAATGGTGGGCAGAATGGGAAAATTCATCCCAAAATCCATAATTTCAACCTGGGGAAAGCAATGTTAACTCTCCATTCCCATTAGACAAAATCTACCAACGAAAGATCCTGAACCGGAAGAAGCGCAGAAAATAAGATTAAAATTAAAATTCATATTTCTTGTTAGCTTGTGTGCAGGAAAGTCAGAGCTAGTCCTGAGTTTACAAGAATACAACCCTCCCTCTATTCATACGCACACCTCCTCACCACCCAACTTTCTCAATCCCGTTCACTATCTGGAGAGTGACTACCCCCACCCGCTTACCATGTAGGCAGACAAGGCACGGTTTAAAACCATCCCAACCTCTCCCCCACCATGGCACCATGGGAAAGCTGTGAGTTGATTGGCCAGTGCATGTTGTAACTTTGTTTTCCTTTCACCAAAGTTAGGGAGTTAGGCTGGGTTGCAGGGATATTAGAAATATCACTTTTTAATTTGCATACTAAATGCCCCTATGCTCGGTGTTTTTAAGTAGTATGCTTTATTTTCTGATTGAAGAATAGCAGGCAAAGCAATTCTGACTATCAAATGCACATCCTGGCCATTTGGGAATGCCAAGATACTTCCTACTTCCTGGATGACCACTCATAGAGTTATAGAGGTTTACAGCATGGAAAAAGGCCCTTCAGCCCAACTTGTCCATGCCGCCGTTTTATTTTTAAAACCCCTAATCTAATCCCAATTGCCCGCATTTGGCCCATATCTCTCTTTACCCATCTCACCCATGTAACTGTCTAAATGCTTTTTAAAAGACAAAATTATACCCACTTCTACTATCTCTGCTTCACTGCTGCACCCATTGAAGGATGTATTCAATGTTCATTAAAGGATATATTCAAATCCAGACACTCATTATCCTCTGTGCGAAAAAATTGCCTCTTTTGTCACTTATGTATCTCTCCTCTCTCACCTTAAACCTATGCTGTCTAGTTTCAGACTTCCCTATCTTTGGGAAAAAATATTATCAAGCTGATCTGTGCCCCTCATTATTTTATAGACCTCAATGAGATCACCCCTCAGCCTCCTACACTCCAGAGAAAAAAGTCCCAGTCTATTCAGCCTCTCCTTATAACTCAATCCATCAAGTCTCAATAGCATCCTAGTTAATCCTTTCTGCATTCTTCTAGTTTAATAATATCCTTTCTATAATAGGATGACCAACACACAATATTCCAAGTGTCGCCTTATCAATGTCTTGTACAACTTTAACAAGACGTGCCAACTCCCGCATTCAATGATGTGACCAATGAAACCAAGCATGCCGAATGCTTTCTTCACCTCTCTGTCCACCTGTGATTCCACTTTCAAGGAGCTATGAACCTGTACCCCTAGATCTCTTTGTTCTGTAACTCTCCCCAGTGCCCTACCATTAACTGAGTAAGTCCTGCCCTGGTTCAATCCACCAAAGTGCATCACCTCGCATTTGTCTAAATTAAACTCCATCTGCCATTCGTCAGCCCATTGGCCCAATTTGATCAAGATCACATTGCAATTCGAGATAACTTTACTCACTGTCCACTATGCCACTAATCTTGGTGTTATTAAAAACTTATTAACCATGTCTCCGATATTCTCATCCAAATTATTAATATAAATGATAAATAACAGTGGCCGCAGCACTGATCCCTGAGGCATACCGTTAGTCACAGGCCTCCAGTTTGAAAAACAACTCCCTACAACCACTCTCAGGCTTCTGTCAAGCCAATTTTGTATCCATTTAGATACCTCATCCTGGATCCCGTGAGATTGAACCTTATGCAACAACTTACCATGCGATACACAAGAGCATAAGAACTAGGAGCAGGAGTAGGCCATCTGGCCCCTTGAGCCTGCTCCGCCATTTAATAAGATCATGGCTGATTGTTTTTGTGGACTGAGCTTCACTTACCTGCCAGCTCCGCATAACCCTTAGTTACTTTACTGTTCAAAAATTTATGGATTCTTGCCTTAAAAACATTTAATGAGGTAGCCTCAAATGCCTCACTGGACAGGAAATTCCACAGATTGACAATCCTTTATGTGAAGAAGTTCCACCTCAACTCAGTTCTAAATCTGCTTCTCCTTATTTTGAGGCTATGCCCCCTAGTTCTAGTTTCACTTGGCAGTGGAAACAACTTCCCTGCTTCTATCTTATCTGTTCCCTTCATTATCTTATATTTTTCTATGAGATTTTTCCTGATTCTTCTGAATTCCAATGAGTATAACCCCAGTCAGTCTACGCAGTCTCTCCTCATAAGCCAACCCTCTCAACTCCAGAATCAACATAGTGAATCTCCTCTGCACCCTCTCCAGAGCTATTGTATCCTTTCTCAAGTAAGCAGTACAAAACTGTACACAGTACTCCATGTATGGCCTCATCAGTACTTTATACATCCGTAACATAATTTTGCTGTTTCTAAACTCCATTGTCTAGCAATGAAGGACAAAATTCCTTGTCAAGTACCTTGTCAAAGGCCTTACCAAAGTCCATGTAGACAACATCAACTGCACTGCCCTCATTTACTATCTTGGTTACCCCTTCAAAAAACTCAAATTTGTGAGGCATGGTTTTCCACTCACAAAGCCACGCTGTATGTCCAGAATCAGTCCTTGCATCTCTAAATGCCTGTAGATCTTGTCTCTCAAAATACCTTCCAACAACAGATGTGAGGCTCAGTGGCCTGTAGTTCCCAGGCTTTTCCCTGCAACGCTTTTTAAACAAAGGCACAACATTTGCCACTCTCCAATTTTCAGGTACCTCACCCGTGACTTTCGATGATTCAAATATCTTGGCTAGGGCATCCACCATTTCCTCCCTAGCCTTCCATAATTTCCTGGGATACATTTCATCAGGTCCCAGGGATTTATCTACCTTGATGCATTTTAAGACTTCCAGCACCACCTTCTCTGTAATATGTAGACTCTTCAAGACATCACTATTTACTTCCCCAAGTTCCCTAATATCCATGCTTTTCTCAACATGTAGGAAGCCTCATTATCTCTCATTCATGTAGGAAGTTCATCAGTAGTTTGAACTTTGTGTTTCACGGTTTGAGCAGCAGTTAGCATCCTGGGACAAATTTGTGAAGTTAAGGGCATTGCGGAATGGACATTTATTGATTAGTCACCTGTAGCTTAATGGTGTACTAGAAGCGAGCGAATGGGTGTCCATCAGCCAGTCAAGAAGAAACAGATAAAAAGTGCAGGGGTCCTTTGAATACATCTCATCCTCCAACCAGAATTCAGTTCTAAATACTGATGAACATGATAGTTCATTTGGGGAGTATAGTTAGAACCAAATTAATGTAGCCTCAGATATGAATCTATGGTGGTGAGTGGCTCCTGAGTGCTGGGGTCAAAGACTTCACTGAGCAATACAGGACACAAGGAGGTAGGAGAGAGGGGAGGGGGGGCATTATTGAGAGGAGAGTGGAGGGTAACCCAGCCAGTACTCATGGTACATATTGTTTCCAAAAACATTGTTAGAATGAAGGATATGGTTCTGCAGTCTTATTTAGGAGGTAGTTAGGAACTTAACATGCAATGAATATAGACGTAAGAGAATACAGCAGATAAATGCATGGTGGAGGAAGGAATAACTTTGAATTGCTGGAATATTGTGACCAGTTTTGGGGGGAGATGAACAGAATGAATGGGTTGTACCAAAACACAACTGGGACCAATTTCCTAGTGAAGCAATTTGCTAGTGCTGTTCCGGAGATTTATGCTAGTTTGGCTAATTCATAGGATATGTTTGGAAGAATGTGGGTACCGGAGCGTATTACTAGAGAGGAAAAGATACAGAATATTCTGAGAGACAGATGGTATTAGACTAGGAAATAGGTGCAGATAGCCACGTGGAAATATGATGATGTGGTAATAACTGAGATCTGATTCAAGAATGGGCATGACAGGATATGAAATATTCCTAGATACAAGGTGGTCAGAAATGATAGGAAAGGAAAGCAAGGATAGGGTTATTGCTTAAGGAGAGCGAAGATATCTCAATGGGGCCAAGGGCAGACTCCAGTTGGCTGGAATTAAAGAACAAAAAGGTGCAATTATTTACTTAGTGTCGTCTATACTTTAC
This sequence comes from Sphyrna mokarran, assembly GCA_024679065.1. NCBI lineage: Eukaryota > Metazoa > Chordata > Chondrichthyes > Carcharhiniformes > Carcharhinidae > Sphyrna > Sphyrna mokarran. Next base: position 27,976,395 of record JAGIQG010000010.1, read on the forward strand.
AAGCTATTGGGGAAGATGCAAAGAAACAAGTTTACCAGAAGTGCAAGAAATATAGAGTGGAGGGCCTAGTGGTAATATCACTGGACTATTAATCAGAAACTCAACTAATGTTCTGGGGACTCGAGTTCGAATCTTGCCAAGGCAGCTGATGGAATTTGAATTCAATAAAAATATCCGGAATTAAGAATCTACTGATGACTATGAAACTATTGTTGATTGTTGGAAAAGCCCATCTAGTTCACTAATGTCCTTTAAGGAAGGAAATCTGCCATTCTTACCTGGTCTGACCTGGCCTACATGTGACACCAGGGTCACAGCAATATGGTTGACTTTCTACTACCCTTGGAAAAAGGGCAACTGGGGATGGGCAATAAATGCTGGCCAGGCTGTAATAATGTGGAGATACTGGCATTGGACTGGCGTAAACACCATAAGAAGTCTCACAATACTAGGTTAAAATCTAACAGGTTTATTTAGTAGCAAAGGCCACTAGCTTTTGGGGCTCTGCCACTTTGTCAGGTGAGTGGGGAGTTCTGATCACAAACAGGGCATAGAAATGCACACACTCAGTTTACAGGATACTGATTAGAATGTGAATCTTGATAGCTAATCAAGTCTTAAAGGTGCAGACAATATGAGTGGAGATAGCATTAAGCATAAGATAAAGAGATGTGTATTGTCTCCAGACAATAAGTGAGATTTTGCAAGCCCAGGCAAGTCATGGGATTTGATCTTGGGTTCATATCACACTATTTGTAACCCCCATGACTTGCCTGGGCTTGCAAAGTCTCACTTACTGTCCTGTCTGGAGACAATACACATCCCTTTAACCTATGCTTAATGCTATCTCCACTCACATTGTCTGCATTGAAGCTGACTGACCACCATCCCACCATTCCCATAACCCACCATATTTACTCTGTTAATCTTCCTGACACTAGGAGAAATTTAGCATGGCCAAACAACCTAACCTGCACATCTTTGGACTGTGGACGGATACTGAAGCACCCAGAGGAGACCCATACAAACACAGGGAAAATGTGCAAATTCCACGGGTGGCACAGTTGTTAGCACTGCTGTCTCACAACGCCAGGGATCCAAGTTTGATTCCTGGCTTCGATCACTGTCCCTATGGAATTGCATGTCCTCTCTGTGTCTGTGTGGGTTTCATCCGATGCTCCGGTTTCTTCCCACAGTCCAAAGATGTATGGGTTAGGTTGATTGGCCATGCTAAAATTGACCCTAGTGTTGGGGGATTAGCTAGGGTAAATGTGAGGAGTTATGACTTGGGATAGGGCCTGGGTGGAATTGTGGTTGGTACAGACCCGATGAGCTAAAGGGCCTCCTTCTGTGCAGTAGGGATTCTATAATGATTCCACACAGACAGTGACCCGAGGCTAGGATTGAACTCAAGTTCCTGGTGCTGTGAGGCAGCATTACTAACCATTGTGCCTCTGTGTCACCCGTGCAAAAGCTGGTATATCCAAGCTGAACAAGAGAGTGTGAAACCAGAGTGAGAACACCAAACTGCAAACATACTGATCCTGCATCCTCAATGTATCCCTCTACAGTAGTCAAACCTGTACAGTATATACTAGGCAAGTGAAAAGGCTGAACAGTTTCTATCTTCATTGTCTCAGGTATATCCTTAGTGTCTCTTCCAAGCCAAGATCACCAACTCAATTCTTCTGCCGTGTGCTAAAGCCACCTGTATATGGTCATTGTTATACCCAATGACATCTGCATGGGCTCAGCCATGTTCATTTAATGTGTAAAGGCCATGTACTTAATGATCTGTACATTGAACTGACCATTGGAGCATAATTTCTTAGACTTCGATAGCTCCTTTACAAGGTCATCTGTAAGCAAGATATGAAGATGGCAGACATTAATAATGACAATTGGGAGACTTTTTTGATGTGGTAACAGTGTTAATAAGTGTGAAGTATGTAATGTGTAGGGACTTTACAAAATGTGTTTGATAAAGTGCCGCACAATAGACTAATGAACAAAGTTAGAGTTCGTAGAATAAAATAGGTTGTAGCAACAAGAAATTGGCTGAGTGACAAGAATCAGAGAGCAATCATAATAAATATTTTTTGGACCGGAGAATGGTTTATGGTGTAGTTGCTGGTGGTCGTGACCAGACTGACTGCTTGGAGGGGAACTGGAAGAAGTGAACAGAAACTAAAGATTGGTTAGCCGAGAACAGAATCCTGAAAATCATGTACTTTAACAGACCCCTGCTTTTTCTGCACAAGATACTATACAGACCACCATGCCATGGGCTGCTAAACTACACCAGGAAATGCCTAACATAGGTTTTGCCACCATATTGGAAATCATCATCTTATGAGATAAAAGATTGCACTTTGTGTTTTTCCAATCAAATAAACGTTTTGAACAAGAGAGAAAGAAACTGAAGTTCTTTTCTGCTGACCCCATCTGTCCAAGAGCAGATGGATTTTGAAATTATTTATGAAATAGACTGTGATGTGTTTTCCAACGTAATGATACCTCATTGCAAAATCATGTTACATTTAACTTAGAAGATTAGTTTGGTGGCATTCAAAGATGGTCCACAAAATGTTCATTTAAAATATGTGATTTAAGCTCATGTTGAGATAGCGTCACAGGTAGATAGGGTCATAAGGAGTGCTTTTGGAACATTGGCCTTTATAAATCAAAGCTCATATGTGAGATAGCTCATGTTGTTTTGTTGCTTCAAAAAGGATCTGGGAAATTATAGGCCGGTAAGCTTGACATCAGTAATAGGTAAATTATTGGAAGGAGTACTAAGAGATAGGATCTACAAAATACTTGGATAGACAAGGACTTATCAGGGAGAGTCAACATGGCTTTGTGCATGGTAAGTTATGTTTTACCAATCTATTAGAATTTTTCAAGGTTAGCAGGAAATTGGATGAAGAGAAGGCAGTGGACGTTGTCTACATGGACTTCAGTAAGGCCTTTTACAAGGTCCCGCATGGGAGGTTACATAGAACATAGAACAATACAGCACAGAACAGGCCCTTCGGCCCTCGATGTTGTGCCGACCAAAATAAAAAGCAATGCCCCTCCTAACTAAACCATTCCCTTCTCATCCATATACTTATCAACTAACCTCTTAAACGCCACCAAACTTGGCGCATCCACAACAGCTGCAGGCAGGGCATTCCACTCCCTAATCACTCTTTGAGTAAAGAACCTACCTCTGATATCCGTCCTATAACTCATACCCCTTAATTTAAAGTTGTGTCCCCTCGTGCTAGCTTTTTCCATCCTAGGAAAAAGGCTATCACTGTCCAAAAGGTTAGTTAGGAAAGTTCAGTTGCTAGGTATACATGCAGAGGTAGTAAATTGGATTAGACATTGGCTCAATGGAAGAAGCCAGAGAGTGGTAGTGGAGGATTACTTCTCTAAGTGGAGGCCTGTGACTAGTGGTGTGCCACAGGGATCAGTGTTGGGTCCATTGTTGTTTGTCATCTATATCAATGATCTGAATGATAATATGGTAAACTGGATCAGCGAATTTGCTGGTGATACTAAGACTGGAAATATACTGGACAATGAAAAAGGTTCTCAAAGCTTGCAGAGAAATTTGACCAGCTCAAAAAAGAGCTGAAAAGTGGCAGATGGTGTTTAATGCAGACAAGTGTGAGATATTGCATTTTGGAAGGACAAACCAAGGTAAAACATACAAGGTAAATGGTAGGACACTGAAGACTCTAGTAGAACAGAGAGATTTGGGAATACAGATACATAATTCTCTCAAAGTGGCATCGCAGGTAGATAGGGTTGTAAGGAGTGCTTTTGGAACATCAGCCTTTATAAATCAAAGTATTGAGTATAAGAGTTAGAATGTTATGGTGAGGTTGTATAAGACATTGATGAGGCTGAATTTAGAGTATTGTGTGCAGCTCCTAATTATAGGAAAGATATTAATAAGTTTGAAAGAGTACAGAGAAGATTTACAAGGATGTTGCCGGGACTTGAGAAACTGAGTTACAGAGAAAGGTTAAATAGATTAGGACTTTATTCCTGGAGCAGAGAAGAATGGGGGGAGATTTGATAGAGGAGTATAAAATTATGATGAGTATAGATAGAGTGAATGCAAGCAGGCTTTTTCCACTGAGGCTAGGGGAGAAAAGAACTAAAGGACATACATTAAATATGAAGGGGAAAAGTTTAAAGGGGGGGTGGTGGTTCTTCATACAGAGAGTGGTGGAAGTGTGGAATGAGCTGCCAGATGAAGTGGTGAATGCAGGCTCACTTTTAGCATTTAAGAAAAACTTGGACAGCTACATGGATGAGAGGGAGTGGAGGGATATGGTCCAGGTGCAAGTTGGTGGGACTAGGCAGAAAAATGGTTCCGCACAGCCAAGAAGGGCCAAAGGGCCTGTTTCTGTGCTGTAATGTTCTACGGTTCTAAGCGAATCAAGCGTGTAATTTTTTCCATGACAATGAACCTCAATGGTTCTAGCTTTCATACATGCTATTATAATAGAATGAGGTGTAGTTCTGAAATTATATCTCATCTAGGGGCATCAGAGTGGCACAGTGCACTAGGCTTTTGAACTTGTATGAAATAAAACAGAGGGATATAGAGAAACATATATAATGCCTCATGAGTTTACAATCTCATCTAATAATTGTAATGCAAACACTCCTCACACAGGAAGGGAGAGTTATCCCAATACCAGTTCTTGCATACCTCTTCATGACCAGCTGCCCACCATCTTACTCCTAGATGTTGAAAATGATGAGAAAACCATCATAAAAACACTTGCGTTCTTGCACAGTGCTTTATATCCTCTTGATGTGCCAGGGTGCCAATGAATTGCATTGAATTAACAGTTTTCAAATGTACAATTTGGCATTTTTGTTAAGTGTAACATTATCAAGAAGATCGATTTCAAATCCTAGGTAGCCACAACAAAAGTTAAACTTGTGAAACTTCCAAGAATCAATGAAATATCAAAAGAGCCTAATTCAAATGGGCAAGATTCTGCATCCTCATCTTGTATGTCATTGGCAGAATTATTTGGATGTCTTATTTAACTAATACGAATGGTCCTTCTGAGGCTTTCATTGGTGAAGCTTTAGATTTATAGAAACTAATAGCAGAGGAGGTGGCCAATCAGCCCACCAGGTAGAACATAGAACATAGAACACTACAGCACAAACAGGCCCTTCGGCCCACAAGTTGTGCCGAACACATCAAAAACCTACCCAGCCATAGACCTATCTATAACCCCTAATCCCATTGGATCCCATATACTCATCCAGAAGTCTTTTAAAAGACCCCAGCGAGTTTGCCTCGACCACCACCGACGGCAGCCGATTCCATTCACTCACCACCCTCTGAGTGAAAAACTTTCCCCTAGCATCTCCTCTGTACTTGCTTCCCTGCACCTTAAATCTGTGCCCTCTCATCGTGACCATTTCAGCCCTGGGAAATAGTCTCTGAGAGTCCACCCTATCTATTCCTCTCAACATCTTGTAAACCTCTATCAGGTCGCCTCTCAACCTTCGTCTCTCCAGGGAGAACAGTCCCAGCTCCCTCAACCTGTCTTCATAAGGCATGCCTCCCAATCCAGGCAACATCCTTGTAAATCTCCTCTGCACCCTTTCAATAGCTTCCACGTCCTTCCTATAGGGAGGCGACCAGAACTGCGCACAGTACTCCAAGTGTGGTCTGACAAGGGTCCTATAAAGCTGCAGCATTACTTCCTGACTCCTGAACTCAATCCCTCGATGAATGAAGGCCAGTACACCGTAAGCTTTCTTAACCACATCCTCCACCTGGGAGGCCGATTTGAGAGTCTTATGGACCCGGACCCCAAGATCCCTCTGCTCTTCCACACAGCTAAGACTCCTACCTTTGATAGTGTACTCATTCATCCCGTTGGATCTGCCAAAATGGACCACAACACATTTATCTGCGTTGAAGTCCATCTGCCACTTCTCCGCCCAGTCTTGCATCCTGTCGATGTCATGCTGCAACTTCTGACATCCCTCCAGACCATCCACAACACCACTGACCTTCGTGTCATCGGTGAACTTACTCACCCATCCCTCCACTTCCTCATCCAGGTCATTTATGAAAATGACAAACAGCAAGGGTCCTAGAACAGATCCCTGGGGCACTCCACTGGTGACCGACCTCCATGCAGAAAAAGAGCCATCCACAACCACCCTCTGCCTTCTGCAGGCAAGCCAGTTCTGGATCCACAAGGCCAAAGCCCCTTGGATCCCATGGCCTCTCACCTTCTCAAGAAGTCTTGCATGTGGGACCTTGTCAAATGCCTTGCTGAAGTCCATGTACACCACGTCCACTGCTCTTCCTTCGTCAATGTGTTCAGTCACATTTTCGAAGAACTCAATTAAGCTCGTAAGGCACGACCTGCCTTTTACAAAACCATGTTGACTATTTCTAATCAACCTAAACTTCTCCAAATGCTCGTAAATCTTGTCCCTCAGAAGCCTCTCCATCAGCTTACCAACCACTGAGGTCAGACTCACCGGTCGGTAATTTCCAGGACTAACCCTGTTCCCTTTCTTGAAAATAGGGACCACATCCGCAATCCTCCAATCCTCCGGAACCTCTCCCGTCTCCATCGACGACGCAAAGATCATCGCCAGGGGCTCTGCAATGACATCCCTCACCTCCCACAATAACCTGGGGTACATCCCATCTGGTCCCGGAGACTTGCCTATCATGATAGCATTTAAAAGTTCTAACACATCCGCTTCCTTAATATCTACATACTCAATCTTTTCAGTCTGCCGCAAACTTGTAGTGCATCCTTCCAGATCACTTTCCACCGTGAATACTGAGGCAAAGTACTCATTAAGCACCTCTGCCATTTCTTCCAGTTCCATACAGACTTTTCCCCCTTCACCTTTTATAGGTCCTATCCCTTCTCTTCTCATCCTTTTACTTTTCACATATTTGTAGAAGGCCTTGGGATTCTCCTTAATCCTACCAGCCAAGGCCTTCTCATGACCCCTTCTGGCTCTCCTAATTTCCTTTTTAAGCTCTCTTCTATAAGCCTTATACTTCTCTAGATCCCCAACATCTCCTAGCTCTTTGAACCTTTTATACACCTTTCTTTTCTTCCTGACTATGTTCACCACAGCCTTCGTGCACCACGGTTCCCGCGTCCTACCAAAACCTCCTTGTCTCACCGGAACGTTGTCGTGCAAAGCTCCAGACAAGCATTCCTTGAATATCTGCCACCTTCCTTCTGTGCTTTTCCCCAAGAACACCTCCTTCCAGTTTATTCGCCCCAACATCTGCCTGATGTCTTCATATTTCCCCTTATTCCAGACAAACACCTTCCTAGCCTGCCTGATCCTATCCTTTTCCAATGCAAGGGTGAAGGAGATAGAATTATGATCTCCATCCCCAAGATGCTCTCCTACCGAGAGATCCATCACCTGTCCTGGTTCATTAGCTAGTACCAGGTCCAGTACAGCCTCTCCTCTCGTAGGCTTGTCCACGTGCTGTGTCAGGAAACCCTCCTGAACACACCTAACAAACTCCTCCCCATCCAAACCCCTTACTCTTGGGATATTCCAGTCGAGATATTCCAGATATAAGACATCTGGAAGTGATTCATTTTCAGCCTTTGGAAATAGCCTACAGATGATGGTACTTCTAATGGAAAACCATGCACTGAATGCTTTAGAAGCTTTCTGCCTCTAACCACCTCCACTACCCCCATCACCCCCAACCTTCCATCCCACCCACCCCCACTTTCCAGTTAAAATAACTCCCTGTCAACCCACCTTTAATCTTTTAGCCTATCACCATTTATCTGTGATCCCGGAGACTTCTCTGCTTTTGAAAATAGGTCCTTCTATGTCCATTCTGTCAAGGCATCCTCATTATGTTACGTACTTCTAACTAAATCTTCCTCCAATTACTTCTGTCTGAAAGATAAAAACAAGCCTATGCAATCTTGAAGTTTGACAGTTAAAAATAAGAGTAGGCGGTGGTTGGCATGGTGGCACAGTGGTTAGCACTGCTGCCTCACAGTGCCAGAGACCTGGGTTCGATTCCTGGCTTGGATAACTGCCTGTGTGGAGTTTGCACATTCTCCCCATGTCTGCATAGGTTTTGTCTGGTGCTCCGGTTTCCTCCCACACTCCAAAAGTGTGTGGGTTAGGTTGATTAGCCATGCTAAATTGCCCTTAATGTCCCGAGATGCATAGGTGAAAGGGATTAACAGATATATGTGAGGTGACATGGATAGACCTTGGGTGGGATTGCTGTCGCTGCAGACTCAATGGGCTGAATGGCCTGCTTCTGCACTGCAGGGTTTCTATGAGATTCTTTGAGGAAAAAGCAGTAATACAGTTTGACACACTTCATCTTTGCATTATGCACTCTCTGGACATGTTGAGCGAGGTAGATGCAAGATAAAGTTCTGAACTAAATTCTGCTAAATTCTTCCTTGGTATACTCAAACAGGTACCAGAGTGTAGTGACTAGGGAATTTTCACAGTAACTTCATTGCAGCGTCCACTTAAGCCAGAAGTACAGTATTTAGTGCAAGTAAGATAACTGATTCTTTGCATTAGGTAGCTCGAAGGTCCTTGCACAAATCCTTAGAGGTAATAAGTCTGTACACAGAAGTGACAGGGCCTCACTTGGAGTGATGTTTGAGTCTGCTCACCATAAAAATAACAAGAATATATGACATTAGTGGCAATGCATAAAGGGACAATCAAATTTAGGGGTGAAGGAGGCATTATTTCAACAAAATTTGATTTGAACAGTCTTTGGATAAAACAAATATTTGACAACAAGAACATGACATTCAATATGCTTATACTCCATAGCTACACTTAAAATTTAATCGTTGGTTTGTTCAAGAAATTATCTCAAAGGGTTTGAATGAGCAGCATGGTGACACAGTGGTTAACACTGCTGCTTCACATTGATCAATAAACTTTAAACCTACCTGGATCAGACTGATAGTTTTACAATAATTGGCACTTTGGAATCACAGACATTTAGGATTGCATTTATATTTCCCAAATTGACCTTATGTAGCCAATAATGAGGGGACTCTTCAAATTTGCAGTCTGTCTTAGATTAAAGCTGATAACTGAAAGATAAAAGGAAATGCATTGCACTGCCTGGTCCTTCCAAATTTTAATTTTGATGTCTATATCATTTGGGATCAAATTCCTGGGTTCCTTGTGCACTGCACTGAATTTTCAATCATAGAATCCTACAGTACAAGAAGAGGTTATTTGGCCCATCGCGTCTGCACCGACCACAATCCCACCCAGGCCCTATCCCCATAATAACCCATGTATTTACTCCAGCTAGTGCCCCTGACATTAAGCGACAATTTAGCATGGCCAATCAACCCAACCCACACATCCTTGGATTGTGGGAGGAAACCGGAATGCCTGGAGAAACCCACGCAGGCATGGGGAGAAAATGCAAACTCCACACAGAGTTTCCCGATCCAAGCCGGGAATTGAATCCAGGTCCCTGGCACTGTGAAGCAGCAATACTAACAACTGTGCCACCATGTTGCCCATTTAAACCCTTTGAGATCATTTCTTGAACAGACCAACTACTAAATTGTAAGTGTAACTATGCGGTTATAAGCATATTAAATGTCATGTCTTATGTTTCCAAATACTTGTTGTATCCGAAGACTGTTCAAATCAGATAATGCCTACTCCACTTCTAAATTTAATTGTCCTTTGTTCATTGCCACTAATGCACATATATTCTTGTTATTTTTATGGTGAGCAGACTCATAAACATCACTCCAAGTGAGACCATGACACTCCTGTGTACAGACTTATTACCACTGGAGATTGTGCATGGACCTTCTAGCTATCTATTCCAAAGGATCAGTTATGTTGCTTGCACTATATACTGTACTTAAATGTACTATTTATCAATATTCCCGATCCTTTTCTTCTAATCTAGAGTCGTATTCTAAAAATTGTTTATGCTGTTTCTATTTTTCAAGTATGCAGTGGGTACCTATGAGTCCTTTGATGGAGCTGGAATTGTATTCCTATTGATTAACCTTGCTTTTAACTCCTCTCACTCCTCCCCAATTAACATGTTTCTATGGGAACCATTTTGGGTCTCAGCTATGCATGACTGCTCCAAATTATTTAGAACATTTTTTAATGCAGCTGAAGTTGACTCCCTTACCTGTTTTGTGGGACATTTGTGGCTATATTAGTGGCATTTTCTGCTTTTACCCTGAACTTGAAAATTTGATTTAACTTCCAATTTTCACCTTCCCTTACATGCACAAGGCCCAATTCTGTAACTTTGATGAAAGGACGTTGGAGGTGTTAGAGAGGTGAACTTGCAGAGTGAATGGTCCAAATTGTCTTTCCTTTACTTATGTTTCTACTTCTGGTGATAAGCTATTGATCAATATTGACTATAAACTCACTAACTCCCATAGTTGCACTGCTCCACTTTTCCCATGCTCCATCCTATAGGAACTTTATTCCATTCTCCTGGTTTCTGTGTTTCCTTCTCATCTGTTTTGATGATCCCACCTTCCATATCAGGAATTCCGAGATGTCTTTCTTCTCACTCAACCAAGGATTATTATACACCTTGATTAACAAGGCTCTTGCCCATTTCCCACACATCTGCTCGTACACACTCTCCTCTCTCTCAGGACAATGAGGGCCTTTCCTCACCTATCATTCCAGCAACCTCCACATTCAAAGGATCATCCTCTGCTACTTTTTCCACTTCCAGATGATGCCACTGCCAAACCATTCTTTCACTTCCCTCCACATTCAGTATTTCTAAGGGACCATTCTCTCTCAACACGCTGCTCCACTTCTTGGTGATATTGGTCCCTTTTTATGCCACCTTCCCATTGCAACATCTGCCATTTGTCTCCTCTCTCCTCACTATCTAAAGTCCAACATACTGCTTTTAAATGAAACAGTGATTCACTTGTATTTCTTTCAATTTTGTGTACTGTATTTACTGTTCACAATTTGTAGCTTCCTCTACATTAGGTAGAATAAACACAGACTGGGTGACCACATTGTGCCACCTCATTCCCTCTGCCCACTTCTACATGGCTGCTCTTACTCTCCATGCCAAGCTATGCCCCTCAACCCACCTTCTTCTCCACAAGGTCCCTCTATAATATATGACAAGCCAATCTCTTCCACCATCTCCCATGGCCTCTTATACCCTCCATGCCAAGCCAAATACACTCCCATGCCCATTCACTGATAATATACTCTGCATATGAACCCAACAGTGACAATAGGGTGTGATTTTAAAAAAAGCATTAGGAACAAGTAATTCATTCATTAGAATTTCTTTCACCCCTTAAAGTATGAATAACAGAAACTAAAAGCACTTGCAATTAAATAGATTAGGGAGCCAGAGTTGTAAATCAAGCAATGCTTTCCCTGGGGTTCAGGTGTCCGAACACTCTAATGGATACTGGGCTCTTAGCAAAGCTGATACTTGTGGGATGAAAGGAGCACGGGTGTTTCCTACTTTACCTTGCCTGTAAACCATTTCTCCCCACTTCTCACCCCACACCCCCATTCTACCCTCTTGAATCACAAGTTTGTATATGGGTAAAGCAAGTGGTTAAGAAGGCAAGTGGAGTGTTGTGGTTTTTGTAAGGGAAATCTTGGATAAAATTAGCAAAATTTTGCTCCAATTCATGGGGCTTTAATGAGACTGATATCTGGAGAACTGTGCACAGTTTTGGTTTCCTCACTTAAGAAAGGACACAATTACATTAGACACAGTTCAGAAAAGATTTACTTGATTGATGCAGCTCCCCAGCTGAACAGCTGTGTTTTCTCACCAGATATTCCAAAAATAATTGATAGATTTGCCTCATACCATCACAGGCCAGGGCAGCTGAGAATCCCTTTTTAAAGGGCACCTTGATTTCCAGTAGGAAACACAGAATTCCCACTCCCCCACATACATAATGGCTACAGTCCCTCACAGACACTCACACAACACACTCCCCACAGACATTGCACACCCTCCCCTCCACTTGCAGACACAGGCATCTTTCCTTCACAGCACACCCCTTGCCACAGACACTGCACTCCCCCAACCCCTACACAGCACATCCCCCACAGATACAAGCATACCACACTCACAAAGGGAATACTCACCCCATAGACACAGGGCACCTCCCACACACGCACAGCACCCCCATATGCGCGCACACGCACACGCACGCACACCATCCTGCCTCGCCACAGACACAAGCACTCCCCACAGCCACAGATTTTACACTGCACCCTCCCCCCTCCCTCACATCCACAAAGGGAACATCCCCCCTGGACACAGGTGAACACCCCTGCCATGGGAACTGCCCCCCAACACCTCCATATACACTGGGAACCCAGCTAACACTGAGATGGGAAAGCCTCCAACCACTAAGGAAGTTCCAGAGAGGAGACCCATGGTGCCAGGGGCAGTGACAGGGGACTGCCCAGTAATGTTCCTCCACTCCTCACCATCCTTCCCCCCAACCAGGATCCTTCCACCTGGTTTCCGTTTATAAAAACTTGTCACACGGGTTGGGGGGGGGGGGGGGTGGGAGAGTCCCAACCTTGGGCGGGGGAACGGATGGTGGGAAGACCTTTAAGCAGTTTAGAATTAATTTAAATCAGGTTCTCACCCAGCAAGTGTGGGCACTGGCAGCAGGGAGGAACAGTTAGAAAACAAGATTTCACTGCCAAGACTCTCATTTTCCAAGTTTCACGATGTATTTGTGCCCATGTGCTATTTACACTCATGGTGAACTTGGATGCAGAATTACAGCAATTGTCTCTCCTGTCAATATGTTCTTCCTATCAAAATAAAAGTGTTCATCACATTTCTCCGTGTTACGTTTCTCCACCACTTGACTGCACATTCCACCAACCAGTCTGTATCCTGCACTATCCTTCTCACAGTTCACAATGCTTCCAGGCTTTGTATAATTTGCAAAGTTTGAATTCATGCCCGGCACACTATAATCAATATCATTAATAAATCAGGAAGAACAAGTACCCAATGCTGACCCCTAGGGAACTCCACTACAAACCTCTGTCCATTCCAAAAAGCATCCAATAACCACTCCTTACACATACAAAATGTGTTCGAGGAAGGAGAAAGGTCATGAGATGTAAGTTGGAACAAATCAAATGAAATCTGAAATTCGTTCCTTTACAAATGGTTTTACAGATTCATCTCACGGAAGGTACAGAGTGAGTCTTCCACCTTGCTTTGTCAAGGAGAGAATTTGCCTTGTAAATGACTGGGAGCTTTGTTTAGTAAAAGGCATTGAAACAAAATATGAACATAATTATTATGTTTCTTTTCAATTAGATTTGATGGGGAAGGATTTGTATTTTTTACTGATGGAGAAGGAGGGGGAGATGACACCCAAAAATTCACATTAAATGAACAGTTCTAATGGAAATTACATGGTGTTCAAAAAGCAAATGCTTTTACATTGAGACAAAGAGCATTCAAAAGAAACTTCAGGAATTATAGATATTTGCAGCTTGTAGAAATATTGACTTTTTGCCATTGTTGAAGCATAGTTGTAGATGAAAATATACAAAAACATACAGCTGACATTAACATAGGAAGGAATAGAACATCTGACAATGATTAAGCTATTCAGATAGAAAGGAAATAATAGAAGTAGTATGGATGGATTTGTAGTGATAAACACAACAAAGTGATGATTGGGAACAGCTACTGACAGTTCAAGAGAATTTGGTACATGGTGAATGATTTGAACAAACAAAAGAACTGCAGGATTTGTGATAAATGAGAAGCACTTTTGTATTTCTAGAGCTGAAATGAATTGAGCAGGGACAAAAAGAAGACAAAAGAACAGTTTCATGGACAAATTAAAGCTTCTTAACAAATTTGGGACCATTTTATCTTTGGATGGTGAGCAATGTTGAATTGGATGCCTTTGTACATCTCTTCAAATGTTTCAGTCTACTGACAATGAAATGGAAGATCAATTTGTGTATAAAGAGCAACTAATTCAATATCTCCTATTATACACACTTGGTACATTGTCCATAATATGTGAAACAATCCAGGATCAGATATATTTGATTTAGTATTTGGCTCCTAATGATCTATATATAAGAAAAAGGCTCAAAATAGCAATATACTATAATAAGAGCAGCAAGTGAAGATTAAGTGCAAATCTAACAAATTTGAATACTGGTACAGCCTTGACAGACCGATGGAGAATTCAGCAGTGAGGTCAGCACACCTCATTCCTGACTTTCCACAGGTAGATCTTAATCACAGGAAAATTGCTGAGATTGTATATTGAATGTAATGGCTTCTCCATTTGGCCGTGTGAAGGAGGGCTATTTGTGGCTACATTTGCAGCTACCACAGCAGTAAAGAAGAAACAGGGCATGAGCCTAATCATAGTCACTGAATAAAACTACAAAATGGCTGAGAAAAATTTGTTAAGAATTTTTTTGAGAGTTTTCCCAACCAGCTGCTGAATTTCAGTGGAAAATTAATGAAAAACATATTAACAGCACACAATTTACTGTGAACACAATAGTGCTTATCATCATCTAAAAAGAAAGACTTGTAGTTACAAAGATCCTTCACCATCGTAAAACATCATGAGGCACATTACAATCATTTAACATATAAATATAGGAACATAATAATTAGGAGCAGGAGTAGAGCACTTGGCCCTTTGAATCTGCTCTGCCATTCATTAAGTCTTGGTTGAACTGATTTCAACCTCAATCCAACTTTCTGATGATCCTCGATAACTTTTTTCCCCTTTGCCTATCTGGAACCTATTGACCTCTGCCTTAAAAATATGCAAGGACTCTACTTACACTTTCAAAGACTCAGGTCCCTATGAGGGTAAGGAATTTCTCATCTGTTCTCAATGGACAATCCCATATTGTTAAACAAGGCCCTCAGATCTAGATTCTCTTACAAGAGGAAATTTGTTCTCCACATCAATCCTGTCAACACTCTTCAGAATCTAATATGTTTCAATCAAGTCGTACATATTTAATGAACCTGAATTAGTTGTCAGAGATTCCTTTAATATGTCAAATTCTATTAATTTCAAATGATCTTCCTGAACCCTAAAAATAACGATTGCAAATACTAGTCTCATTCATTCATTCATTTAATTGTTACTGGATATTTTAAAATGTATAATCTTTAAAAAATCCCATTTCTCCTTTTTCTCTCCCTTTAATTCAATCTTTCATTCTCCCTCGTTATTACTATTATTGTATTTGAATTAACATTGAGTTTGCTCATTTTATACTCATTTTCCAGTCTTTGTGCCATTAATTAAGGGAGATAAGCAGTTGCTTGCTCTTGTTCGCTGAGGTCCCGAATGCCCTATCTTCCTGACTGTGGCATTATCAGCTTGTAGTTTCAGCAGCTTGTCATGCAAAATATCATTACACAATTGAATGAAACAAGAGTACGTGTAACTAATGGTGCATGGTGTCATTCTCCAGATACAAGCAATTCTAGGCCATTGTGTCTACTTGTGGTTCCAGTGATCTAATGCTGAAGTTATGGTGCCTGATCAGGAGCAATCACAGAGAAAATGACCAGCAACTAGTTTTAAAGAAATGTGACAAATTATAAGTCAAGTGCATCTTGTGAGGCTGTGCACCAATAATAGGTGCAGAAGGCCTCAAAAATATATCTAATAGATTCACAAGTGATGCTGCACACATTATCTTTAAAGTCCCGATTGATAGATATTTCTCACTAATCCTGTACACACCTTATCTAAAAGAGCCATCAGTTGTGTGAGATCTGATAGAACCGGACACATGGTTCTGACATTCCAGCTTGCAAAATAAAGGCTTGGTATCTTCTATGTTTTCTCTGTCACATCATTTGGTGTGATGTTACAGTCCACTTGTCAGGCGATGACCATATGCTCCAAGCACTCATTGGAACAGGTGGCCTGTGGCTGCCCAGTAGTAGCTGTCCAAAGAAACACAATGGTTTCTCCCACCATCAAAGGTTGCTCATTCTCTACATCAATCGAGCTGGCTTATAACCTGTAACTGCTGGCTTCTGTGTTGTATTTTTCACTGGGAGGCATCTACAGAGTGACCTTTCCATACATAAGCCTGGGCGAGATATGTGGTTTGCCTAAGTATTGGAACTCTCCACTCTCGACCTTGCTGATGGAGTCCAAAGCGATGCTCAGCATGATGCTGGGTACCAGTTTGTTGCAGGAGCTGCTGGAACATGTTATAAATGACACATGACCATCTTATGGGGTTGGACTCTGGGTTTTCTGTTAGTATTTACCCTGATACTCTCCCCAAACATCCATATGGCAGTGGGGTTCATATTCCTGAGCAAGGGTTCTGAACAGATGCTGTTAGCCAGAGCCAGCTGAGCCGTGATCTTGCATAGAAGACGTGACACTTCGTGAAGTAGCTCTACTTCACAGAAGCTAGCCACCACCCTGAAGCATCACAAGTGATAGACAAACCTTATCCTGTGCACATCTTATCTATTAGAGTCATGAATGATATACACACCTTATATAAAACAGTCATGAATGATATTCATAGTTAACCTGACAAGGTCACAATAAGCATGTCAGTGCAAAAGACAAGGTTGAAGCATTTGCAACTATTTTCAGCTACAAGTGTCAAGTGGATTATCCATCTTGGCCTCCTCCTGAAGTCCCTACTGTCACAGATGTCAATCTTCAGCCAATACAATTAACTCCACATGATATCACGAAGCAACTGAGTACAGAGGATACAGTGAAGGTTATAGGTCTTGGCAACATCCTCGTTATTAGCCTGAAAACATGTGCTCCAGAAGTGATATAGCCCTCAGCAAACTGTACCAGTATAACCATTACAAAATCAAAAAGTTGTGCAGGGACATTGTTTATAAAAAGCAGGACAAGCCAACTATCACCATCCCATCTGTCTATTCCAAATCATAAGAAAAGAGATGGACAGTTCATTGATAGCATTATCAAGGAGCACTTATTCACCAAGAGCCTGCTCACCCTAATGGTCAACTTGACTTCTGCCAGGACCACTTTAGCTCAAGACAACATTAAAACTTTGGTCCAAACATGGCAAAAAATGCTGAACTCACAGCCTGATTCAATCATCTGGTGACACTGACAGTCAATGGACTTTATGATGGCTGCATATCTTCCCACTTCCCCTTTAAGTGGGTCCCACCACAATGGGGCCCTTACATCCTCGCTTAAATATAAGCCTGTCTGCCAGGACCTCTTGTGGAAGCATATGGAAGAAGCAATTCCAACTTATCACCTAATGTGTCTATGGGCTATGTCAGCAACTTCCATTGCCCTGTAGGGCTGTGATAGATAAGAAATACTATCTTGGATAGACACTTTGGCTTGGTCTTTTATGCTGATTGCTAAGTCATATCCTCAGCTGCAATACCTTAATGATTTAAGCTCTATTGAATTTAACTGGAATGTTTTAACATAACTGCCCACAGGTGCTCCTAGGATAAGTACTTAGTAAAAAATGCTAAAATGTGTGATTTATGTAAAATGTAGGCCCTACTGGGGGAAAAGATGTTTCCTGTCTTATAGGACAAAACATATGCCTTCCTAGATTTTATTTTTGTAGACGATAGATCAGTTTCAGAATCTCGTAGGATTTTAAAATATTTTTTATGGGATGTGGGCATTGCTGGCTAGGCCAGCATTTATTGCTATTGCTAATTACCCCTGAGAAGGTGGTGGTGATCCACGTTCTTAACTGTGCGAGCCATGTTAAAATATTTCAAAATCACAAAAATTAATGTGTTGATGAGGGGTTAGTGAGCCTTACATAAAAGAGAAAGGTATAATATATATAATCTTTGTTGTTCAAGAAGCAAAATGATGCTTTCGTCATACTCATTTCCATTTGACTCATTCTCTCTCTTCTGAAAGCTTCTCTTGCTGATAGCAAGGTGAAGGTATACAAGCATTAGTGGACATTTAATAGCCTGATTGTCCACTTTATAACATTCAATTTCATAATTCCGGTAGATCTATTATTCAGTGAACATTTCTGTTTGTAACATTTGAATTGCTATTATTTTTTTCTAGCTGCTAAATTATGCAATAGGTTAAGAGTATGCACTGCCTTTGATGTCGTGGTTCATAATACAATTGAAAACTGAGAAAATTGGATTATACGCTCATGGCAAACACAGATTTGTGATTGTAAATATGATCCTGGCACATGCGGCATTAGTTTTTACTCCTAATCCTCATTTATATGCTGAAATGCACACAGAGGATTTTTACCTCTCTCGCTGCCAGTTCTGGATGAAAATGGAAGAGGTGCTACGTGAGATTGGAGTTGTTTTGCTGCTTATGTGCAAAGATGTTTTGTACAAATATCTGATCAGGAAGAATTATACCCTGTATATGATCAAAAATAAGGAACTCCATTCTGTTAACCTGTTTTTCCCTGGAACAAAAGATAGCTCAGTTTGGCATGACAGTCATAACGTGGAATCAAATGTTTTGCTCAGTGCTCCACATGCCAACCTCAGTCCTGAACCTCAGCAGTCAGCGCACATCCGATATGCCCTGTTCTGTGCTTAGCTTTTTCTGAGATTTCAATAATATTAATCTGCACACTCCATGTGACTCCTTTTTTTAATCTGACAGATGCAATGCTCCTGGTAGCAGAAAGGCTGGAAGGGCCTTTCAATATCGAAGCTGTCATGGATCCAATTGATGTGAAGATTTCTGATGCCATCATGAATATGCAGGAGAACAGCATGCAAGTGTCAGCAAAGGTAAAAATGCTCTCCTTTGTATATTCATATTATGTGAAAATTGTCATTCTATCATCTTTGTATTTGTGAAAAGGGCCTCTCCAGAAGCCACAACTTAAAAACAAGCTGTAGCACTTCCTTCGGCTATTAATTCTTCACAATATCTATCGCATAATACATTAGTTTACATTGAAGAAACACAAGGAGTATGGCAGGTTGTGGGCACATGGGTGGTTAATGGCCAAGAAATGCCAGGACACAAACCTGCCAATTTCTATCTCTTGCTCAGGTGAGACTAGGGCAGGAAGCAAACACACATCCAGGATAAAGATTGATATTATAACTATATCAATGAGGCTGAGAAGTGGGGTTTGACCAACTTTGCAGGTTTAACTATGGCCAGCTAGGTTTCTAGGGCCTCAGGAAACCGAGCAACTGCATTTGAAGCAAGGACAACTGCAGGAGGCACTCCTTATAGTACGAGAAGAGCAGGAGTAAATCCTCCTGGCCTAACAAGTAGCCCCTATCACCATCAGAACTTCCCTGGAATTAATCTAGAGTGGGATTGCACCCCTCTCAGATTGGAATACCCCCAATCCAAGATCAGACTACACAACTGCCCCCCCTCTCCCACCCTCTCCAATCTTCCAGATGGGAAGGAATTGGGTAGCTCCATTGGAGTCAGGGAGCAGAATCTCCTTCCTAATCCCCACTTCAACCTCGACCTGAGACCTGTGATCTGACCTACCTGATGCTGTGGTTATTTTCCTCTGTTCTCCAGTTTTTCTTTGTCAATTTTATCCAAACCTCTCATGATCTTGCAAATCTTTAGCAAACCTTCCCTCAATCATCTGTTTTACTCCAAGAAGAACAATCCCAGAGTCTCCAACCTGTTCCTGGAGCTAAAATGCCTTCCCCAGAACAGTTCATCTACACGAGCCTCACATTCTTTCTAATTCCATTCACCCACCACTCTCTGAGTAAAAACTTAACCGTAATATTTCCTCTGTACTTGCTGCCCAGCTCCTTAAACCTGTAAAACTTAGACGTTTTTCACTCAAGTATCACTTACTACCCACCTCTCAAGACTTTAGCACACCATTGAATCATTTTCTGCACTGCACACACATTTTTCTGACCACTCACTGGGTGCTGACCTCCCTTGTCACTTCCATCCATACTCTCTTTGTTTTTCTCGGCGGATGTCAGGAACAGAACATCCCTCCTGTTGAAACTCCATCCATTGAAGCTTCAAGGGAAGCATGTGAAGCTCAAGGCTAGGGAAGCCAGTGCTGTTCTCTGAAGTCCCTGCTGCTCCATTGTATTACTGAATGATAAGCCAATCACACTGCATTGTCCTTGCAGAGGGCCCTCTGTTTCCAGGCCACTCGCAGGTGTAACTACCCAAGTTAATGCAGCCCTTTGTATCTCAAAAAGGTATAGTGGGATCTTCATTGCCATCCATGACACTGGCAGAGGGAGTTGGAAAAACTGACACAACGGTGTTGAGAATCATAATTACAGGGTTCCTTACCTTGGACTAAAATTTCGGCTCATGTAAATTTATGCATATAAAATTCGTAAGGGGCTGAACATGGTGGACATTGGGATGATGTTCCTAGAACTTGGGGTCATATTTTCAGAATTTAGCCTCTTTATACTGAAATGAGGAGAAATTGGCTCACTTACAGTTTGTAAAATTCTCTATCCTGGAGACAGTGTTAGATGCTCATTCCTTGAGTGTTTTCAAGTCAAAGATTAATTGACTTGGATACTTGGCGAACCAAGATATTTTATGATATTGAGGGAAAGTGTAACTGAGGTTGAAGATCAACCATGATCTTGTTGAATTGTGGAACAGGCGCAAAAAACCGAATAGTCTGCTCCAGCTCCTATGTATTTTTTATGTTCATGCATTCCTAACAACTGATGACAATGTATAAGCCGTGAAAGAAATGATGAGCAGAGGAAGAATGCACATATTCCCAATCAAAGGGAGGAGAAATTAATATTAAGTGTCCCTTCAAGCACAGTTTGCAACCCCTTTCAAAGGTATTTACAATGTAATATGGAAAGGTGTCATGAGCCAATTATCTTCCCTTGGAGAAGGAAACATGACTAGGGACACAAACCAAGAGGGAAAAATGGAGGGGTTTTTTTTGAGAAAGTAATTGGTAATATTTTGGATATTCAGCCCATGCAGCCTGTCTGTATGTTTAGTTCAAAGAAATTGCAATGAAACCTGTCCTTCAGTTCCCCTCGATTAAATTCAACTCCAATCCTTCAGAATTTTCTGACATGACAATGAGAATATTTACGGGAAATTGTCACTGAGAAGAGATTTCCAATATCAAGGAGCAAAACAATTCTAGCCAGTGACTGATGGAAA
Organism: Sphyrna mokarran; assembly: GCA_024679065.1. Lineage (NCBI taxonomy): Eukaryota > Metazoa > Chordata > Chondrichthyes > Carcharhiniformes > Carcharhinidae > Sphyrna > Sphyrna mokarran. The sequence goes on from JAGIQG010000010.1 coordinate 27,997,595, forward strand.
ATTCTGAATTGACTTATTTTCTGGTTTTCTGTTATATTTCAGCAATAAGCCAATGTAAGGAGATAAATAACTAAATGTGATGATAGTGCCCAATTCCATATCTGCTGTTTTGATGATCATTCTGTGAATTCAGTTTCTTTCCCTTGCTGGTATAGCTATCTTTCTCAACATGGAGAAGAATTACAGCAGTTGAACAATTTTTTTATTTATTTAAGGGACGTGTGTATCACTGGCTGGGCCAGCATTTATTGCCCATCCCTAATTGCCCTTGAACTGAGTGGTTTGTTAGGCATTTCAGAGGTCATTTTTTATCAGTCAACCACATGTAGGCTGGACCAGGTGAGGAAGGCAGATTTCCTTCCCTAAAGGACATTAGTGAAGCACGTGGATTTCTATGATTAATCGACAATAGTCTCATGGTCACAATTAAACTTTTAATTACAGAATTTTATGGAATCGAAATTCCACCATCTCCCATGGTGGCACTCAAACCTGGATGTCTACGGCTGACCTCTGAATTACTAATCCAGTGACAGTATCACTATTGCACGACTCCTCTAATTGTCTGTACTGTAACTAAATTGTTTTACAAATAAGTTACCCTTTCCATAACAGCAAAGATCTGATCAAATTTTGAGGAAAGAATACAATCATGTTGATCTTATGCATGGGTGAGTGTGTGGCCCATTGGTAGTTCTTGTGATAAGAAAAGTAGGTTTACTTGGTTTAGATTCTTACATTTTTACGCAGCAAATTAAAGTTCATCAGTAGCTTGTAAGTAGTTCTGAAAATTAATTTTTCAATTTTTGGCTTTTTGGTTTTGCCACCACTGTTTCTTTGTACGTTCTTGCCTATCTCACTGACTCATTCTTCAACTGTAATCAAAGATGTTTTCTATTCCTTTTGGGGATTTGTTTGCTCTGATTAAAAGGTTGTGGAAGAGCTTTCAAAGTTATTGTAACTTGTTTATAATGTGAAATGTCTGTGATTATAACAACATTGACAGGATTAAATTATCACATCAATGTGCCTATATTTACTGAAATTCTCTCCACTTCTCTGTTGAATTAAAATTAAGCATATTTAAATATTGAAAGAGGTTTTTGCTGAATTAGTTATAGGACGGAATTTTCTATTTTTACACAGAATCTGAGGCGAGAAAATCAATGTGCAGCTTGCCATCTGCACAGCTGGCTTTTCTCACCACATAATCCAGACCTCTGTGCAAAACTAATCTGCAGGTATGGTCAGGGTGCCAAGGACAGTGTCATGAGGCAGTGCCAGAGGGCAGTTCCAGGTGGTGGTGTCAAGAGGTAGTGCCTGGGACAACGCCAGGGGATGATGAAGTCAGTGCCACATGGTGGTACCAGGATGCCAAGAGGCAGTGCTGAAGAGCAATTCCAGGAAGTGGTGCCCAGGAGGAAATACAACCATGTTTCTCTTCCACCAGGGCTATACTTACCTGTGTGCCCCCAGGGAGGGTTCACTTCACCAGGTTCCCATTTTTAAAAACCAGTTGTAATCCTTGTCAGTGTAATGTCACATCAACAAGGAGAGATTTCCTAATGTGGAAGGACGCTATGACAGGCAATCCCACTAATTATATGGAAACATTCCCAACTTTCCTGAGCAGCAACCTCAATACATCACTATCAGGGAACTAGAGAATGAAAAATAGGATCTCGCTGGCAAGACTCACATTTTCAAAGTCCCACAATATTTTGTGTCCACGTTCTATTTAATGCATCAGTAAAACAGACACATTAAACTACTGTTTACCCTATGGTTTGTGTTCTTCCCATGATGAAGAAGTGTGATCCACTGGTGGTATCTAGCAGCAGAAAATGAATACAATATGTTTCTCATTTTGGCTGCATTGGTGTAAGAAATCCCAAGACTGAAACTAAACTCTTCCATTATGGACAAGGAGGAAAAGGTATAGTGGGATCTTCATTGCCATCCATGACACTGGCAGAGGGAGTTGGAAAAATTTCCTCTTTGGGAGAAAGTGCCTGTAAAGTTGGAATCTTCATTGCTGGGGCTGAGGTTGCGGGCCGGGGTTCTGGTGATGGAGGATTGGGCGGGAGCAGGACAGGCTGCTACAGGGGCTGCTGAATGCAAGGACAGGCTGTTTAAAAGGCCCACTTCAGTGGGACTATGCCCCAGTTAAAGTAAAAACACAGTTCTTCCAGCCTCATTGTGCACCTCTGCCCCCACGCAATCCTCATGCAGGCCACTTCATGCTTCCCACTTGCTCCAGTTGAGCCCTCAAACACCCTCTTAAACTGTGTCTTCTACTTCTAGTCTCCCCCACAAGAGAAGCTACTCACCCTGTCAAATTCCCTCATGATCTTATATTTTTCACTAAAAACCACCTCTTATTCCTCTAAAATTCCAATGGATATAGGATCAACCTTTTGGACATTTCTTCACATGACTGCCTTATACCTTATGCCTTTAGATAGTGAAGAGGGGTGTTATAGTTTGCAGAGGGACTTAGACAAGTTGCAGAGCTGGGCCGAGAGGTGGCAAATGGAGTTTAATGTGGAAAAGTGTGAGGTAATGCACTATGGCAGAAATAATAAATGTGTAGAGTATAGGGCAAATGGTAGGATTCTTAGTAGTCTAGATGAACAGAGGGATCTTGGTGTGTATGTGCATAGATCCCTGAAAGTAGGCAGTCAGGTCGAGAAGGTTGTTAGGAAGGCATATGGAGTCTTGGCTTTTATTGGTAGAGGGATTGAATTTCGGAGCCGCAACGTCATGTTGCAACTGTACAAAACTCTAGTGCGGCCGCACTTGGAGTATTGTGTGCAGTTCTGGTCCCCACATTATAAGAAAGATGTGGAGGCATTGGAGAGGGTACAGAGGAGGTTTACCAGGATGTTGCCTGGTATGGAGGGCAGGTCTTATGAGGAGAGGCTGAGGGATTTGAGGTTGTTTTCGTTAGAAAGGAGGCGGCTAAGAGGGGACCTGATCGAAACATATAAGATGATTAGAGGTTTAGATAGGGTGGACAGTGATAGCCTTTTTCCTAGGATGGAGAAAGCTAGCACGAGGGGACACAGCTTTAAATTAAGGGGTGATAGTTATAGGACGGATATCAGAGGTAGGTTCTTTACCCAAAGGGTGGTTCGGGAGTGGAATGCCCTGCCTGCAGCAGTTGTAGATGCGCCAAGTTTGGTGGCGTTTAAGAGGTTAGTTGATAAGTATATGGAAGAGAAGGGAATGGTTTAGTTTGGAGGGGCATTGCTTTTTATATTGGTCGGCGCAACATCGAAGGCCGAAGGGCCTGTTCTGTGCTGTAATGTTCTATGTTCTATGTTCTATGTTCTATTATACTGTTTTGTGTTCTAGCCATCCTCACTGATAACTTATTTATAGATGTAAAGCCAAAGATTTGGCAGCGATTATTAGTCAACCTTTAATCATGTGCTATGTAAGTATGCCTAACTTGCCTATTGATTATAAGCTGCTTCTGGAATCTAAAATTCCCAAGCATGCTACTCATGAAACTGAAGAGAATTCATATTTGAGCTTACAATCCAAAATCCAAGATCCCAATTTTATCTGAAAGTTCTGCACTGTCGGGATTTTATGATTTCATGAATCTTTAATCAAAAATGAAGCTGGTCACTGAAAACTCCCTCACTGATCAGATTACTTGATGTTACACTTCAGCAAAAGTAATTGGGTTAATTGGATATAGGTCAGTTGAAACATTTCTGTTTGTTCAATTCTTGCAGGTTTTTCAAGGATGTGGCCAGCCTAAACCGACACAATATGGGCGTAAGTCACGCTCTGTTTCAGAAAATTTTAACATAAGGTTCAGGCCCTACAGCCCTGAGGAGCGTCCAACTACAGCAGCTGGTACAAACCTGGACAGACTGGTCAGTATTCACGTGCCTTTTCTGACTGTTTCCTCTGTATATTGGTCAGGAGAGAATTATATTGTTATTTTCATTTCTGAATTTCAGATAATTGAACCTGAACAGCAGGGGAGTCAAAGTCAAAAGGTGACCATTTATAGAATCCATTACAAGGGTCCTCAACTGCAGTCAGCAAAAACTTTATTGACAAAAACAATTCAGTAGCTCTGACTGCATCTGTGGAGAAAGAGAGTTAGTATTTCAAGTGCAACAGAACTAACAAAAACAGTTATTGAGGAAGTAACAAAATTTTATCTGAAATGGGTAGCACGGTAGCACAGTGGTTAGCACTGCTGCTTCACAGCTCCAGGGACCTGGGTTCGATTCTGCGCTTGGGTCACTGATTGTGTGGAGTTCGCACATTCTCCTCATATCTGCATAGGTTTCCTCCGGGTGCTCCGGTTTCCTCCCACAGTCCAAAGATGTGCAGGTTAGGTTGATTGGCCATGTTAAAAATTGCCCCTTAGTGTCCTTAAACATGTAGGTTAGAGGGATTAGTGGATAAATATGTAGGGACATGGAGGTGGGATTGTGGTCAGTGCAGACCCAAAGGGCCAGATGCCTCTTTTTGCACTGTAGAGTATCTATGAACAAGGGAGATTGAAGAAGGTATATGGTAGTCTAAAACAATATCAGTTGGTTAGTCAAGTTAACAGTGACAAATGATGTTCAATCCAGTAATGATGTGGCGATGCCAGTTTGGACCAGGGTGGACATTGCACGATACTAAGTTATAGTCCAACAGTGTTGGATGAGATGAGAGGTCATATGACACCAGTTTACATTCCAACAGGTTTATTTGAAATTACAAGCTTTTGGAATGCTACTCCTTCTTCAAGTTTATTTGAAATCATAAATTTGGACAATACCCTGGTGTCATGTGACCCAATCTGGAGAAGTGTGAGGTAATGAATTTGGGGAAGAGTAACGAAGCAAGACAATACATGATAAATTGAGAGACTCTGAGAAATGTAGACAGAGTGCATCTCCACAGAAGAATGAAGGTGGCTGAGCAGCAGAGAAAATGGTTAATAAGTGAAGAGATGCTTCTCTTTATAAATAGACAATTATGTTGGAATTCTATACAATACGTTAGGGCACAGCTGGAATGCCGCATGTATATTCAATCACCATGTTATCAAAAAAATGTGATTGCATTAGAGAAGCTACAGAGAAGATTCACAAAGATATTGCCCAGATTGGATAATTTTAGTTATGAGGAAGGATTGGATAGGTTGGAATTGTTTTCTTTGGAACAAAGCAGGCTGAGGGGCAATCTAATTGACTGTTTAGAATTATGAGGGGTCGAGGTCTGATGTAGCTATTCCCTTTGGTTGAGAGGCTCATAACCAAGGGGCATAGATTTAAGGTAAGAGAAAGATTTAGGGTATTTAAGACAGAAATATTTTTCAACCAGAGGAGGGTGGTGTCCTGGATCCATGACCTACATGGCTATGCACAAAGAATCAGAAAATGGGATTAGTTGGATGGCTGCTTGCTGGCTGGTGTGGGGATGACAAATGAAATGGCTGTAAATTTATATCTATGGTTTATGGTTAAATGGGGAAGAATATCATTGAGTTCATTGTTTTCTATACTACACTGGGGATTATCTTTTCATACATCTGAAGTGATTACATTTTGACTGTTAGGAATTCAGTAGATGCCACCAAGATTTCATGTGTTCATTATGAATTGCAGGCCCCATGCTTTATCCATTTGCATTTGATGAGATTATTGCCCCAGATCACTCGAGTGTTCAAAACTCCTATTTTAAAGCTTAGCAAAATTTGGACTTTTTTTATACTTTTATAATATAATTCTCAATATACAGGACATGAAAGTTGCTTTGTCACATTTACCATCCAGCTTAACCAATCCAATGCACCAAGATATGCTGAAACTGCCATTTCAGGTCTTGTGTTGAAAGGAATAGTCCTGGATGGCTGGGTTAAACTATGGAAGTTCTCCCCATTATCTTTTAAGTTGATATGATTTGAGAAGAAATGACAGATACTGACCATTTCGTTATTGCAGTTTCAGCACTATTTAAAGTCAGTGCAAAACTCCTTTTCTAATAAAATAATGGATGGCAGAGTAACCATCCAGTGACTATTATTAGAATATAAAGCAACCTAAGATTTGTTTGAATTCAGCGTTTGAACTAACACTGACACAAAAACTGTGAATGATGCAATTGAGTAAACTACAACACATTGAGTTAGTGGACAGAGGATTGGGAGCTGTTTTTATTTAGTTCTATTTGTGAATAATGATATCCTATATTCTGAAGCAGCTGCTGGGAGGAGCATAAAGCTGTAAAATTGGAATGTCTTGGCTATTTGGAAAATATTTGGCCTTCCCAAAGCCATGTAATTGAGATTGAGAACTCATGTGGTGAATTACAATACTTTTTCCACCTCTGCTGCAATCCTGTCTATTATTTCTGCAGTGACCACTATCAGTTACATTGTTCATCCATTGTTGTCGATGAGGACCTCAACATCATTAGTCGTTTTGCAGTGTGACCAAAGATGACTGATCAGGCCAATTTGGGCATGGAATGTCCTGGCACATATTGGACAGACTTGTGTTGGCACTGTAGTTGTTGCACTGGTGGCTCTGGACTTGCGCAACTCGCGCTTAAGTTGTGCTCCAGCAATGCACCTGCCTTCGTAAGTTTGACAGATCTTGTGGATGAGGCAGCGCCAACTAGGGCGGTTTTGTGCCAGTATTTCCCAGGTCTGATGATCTGGAGGAAGGGGCTGAGTGCAGGGTGATGAAATTTGCTGATGACACGAAGATGAGTGGAAAAGCAAATTGTGTGGAGGGTGTGGAAAGCCTGCAGAGGGACCTGGATAGGTTGAGTGAGTGGGTGAGGACCTGGCAGATGGAGTATAATGTTAGCAAGTGTGAGGTTATCCACTTTGGTAGGAATAATGGTAGGAAGGATTACTGTTTAAATGGTGAAAAGCTGCAGCATGCGATGGTGCAGAGGGACCTGGGGGTCCTTGTGCACGAATCGCAAAAACACAATCTGCAGGTGCAGCAGGTGATTAAGAAAGCGAATGCAATGTTGGCCTTTATAGCTAGGGGGATAGAATATAAAAGTAGGGAGGTTCTGTTGCAGTTGTATAGGGTGCTGGTGAGGCTGCAGCTGGACAGCTGTGTGTAGTTTTGGTCGCTGTATTCGAGGAAGGATATATTGGCCTTGGAGGGGGTGCAGAGAAGGTTTACTAGGCTGATACCAGAGATGAGGGCGTTGGATTATGAGGAGAGACTAAGTAGGCTCGATTTGCACTCTTTGGAGTTTAGAAGGCTGAGAGGGGATCTTATAGAGACATAAAAGATAATGAAGGGGATGGATAGGGTAGAGGTTGAGAGACTCTTCCCGCTTAACAAAGATAGCAGAGGGCACAGCCTCAAGATTGGGGGGGTGGGGCGGGTGGGGGGGGGGGGGGGGGGGGGGGAGGTGGGGGGGTGCGGTTCAGATTGGAGTTGAGGATGAATTCCTTCATGCAAAGGGTGGTGAATCTTTGGAATTCTCTGCCTGATGAAGTGATGGAGGCTCCCTTGCTGAATATATTCTAGTCAAGAGTGGATAGGTTTTTAATTGACAAGGGAATTAAGGGTTACGGGGAGAAAACTGGAAAGTGGTACTGAATCACAGCAGATCAGCCATGATCTTATTGAATGGCGGGACAGGCCCGAGGGGCTGGATGGCCTACTCCTGCTCCTATTTCTTATGTTCTTATGTTCTTAGGCAGTCATGTCTATGTCAAGCAACTTCAGAGAGGCCTTGAGTGTGTCTTTGTAATGTTTCTTCTGCCCTCTATGCGAGCGTCCTCTAGCATAGAGTTCCTCAAAAAAGAGCTGCTTGTGTAAGCGCTCGTGTATCGTATGGATGACATGATCTGCCCACCTGGATCTACGCTCTCATCAGCAGTGTATGGACTGATGGTAGACTTGCTCTAGAGAGACCTTCAGTGTCTGGTACTTTGTCTTGCCACCTGATACATGATATTCTGCAAAGGCAAGTCATGTGGAAATGATTGAGCTGTCTTGCACGCCTTCAGTACACAGTCCACGTTTCACAGGCATACAGGAGGATAGTGAGTACCACAGTGCTGTAGACCTTCATTTTTGTGCTGAGCTGATTCCTCAACGTTCCCATACATTGGAGCGTAGTCCACTAAAAGCAGAACTTGCCTTTGTTATTCTACAGTTAAACTTCTATATCAATAGTCACTGCTTGGGAGAGGATGCTGCCAAGATAAGTGAACTGATTCACTGCCTGTAGTTGCTGCCCTTTGATTGTGATTATGGGTTCTGTGTACGGTGTATGGGGAGTAGGCTGGTGCATTCATCGTGGAGTTCGGTGACGAGTGGTGTGCCTCAGGGGTCTGTTTTGGGGCCCCTGCTGTTTGTGATTTTTATAAATGATCTGGATGAGGGTATTGAGGGATGGATCAGTAAATTTGCAGATGATACTAAAGTTGGTGGTGTGGTAGATAGTGAAGAGGGGTGTTTTAGTTTACAGAGTGACTTGGACAAGTTGCAGAGCTGGGCCGAGAGGTGGCAAATGGAGTTTAATGTGGAAAAGTGTGAGGTAATGCACTTTGGCAGGAACAATAAATGTGTAGAGTATAGGGCTAATGGTAGGGCTCTTAATAGTGTTGAGGAACAGAAGGATCTTGGTGTATGTGTCAATAGATCCCTGAAAGTAGGCAGTCAAGTGGATAAAGTTGTTAAGAAGGCATATGGAGTCTTAGCTTTTATTGGTAGGGGGATTGAATTTAGGAGCCGCAGCATCATGTTGCAACTGTACAAAACTCTAGTGCGGCCGCACTTGGAGTATTGTGTGCAGTTCTGGTCCCCACATTATAAGAAAGATGTGGAGGCATTGGAGAGGGTACAGAGGAGGTTTACCAGGATGTTGCCTGGTATGGAGGGCAGGTCCTATGAAGAGAGGTTGAAGGATTTGAGGTTGTTTTCGTTAGAAAGGAGGCGGCTAAGAGGGGATCTTATTGAAGCATATAAGATGATTAGAGGTTTAGATAGGGTGGACAGTGATAGCCTTTTTCCTAGGATGGAGAAAGCTAGCACGAGGGGACACAGCTTTAAATTAAGGGGTGATAGTTATAGGACGGATATCAGAGGTAGGTTCTTTACCCAAAGGGTGGTTCGGGAGTGGAATGCCCTGCCTGCAGCAGTTGTAGATGCGCCAAGTTTGGTGGCGTTTAAGAGGTTAGTTGATAAGTATATGGAAGAGAAGGGAATGGTTTAGTTTGGAGGGGCATTGCTTTTTATTTTGGTCGGCACAACATCGAAGGCCGAAGGGCCTGTTCTGTGCTGTATTGTTCTATGTTCTATGTTCTATGTTCTATAACTTGGGTCTTTTTAATATTGATGTTGAGTCCAAAATTGTCACAGCCATGGAAAATTTGTCCATATTGACTTGCAAATCTGGCTGTGAGCCAGTATATACGGAACAGTCATTGGCAAAGAGGAAGTCTCTCAGAACAGTCTCCTTCACTTTGATAATAGATTGAAGTTTCAGGTTGAAGAACTTCCCATCCACTCTGTACTTGATTCCAGCAACATTGTCCTGGGTAGGCAGACGGAAGGTTGTGTTGGTGATGAGGAGGTCGTGTGCTGCACAGGTCTTCGTTAAGAATAAGCCTTTACTGTTACACTTGCCCACTCCATGCCTCCCTGAGACTCCCTGCCAGATTGCATTGTAATCACACCTACCTTTCGCATATCTAGTGTGTTGAAGCTATGAGTTTCCAAAATACACAGACCAAATATCGGCTGCAGTTCCCAATTTCATAGTGCAGGAGGAAAAGGGAAAAAGATCTTAGATGTTTCCAGATATGAAAATGAGGTAGCCATGGAGGAACAGTCCAAAAACCTTTCAATACTGTGGTTGAACCTGTTTTCAGTACTGATTAGGTGTGAAATATAATGTATATAAAACTGTAATTTGTGTAGTTGGTTCAGGTGTTGACTGGACAGTTATTGGGTTTTGTTGCAAGATTAGCAAAGAACAAACAAATATCATCTTACGGGAGCTATGCCCTTGTGTAGATAATTCTTAAAGAACTTGGTAAGTGTAGATATTGATGATAACTGCGGTATTCCATTGTAATTAAAATGTTAATTAATTTTATATCTTCTGGCAAAAGCGATTTCAGGGAAAATAATTTCCCACAGCAAATGGTTAAAATCCGGAATGCACTACCTGAGAATGTGGTGGAAGCAGGTTTAATCAAAGTTTTCAAAAAGGAATTAGACTATTACCCTAAGAAGAAGAATACGGGGAGAATGTGGCAAAACAGTACTGGGTGAATTTCTCATTGTGGGACTGACACACTGAGCTGAATGGATTCCTCCTGCATTGTAACTATTTTGTGGTTCTGGGATTCGTTGCAGGGACGTGTTCTGACTCACAAGGATAGAGAACCTTTGTTTGTGAAGCATACTCTGTTTTAATATTGCTCTTCACTAATTTGAAATAACTATTTTAAACTGTTTTACATTTTCAATGTGTTAATTTCTGTAATTTATTTGCCACTGAATATTTCTTTCCAATTTATCAAGCTCACTCAATTGGTTATACTAAGCTGGATTTTAATATGCAGGAGCTTGTGGATTTGGGAATTGGTAGAGAATTATAAACAGCAAAATTCACAGCGTGTCAGGACTTCTGCTCCAACCTTCCAACTTTGTATTTCACTGCAATGTTTTCGGTTACATGTGAGCAATCCCATTGGGTGAGACAGTTTGCCACTTCAGGTATGTTAGAGTGAAATTAATTTGGAGTTTAACTGCAAGTTCATTGGTTTGCCAGGCTTTCTAGAACTTGGTAATGAAAGCAAGCCAGGAACATGGGCTTTTGAGGGGACTGAAGATACATCAAGAAAATTTGACAATAAATGTTTAGACCTCAGCTACTTCCTTTGAGTTTGTTTGCAGTACATCTACTGAGGGATCACTCTCAACACTTGGTGGTTTATTCAACAGTTTGGAGGTTTGAGGGTATGATCTGCACACTGGAACTCTGATTAATCAGACCAGCATGGGTGCCAATTATGGTGTTTTAGATCGAACCTCAGCTTGGAGCACAAATGACGACAAAGATGGCCATCAACAGCAGTGGTGGCAGTGTACCAGTGCTACCAACTGCTGGCACCAGCAACAGACTGGTACTCACAGACCTGTAACTGTAGGAGAATGGGGATCAACAGAGAGGGAGAGATTGCTGACAGCCATTCCCATCACACAAGATTTACCAATCCAGGATAAACTGCCTTGGTGTGTCCAGTCTCAGAATGTTTGTGTTGTTGTGTGAAATGATGGTGGACCTTTCCAGCAGTTGGAACAAGACGTATATACATCATCACTAGCCTCAACTTCTTTATTTCTGAATCATTTCAGGGCTCTGCCAGGGACATCACAAGGTTGGAGCCCACAAATGCATAAGACTTTTTGTCTGGCATGCCAATTATGTCAACTTTGCCTATATTGCTCTGGTTAGAAAGATTGGGTTCTCATGTTTGGAGTGCAGTGCAGAGTATCATTGACTGCACACATATAACAATGAATACACCTTCACAGAATATTACAGTTCAGCCCATCAAGTCTGCACCACTTCATGAAAGGCTCCACTTAATCCACTTGTCAACACTTGGCTCATAGCTTTGAATGTTATGGGGTGCCAAGTACTCATCCAGATACTTTTTAAATGATGTGAGGCATCCCACCTTCACCACTCTCTCAAGCAGTGCATTCCAGACCATCACAACCCTCTGGGTAAAAAAATGTTTTCCTCAAATCCCACCTAAACTTCCCATCCCTCATTTTTAACTTGTGTCCTCTTGTAACTGACCTTTTAACTAAGAGGAACAGCTGGTCTCTATCTACCCTGTCCATGCCCCTCATAATCTTGAACTCCTCAATCAGGTCACCCCTCAGACTTCTCTGCTCGAGAGCAAACAACCCCAGCCTATCCAACCTCTCTTTATCACCTAAATGTTCCATTCCAGGCAACATCCTCATGAATTTCCTCTGCACTCCTTCCCGGGTTTTGAATCATCTGAATTTTTCAACAGCTGTAAGGGCTTCCAAACCACCAGTGTGCAGTTGGTGTTTATCAATCATAAAGCCCAACACTGCAGAAGGAGATTTGGCCCATCAAGTTTGCACCAAGCACAATCCCACCCAGACCCTACCCCAATACCCCATCTCTTTAACCTATGCTAATGGTATCTCCACTCACACTGTCTGCATCTTTAAGATTGAATAGCAGGTTAGCTGTAAAGACTTGCATTCTAATCAGTATTCTCTAAACTGTGCCTCTATATGCTCTTCTCTGATCAGAACCTTCCACACACCTGACGAAGGAATATCATTTCCAGAAGCTTGTGGGATTACTATCAAATACACTGGTTAGCCTTAAACCTAGTGTTGTGAGACCTCTTACTGTGTTTACCCCAATCCAACGCCAGCATCCCTACATCATGACGCTCAGCTATTGACAGCTCTTTGCACTGGATGATCAGCAAACTTTCAGCTGACAAAAGAGCATTTTTCACTGAGCTAATGGTGCTCTAAAGCAGTCCATGTTTATCTCAGCATGCAGTCCTGGGAACAACCCATAGAACGCTCAGTCCTGTCTGACAGAACTGTTCAGGATGAACCCTGACAAATCTCTTTCCAAACCTGCTTTGCAAAGATGCATTCTAGGAGGCAGCCAATAAATTGTTCCCCACTGGAGTTGCTTTGAGGCTGAGCCTCCCAAGCCTCCCTGTGTTTAAAAGGAAAAGGACTTGTACTTATATAGCATTTTTCTTGATCACCAGATATCTTAAAGCACATTAGAGCCAATTAAGTACTTTTTAAAGTGCAGTCACAGTTACAATGTAGGAAACACTAAATGGCACACAAACAGCAACACGATGATAAATATTGGCCACAGGAATAACCCTTCCTATTCCTCTTCAGAATGCTGCCATGGAATGGTTTACATCCACCTGAGCCAGCAAATTGAGCCTCAGTTTAACACTTCATCCAAAAGACAGCACCTTTGACAGTGCAGCACTCCCTCAGCACTGCACTGGAGTGAAATAAGAAGATAAGAACATGAGAAATAGGAGCAGGAGTAGGCCATACAGCCCCTCGAGCCTGCCCCGCCATTCAATAAGATCATGGCTGATCTGTAGTGATTCAGTACCACTTTCCCACTTTCTCCCCGTAACACTTAATTCCCTTGTCAATTAAAAACCTATCCACTCTTGACTTGAACATATTCAGTGAGGAAGCCTCCACCACCTCATCAGGCAGAGAATTCCAAAGATTCACCACCCTTTGCGTAAAGAAACTCCTCCACAACTCTGATCTGAACCATCCTCCCCCCCAAATCTTGACTCTGTGCCTTCTAGTCCTGCTATCTTTACTAAGCGGGAAGAGTCTCTCAATCTCTACCCTATCCATCCCCTTCGTTATCTTATACGTCTCTATAAGATCCCCTCTCAGCCTTCTAAACTCCAAAGAGTACAAACCTAGCCTATTCAGTCTCTCCTCATAATCCAACGCCCTCATCTCCGGTATCAGTCTAGTAAACCTTCTCTGCACCCCCTCCAAGGCCAATATATCCTTCCTCAAATGTGGCGACCAGAACTGTACACAGTACTCCAGCTGCGGCCTCACCAGTACCCTATACAGCTGCAACAGAACCTCCCTACTTTTATATTCTATCCCCCTAGCTATAAAGGCCAACATTGCATTCACTTTCTTAACCACCTGCTGCACCTGCATACTGTGTTTTTGCAATTCATGCACAAGGACCCCCAGGTCCCTCTGCACCGTCGCGTGCTGCAGCTTTTTGCTATTTAAACAGTAATCCTTCCTACCATTATTCCTACCAAAGTGGATAACCTCACACTTGCTAACATTATACTCCATCCTTCACTTCTCTGTTCAGGTCCTGTACTAAGACTTGAACTCAGAAATTTGTGACTAGGAGACGAGAGTGCTACCCATTGAATCATGACTGATAAACATTCTATGCTTCACCCCTTTTAAAAATTCACACACAGCTCTTTGATTATTACTACTGCGAATCTCCTTGCACTTCATCGTGTTATTCTCCATTTGCCACCTTGTTATCCAATCACTTGACATGTTCCTATCTTTCTGCTACTTCTTTGTGCCTCCTCAGTGTTTACAATTGCACTTTGGTTTAATCACCAGCAAACCTGTGTATACATTTATCCAAATCATGAACAGAGATTGTAAGTAGTCTTCAATTCCAGCAATAATCCATGTGGTACCCTTCTAGTCACAGCCTGACAATTTGAAGATTCACTGTTTATTTCTTCTCTTTGCTCTTGTTCATTAATAATCTTCCATCCATGCTAATATATTATCAACAGTTCCATAATGCTTATCTTAATCTTTGATGTAGCTCTTTATCCAATGCATCCAATAGTGATGACTCCTCAGAGGAGCACACTTCCTTTGAGGATGCAACACAAAACTTATAAAAGGTGTGTACAAATTCAAACACTTTCACTTCATAGCAGTGAACTTGGCTACAGTTATATATCATATGGAAGCTGGCACTTAAATAAGTTTGTTTTAGTAATTCAAGGAATGTGCATGTTGCTAGCTAGGGCAGTTTTAATTGTCTATCCCTATTTGTAAGTGGTAAGCTGCCTTCTTGAACTTCTGCCATCCATTTGGATTTTATTCCAATATTTGGTACACCTATAATGCTGTTAAAGAGGGAGTTCCATGATTTTGACCAAATGATAGTGAAGCAACAGTGATATATTTCCAAGTCAGGATAACGAGTAGCTTGGAGAGTAACTTCCAGATAGTGCTGTATCCATGTGTATGCAGTCCTTGTGCTTCTAGATGATAGTTACTGTGGGTTTGGAAGGTGCTGGGCTGAATTTTATGATCTCATCACACCCATTTTGCAATGGGAAAAATTGTAATATCAGGCATGATGCAATTTGCGGAATGGTGCCTGTTTTCACGCCCACTCCCATTTTACCACCCTAAAAAAATTGGTGTAATCGTGACCCCACCCAAAATGAGCATCAAATTGCATTTTTTGCATTCAGCACAATGCAATTAGTGAGCTTCACTCCCAATAGTTCCAATTCATCTGCTTTAATCACCTCATTCGCTGCAGCTGGTATCGCTCAAGGAAAACATCTCAAATATAAAAGTCAGTTTCAGGCATTGGAGCAGTGAGGGTGAGTAAGGGGGTAAGTCTCTGCTTTCAAACTGGTCCATGCTGCTCAAGGGAGGGTTGTTTTGTGGCAGTCCTGTTGTGTTTGAGGCTTGCGGGGTGTGAGGTGGGGATTGTTGCTTACGGGATCTGTCTTTGGACTCTGATCAGGGACATGGGTCAATGCTGACTCTAAGTCCTGATGCTGGCAGCAGCAAGCACTTTGCTGGTGGGGTTGGGCCTCTCTGAAGCAGCAGTGCTGTAGCCTCAGGACTTGTCAAGCAGCACTGTTTGAAGCCACATATAGATTCTGGGTGTGTGCTTATGAATGTGGAGGAGCGTGGAGAATGTGTCTTGCTGGGGGACTGTGGAGGGCTTTGGGGAGTGTGTGTTATTGGGGAGCTATGGGGGAATGTGGAGAGCATGTGTTGCTGTGAGAGGGTAGGGGAGATAAGTGCTGCTGTGGCAGGGTATGGTTAGTGTGTGTTGCTGGAAACAGTGGAGGAAATGTGGGGAGTATGTTGCTGAGGATTTGTGGGGAGTGTGTCAGTGTGTGTTGCTGGGAAACAGTGGAGGGAATATGGGGAGTATGTTGCTGGAGATTAGTGGGGAATATGGGCAGTGAGTTGCTGGGAAACAGTGGAAGGAGTGTGAGGAGTATGGGCAGTGTGTGTTGCTGGGCCAGGCGTGAGCAGAGATCACATTGATGAGATGGCTTTTGCAGTGCAACGCATTAATCTTGCTGCTCTTTGGGTTGCTGCTGGAGCTGAGAGGAGGAGCAGAAGGATGAACTGTGGGCAGAGGAGATCCAAGTGTTACCATTTGCAAGAGGAGAAGGAGATGGCTGCCAAAGGCAGAACGTGTCTGCCATTCATCCCGAGAGAGTGGGGGTGGTGCAGGAGAAGGAGGGTATGGAGACCCAGGTACGTGAGTATCCTTTGAGCAACAGTCGGACATTACGTGACCTCAATGGCTGTGGCTTCAAAAGAAGAGAGTGCAACAGCCGTGTTATTTGTTAGAGGACCTGGCACCTCCAGGCACAGGGAGGCACCCACTCCCAGGGGCTGTGAAAGTGACAGCTGCCTTACAAGTTAACGCCACCGGGTCCTTTCAGACGAGCAGTGGAAATCTTTGTGGCATTTCCCAACCATCCATCCACAAGTGTGTGGGGGAGGTTACGGATGCCCAGTATGCCCAGGACGGCCAGTATATTAAATTTGACCTGGACCAAGTCCAGCAGGAAGCCCAGACTGCAGGATTTGTGGCCATTTCATGAATGCCAAATGGACAGGAGGCTATAGGCTGCAGTCACGTTGCTCTCAAGGACCCAGTGAAAAATCCAGAAAGATTCCTAAATAGAAAGGGATTCCATTCCATCAATGTGCAGTTGGTGTGTGATCATCAACTCAGCATAATACATGCCTGTGGCAGACACCCCTGACAGCTTTATATTGAGGAACTCAGATGTCCCGTTGGTCATTAAGGAGGAGCTTATGGTACAGGGACAGCTCAAGAGGGACGTGGGATAATTGCTTTGGACTCAGCTAATGACGCCTGTACAGAGGCCTGAGACAGAAGCGGAAACCCAATATAATGAGGTCGACGTTGTTACCCGTTCAATAGTGGAGCAGTGCATGAGGCTCCGTAAAATGCAGTTCAGGTGCTGGGACTATTCTGCTGGGGCCTTCCAAAATAGCCCCTGATATCATTCTGCATTGTGGTTGTATGCTGTGCTCTGCACAACCTGGCACAGTAGCGAGGAGACCTTTTGAAGAAGGAGGATATGGAGGCCAACTCGCTGGACACCGCCACGTGTCAAAGGCCTTAAATGTTCCATCCTCCACTTGATGTATATCAGCAGATGTGTTGTGCGCACCAGAGAGTGACCCAGATGCCTTACCTCTAACTTGACTCACCGATGTGAGAGTTTCTGGGATAAATAAATTGTTCATTGACAGCACCTATGGGACTGCATCTACATCCAGCTGAACAAATCTTGGAAATCCTATGCCCTCTGATACCCTCTGTCCTCTGCGGTCCCTGTTTGTAAAGTGTCAGTTGTTAAGTGAAATTCAATTATCGCTGAACCTACCAGCATCAAAGTGCATGATTTGGAGCGAGTGTAAAGTTTGTCTGAGCCCTTGTGATGGGGTACCCTTAAAGGAAGTGAATACCCAGAGGAAAGAACATTGTGATAAGTGAGTTTGACCACATCCTAATGTTTGTGTGAAACCTCTGTGGGAGATAAAAAACATGAGTGAGTGTTGTCTAGGTAAGAATGTTTGGAATTATTTTGTATATGATCATATTTTAACCATTGTTGATGTTAAGTCAACATGACAAAGTGTTGTTCATCATTTAGCTGTCTGATATTTAATTCCATCATTAGGTAGTTGTCATCTCCTCATCATTGATGGCCAGTTACATGGAGACTCATTTGTTTTCCAGTGCCACGTCCCCAGTGGCTGTTAATTGAGAGATGGCTGGAGAGTCGCTTCCCATTTTCTACCTCTCTTTGTTATTCTGTGATTTTCTCTCTTATGAAAAAGGAAAAGAGAGATAAATGAGTGAGACTGATGGCAAGTGTCGAACAGAGAACATTTGCTGAGGGTGACTTTCTGTAAGAATGAGGTTCAATGGTGAATGGACAGGTGGGAATGCGTGGAAGTGCATAGACTGAGATGGATAGGGATAGCTCCAAGTCTAGTTGCTCGGAGGAGTGATGTGTGAGAAGAGACTTTAGAACGCAGTGTGAGGGAGACTGAAATTAAACACGTATCAAGATATTGGGTGAAGTGTCATTGCTTGCACTTTGCCTGCTTAGATCAGGTTGTGCTTCCTGAATTGTTGAGTCCAGAAGCATGAAACCATGGTCCAGTTGCTAATCTCAAGAATATCACCTCCCTCTAGGTCATCACACCCCTAATACCACATCCGTGGAGACAATACAGAAACAGAAGACAGCCTTTGTCCTTCTTAACTCCATTCCAACAATTGTTTCTCTCTCCATGTCACCTAATTCAGGAGATCTGAATTAAACTAGATCTAATTTAAATTTCAGGATACGTATGTCTTATGTGTAAATGATCTCTGCCTTAGTCTAATGTTTACCATCACATTTTTTAATTCACTCTTGTTTAAGAATAGGAGGATTCAGTTTAAAATTACCCAAACCAAAGTCAAAGGTGAAATACCTTGGGTATTACCTTAGCTTGCCTGCAGAAGGCAGAGAGTGGTTGTGGATGGGTCTTTTTCTGCATGGAAGTCAGTCATCAGTGGAGTGCCCCAGGGATCTGTTCTAGGTACCTTGCTGTGTGTCATTTTCGTAAATTACCTGGATGAGGAAGTGGATGGATGGGTTAGTAAGTTCGCCGACAATACGAAGGTTGGTGGTGTTGTGGATAGTCTGGAGGGATGTCAGAAGTTGCAGCGAGACATAGATAGGATGCAAGACTGGACAGAGAAGTGGCAGATGGACTTCAACATGGATAAATGTTTGGTGGTCCATTTTGGCAGGACCAAAGGTAGGAGTCTTGGCAGTGTTGAGGAGCAGAAGGATCTTGGGGTCTGGGTCCATAGGACTCTTGGATTGGCCTCACAGGTGGAAGATGTGGTCAAGAAGGCGTATAGTGTACTGGCCTTCATTAATCAAGGGATTGAGTTTAGGAGTCGGGAGGTAATGTTGCAACTTTATAAGACTCTTGTCAGACCCCACTTGGAATACTGTGTGCATTTCTGGTCGCTTCACTACAGGAAGGATGTGGAAGCTATTGAGAGGGTGCAGAGGAGATTTCCAAGGATGTTGCCTGGATTGGAAGGCATGCCTTATGAAAATAGATTGAGGGAGCTAGGTCTCTTATCCCTGGAGAGATGAAGGTTGAGAAGCCACCTGATAGAGGTTTATAAGATGTTGAAAAGAATAGATAGGGTGGATTCTCGGAAGCTATTTCCCAGGGCTGAAATGGTCACTACAAGAGGGCACAGGTTTAAGGTGCTGGGCAGCAAGTACAGGGGAGTTGTTAGGAGTAAGTTTTTCACTCAGAGGGTGGTGAGTGAATGAAATCGGCTGCCATCAGTGGTGGTAGAGGAGAACTCGCTGAGGTCTTTTAAGAGACTTCTGGATGAGTTCATTGGATTTAATGGGATTGGAAGTTACAGATAGGTCTATGGCTTGGTAGGTACTGTTATGATCGGCACAACTTGTGGGCCGAAGGGTCTGTTTGTGCTATAATGTTCTATGTTCTATTTGGGATTTGGGATTCTTTACTCAATATGATACAACAATATTTAAAAAAAGCAATAAAATACTTCCAAAAAGTTTAATCACACCATATCAAAGGAAACATTTTGTAATGATGTTGTTGATTGCTAATGTGTGAAGACTCATTGCCATGATAAAACATTGATGTGTCTTGACATCAGTGTGTCTCACTTATCAGAAAAGTTCCCAGCAGCAAACAATGAGATATATTTCTGGTCAGGGGAAGTTAGGATGAGGTTTGATGAGTCAAATAGTTGTTTTACACTTTTGAATCTTCTATTATTGTGAAACGAAAATGCAGGTACTGGTCTACAGAAAAAAAAATTACCCTAATTCTGCACTAATTGACAATAAATTAGCACTGTCAGTGGCTGTGCGGTAATTAGAAATGTCATTGGTGCTGGATGATTGGCTATTTGGAGATGGTAATGCTCATTGTTCAGGCAAAAAGGTTTTCTCTTAAACCAGTCTATCTTAGGATGCTAGTTAGCAAAAACATAAAGGGAAGAAAATGTTAAATCTTCAATGCAGCAAACATATTATTATAGTTTAACAGCTGTGAAGAATATTGTAACAATCTTTTGAATTGTCCAAGAAAGATAGGAGAACAATGCGCACTGTTTCATAGAGAAGGAACAGTTTGCATCCTTTCTTTAGTCCTGAACATCCTGCTACTCCCAAAGCGACTACCCCAGCAGATTGTAGGGAAAGGCTCATAGATATGCATGATAAAGAACCTCTATACAGCACTTACAAGACTAGTGACATGAAGAGAATGAAGCGAGGAACAGAAATTTTTTTTATCAGGAAATCCCATTGAATGGTGGACCTATTTCCTTCAGTGCTCAGGTGATCCAGTATTTTCAGGAAACTGGCTTCATTTACTCTTTCATTCCTAGTGAATTATAAAATGAGGTTAATTTCCTTACTTCCTCAATTTATTCCAAATTGCAGCAATTTCCTGTAGATGTAGGAACAAACACCTTCTGCACTGTCAAATGTTATGAAAAAACTTTGGGACACTGCACAATCCATCCATCAACATATGCACTATAATTCAACCTATTACATTCTAAGTGGACATGTCAGGTCATGTTATTAGAAAAGAATTAAATAATAGCATTCCATTATTGCGGAAGCATGAAACTGTTCTGGCTAATGTGTTGTATTGTGCTCAAAAATGATCTATTTTTGATTTCAAGCATCACCATGTACAGATGTCATTAGGATTCATTTGAAATCTCATTAAAATTAAAATGTACCCATTAGGATATCATTAAGCTGCCTTGGACCCAATTAACTCCTAAATTTTTATTTCTCTTTTGTTTGGTCATTGTAAACAAAACATGATTAGTATTTTTTAATAATCAGGAAAACATTACAGACCACCATTATTGTAAACATAGGTGAAAATAAAACTTGCTGGTTTCACTTAGAATAAAAGAGAATTAATGCTATTAGATTTCCAGAAATCCAACTTGCAACTCTGACTCCAACCTCCTCTGGCTCTGAATTGCCTCCTTGTCCAATTGCCACTCCAGCTCTGATCCCCTGTCCTGATGGGAGCATAATACCACCACCCTCCTTTCCCCCCACTCCACACTACAGCTCGAACCTCCCTTTTGGCTCCGCACCTCTCCTCCTCACCCCTCCACCTCCATCTCCCACTTCCTTGCTTCAGATTATATTACTGCCAGTCAACACTCTCCCTTAAAGGAGAGAGAGAAGCCTATGGTCATCTGTGGTGGCTTTATCTCTTTATTTTCCACTAACAAATGCTGCTGTTAATGCCATAAAATATTTTCTGATGAACACACAAATGATTAGTGTGGTAAATGAAATCAGTGTCAGTGTGATGCCAAGAATTTGTCCCAAACATTGACAGATTGTATCGAACAACATGTGCCTTCAGCTGTAGACAGAATACTGATTTTACCCAATCAGCCTGTGCTGGCAAAACTTAGGACATAGTGTCAAATGTTCGGTGATATGCTGTGACTAAACAGGATTTGCTGTGAAAAATTACAATAACCAATTGAAGATTATCAATCCAGCTCACCTAAACTTGTTAGAAACTATTCATGTATAGGAACCTGTGCTCTTCAGGAGGGACATATCCAGGTATTGCTCTGTTTTTGAATTAAACTTTTGTTTAATGAGTGCAATAGTCTTCTGGTGCATCTTCTGTGGCAACACCTCAACCAATCAATCAACTTGCCACCTATCAGCACCACTTTCTCAAACAGTACAAAATGTTGCTCACTTAGAAATTTGGTATTCTTTGGTATTCTGTCCTGATGAGTGCAGAATGAAAAGCTTCATCAGCATATTTCTTTTTTCAGTAACACACAAATTCTGAACGATCTATAACTCCTGTAAAACCATCGGTTGACATTATTGCTGCTCACAGCCATTTACTGTTTAATAAATTGTTCAATAATTGATTACCTGTGGCATAGATGGTAGGATGTTCATTCTGTTGTCTTCTAAATTTGAAGGAGATTGATTGAAGCGATGTGTTATAATTAGCAAAGCAATATAATGGGTGAAATGTTCCCAATCTGCCTGCCACAGGAATTGTAGCAAATGGGGGCAGACCATGCAAAGGTCCATTGACCAAGGATGAAAATTTCTGGTCTTGAGGCAAGCATAGCTGAAAAATCCCACCCAAAAGTGTTTTCTTCTCGGTCACAAGATGCATCAAAACTATTTTGCTATTAGATTTGCTTTACTCAAACTCCTATTTGCTAATATCCTATTGGTCATAGAGAACACAGACTCATATCTGGGAATGATCTGAAACTTATAGCCTCAAAAAATTTGGAATAAAACCACAAAAACATGAGACTCCTCATCTCATTTTTGGGGCGATTTCAAGTGAATTTTTCAGGCAGTTTCATTCAATATATGATGTGAAGAATGGCTGCCCAATTGGAAATACGTGCTTTTTTGTTATAAAGGTTAACATTCTTCAATTTGATTTATGCAAAATTGACTAAATGTAAATTGAAAATTAATCATGATTAAACTAAATAGCCAAGGACAAGGGATTACATTTGGGAAGATGTGATATCTCAAAAAGTAGAGAGAAAACAAAAAAAGGAAGTTATTAATAGAGGAAATGATCAACAAACCATGACACAAAAGGACAGAAAGTACAAACCTAAAAGAAAACCAGCAGATAGAGTGAGAGGTTATAAAAATAATAAAAGGATAAGACTTATGGTGTGTCTGAATACAGGTAGCATTCAATGCACAGATGAACTGATAATGCAAATAGAGATAGAACATAGAACATTACAGCACAGAACAGGCCCTTCGGCCTTCGATGTTGTGCCGACCAAAATAAAAAGCAATGCCCCTCCAAACTAAACCATTCCCTTCTCTTCAATATACTTATCAATTAACCTCTTAAACGCCACCAAACTTGGCGCATCTACAACAGCTGCAGGCAGGGCATTCCACTCCCTAATCACTCTTTGAGTAAAGAACCTACCTCTGATATCCGTCCTATAACTCATACCCCTAAATTTAAAGCTGTGTCCCCTCGTGCTAGCTTTCTCCATCCTAGGAAAAAGGCTATCACTGTCCACCCTATCTAAACCTCTAATCATCTTATATGCTTCAATAAGATCCCCTCTTAGCCGCCTCCTTGCTAACGAAAACAACCTCAAATCCTTCAACCTCTCTTCATAGGACCTGCCCTCCATACCAGGCAACATCCTGGTAAACCTCCTCTGTACCCTCTCCAATGCCTCCACATCTTTCTTATACTGTGGCGACCAGAACTGCACACAATACTCCAAGTGCGGCCGCACTAGAGTTTTGTACAGTTGCAACATGATGCTGCGGCTCCTAAATTCAATCCCCCGCCAATAAAAGCTAAGACTCCATATGCCTTCTTAACAACTTTATCCACTTGACTGCCTACTTTCAGGGATCTATTGACACATACACAAAGATCCTTCTGTTCCTCAACACTATTAATAGCCCTACCATTAGCCCTATACTCTACACATTTATTGTTCCTGCCAAAGTGCATTACCTCACACGTTTCCACATTAAACTCCATTTGCCACCTCTCGGCCCAGCTCTGCAACTTGTCCAAGTCACTCTGTAAACTATAACACCCCTCTTCACTATCTACCACTCCACCAACTTTAGTGTCATCTGCAAAAAAAAATATAAATATATCTGCAAAAAAGATAAATATGATATAATATCCAGTACAGTATAGTTGCAAGATGACACAGATTGGGAGGTGAATGTTGAAAAGTTTTTGGCATTTAGGAAGGACAGGAAGTTAGGAAGAGGTGGAGGGATGGTTCTGTTAATTAAAGATGATATTAGCACAACAGGAAGAAATGATCTAAGTTCAGGAAACAGGATGTAGAAATGGTTTGGGTAAAGATGAAGAATGGTAAGGGTAACAATTCACCTATGGGATTGGTATACAAGCCCCCTAACACTAACCAAGCAATAGCACGAGGCACCAAAGAAGGGATAATGGAGGCTTCTCAGAAAGGTCAGTGATTATCATGGGAAATTTTAACCTACATATAAACTGAAAAAAATCAAATGGGCAAAGATAGCCAGAGGGAAAATTTCATACAATGCTTTTAGGATACTTAGGATACTTAGAACAGTACATTCTGGAGCAAACCAAGGATTAGGCTCTAGTAAACCTGGTATTGAGCAACAAGATAGGATTGATAAATACCTGATAGTGAAGACATCCCTAGATGATAAGATTCTTTGGCCCAGCCCATCGCTTGGATCGTCCAGGACAAAAGTCAATGGACTTCTATCTGTTCACCACATTTCCAATTGCAAGTGTCACCATGGTGGGACTGGAAAAATCCAACCAAGGTTCCAACAGTCAGAATATGATTAAATCATACATTCAGCTTGAGAGAAAAAAGAGAGGTTCAAGACTAATATTTTTAACTTCAATAAAGACAAATTACAAGGGCATGAAGGCAAAATTAACCAAAATGAAGTGGTAATTTATGATTAGGGATGCAGCGGCAGATACTTATGAAGATATTTCAAAATATATGAATGGATACATCCCAATGAGAAAAAAACATTCCAAGGAAGGATCCATCATCCATGGTTATCTAAAAAAGTTAAAGAAAGTATCAAACTGAATGAAAAAGCTTATAATTAACAAGGATGGGTGACAGATTAGAAAATTGGAAATAATATTAAAAAAAGCAAAGTATGGGTAAAAGATTAATAAGAAGAAAGCAAGTACAAGAGAAAGCTAGCTAGAAAGATAAACAGAATTGGTAAGCTTTTTTTTTATAGATGTTTAAAAAAGACAAGAGTTGACAAAGTTAGTCATCTATTAGACTTGCAGCTCTTGGGGTGAGATATTCTCCCAGATGAGGGTAAAAACTAAGACCTGAACCAATTAAAAGCCAACTATTCATGACATCAAGTTGAGGCTTCCTAGTTCTGTGGAAATGATCTCACTTCCAGGAACTGCACAGAGGACTGCCATATTTGCAAAATAAATAATATAGAACATAGAACATAGAACATTACAGCACAGAACAGGCCCTTTGGCCTTCGATGTTGCGCCGACCAATATAAAAAGCAATGACCCTCCAAACTAAACCATTCCCTTCTCTTCCATATACTTATCAACTAACCTCTTAAACGCCACCAAACTTGGCGCATCTACAACTCCTGCAGGCAGGGCATTCCACTCCCGAACCACCCTTTGGGTAAAGAACCTGCCTCTGATATCCGTCCTATAACTATCACCCCTTAATTTAAAGCTGTGTTCCCTCGTGCTAGCTTTTTCCATCCTAGGAAAAAGGCTATCACTGTCCACCCTATCTAAACCTCTAATCATCTTATATGTTTCGATTAGGTCCCCTCTTAGCCGCATCCTTTCTAACGAAAACAACCTCAAATCCCTCAGCCTCTCTTCATAAGACCTGCCCCTCCATACCAGGCAACATCCTGGTAAACCTCCTCTGTACCCTCTCCAATGCCTCCACATCTTTCTTATAATGAGGGGACCAGAACTGCACACAATACTCCAAGTGCGGCCGCACTAGAGTTTTGTACAGTTGCAACATGACGTTGCGGCTTCAAAATTCAATCCCCCTACCAATAAAAGCTAAGACTCCATATGCCTTCTTAACAACCTTATCGACTTGACTCCCTAATATGCCTATGTTTAGAAGGTGGCACTTTGGAGCATAGTTATGGACCTTCAAAGTCTAATGTTACACTATAGTTGGGTTTAGATTTAGATCTGCAAATCTTCACTACATTAAATTCTTAATCTCTAGGCATTGAATAGAAGCCAGGCTCTTGCCCAGTGGGAAACCATTGCAGATCAGCATCATGAAACTTCTACTTGCTAATTGTAGAGGGAATGACAAGGAATTGTTCTCAATTTTGTCCTCTCAAATGAGTAAGATGTAGAATACAGAAAGATGATGACAGGAAAAGCATGAGCAAAATTAAAAGACCAACTTCCATAGCATGTACATGAACAAGAAGTTCTGTTAGCATCAGAGAATAATACAGCACTAAACGAGGCCATTTAGTCCATCATGTGTATTCTGTTTCTTTGAAAAAACAATCAACTTATTCCCACATTTTTTATTATCAATTTTTTGTTAATATTCCCCTTTCAATTAACCTAATTTTTTAAAGTTTTGTTTTGAATTCAGGTGGTGCATTTCCAGATCACTACCTGCTGCCGATCATTCATTTCGTCAAGTCTATTGGCTGCCTTTCTCCTTTGCTGCTCCTTCTAGCAATGGAAACAGTTTTCTTTATTTAGTCTATCAAGTCCATTTATAAATAATAATATTTCCATCAGAATTACTGCTTATGCTTGACAATTTTGCCATTCAATCAGGGGCATGCAGGCAGAAGTAAGGGCCAACACAGCCACAGAAATAAAAGAAGGAAGAGTGGTTGTTATGAAGGGAGTTAATATACAAATGCCACAATCCTGGTGGAGAACCATTTCCAATGAGAGACACGTCCTCCAACAGAAGAATTTTGTTTTTTATTCTGAAAACATGCAAACTTTGGCCCCAGAAAACTGAAACTAGCAAGAGAAAAATGACAGCCTGGCTAGAAGCCTGGAAATGCTGATGGGCTATGATGAAATATTCACTTTCCCTAAAGATACTGCTGCATTTGCCAACAGAGGTCTCAGGTCATTTTAAACAACAATTTAGAGAGTTTCAAATCCCTTCCTCCTTTAATATTATTTATGTTAAAGTTATAAATAAAAGACGATATAGAATTATATCATCTCTGCAACCCAGAAAATATAGTCTTGAACATGTTGCACAGTATCTCAACACAACTGATTAGAATTTAGAGTAATTAAATCACATAATCACATAATTGTTATGGTGAGAAGGAGGGCATTTGTCCCATCGCATCTGTGCCAAATGAGCATTATGACATAGGGCCATTCTCCTACCTTTTCCTCAGATCATGGCATGTTGTTTCCTTTCAAATAATCTCATGCCCTCTTGAATGCCTCACTTGAACCATTATCACCACATTTCCAGGCAGTGCATTCCAGACCCGAACCATTTGCTGTATGAAAAAGCTTTTCTCACATCACATTTGCTTTCTTTCCTGTGCTCTTTTTTTCTCAAACCTTTTTATGAGTAGGAACAATTTCTCTCTATCTACTCTGTCCAGCCCCCTCAGGATTTCAAAATCTCTATGAAGTATCTTCCTGGTCTTCTTCTCTCCAAGAAGAGCAGTCCTAATATCTCCAATGTATCCTCATAACTGAAGTCTCTCATCCCTAGAACCATTCTTGTAAGCATCTTTTCATTCTCTGCGATATGTTCACATCAAAGAACAAAGAACAACACAGCACGGGAAACAGGCCCTTTGGCCCAACAAGCCCCCGCCGCCGTCCTAATGTCTTAATGACATATAGAGACCAATATAGAGACAATTTGTTACCCAATCAGCCTAAGAGCACATTTTTGGGACATCCTTCCTATTGTGTGGTGGTCAGTTGAGGTCTAACTTGTGTGATATAAAAGTTTAGTATAATCTTCTTGTTCTTGTACTGTATACCCCTACTAATAAAATTCAACAGTTTTATTAGCTGCTCACTCAACTTGTCCTGTCACCTTC
The DNA here is from genome assembly GCA_024679065.1 of Sphyrna mokarran. Classification (NCBI taxonomy): domain Eukaryota; kingdom Metazoa; phylum Chordata; class Chondrichthyes; order Carcharhiniformes; family Carcharhinidae; genus Sphyrna; species Sphyrna mokarran. Next base: position 28,025,169 of record JAGIQG010000010.1, read on the forward strand.
AATGATCTATGCACATATACACCCCAATCCCTCTGCTCCTGCAGAGAATTTTATCCCTTATAATTTCTTCATGGTGTTCTACCAAAATGCATCAGCACACACTTTTAAATATCTGCCACCTGTCATTCCACCAACTTGTGTATGCCTTTTTTGAAGTTCTACATCTTAGTTTACAGTGCATCCAAGTTTGATATCATCCACAAACTTTGAAATTGCACCCTGCACAGCAAGATCAAAATCATTATTAAATATCAGGAAAAGCAAGTGTACCAATGCCAAAGCTTGGGTTTTTCCAGCCAAAAAAAATCCAGAACCATTCCTCTCTGTTTCCTATTGCTCAGCCAACTTTGTATCCACATTGCTATTGCCTTTCTTATTCTATGAAAAGGGTGAAGTTGTCCAAATTTGATTTCTTAGTGTAGTCATAGTTCACCTTTGGTTAGAAGATTGTGGCCTGAGGGTGTACTGGAGATCCATTCAATTGAGATGTTCAAAAGAGACTGAATGATTGTGTGAAGAAGAAACAATTTCAGGGCTGGAGTTAAAATACAGGGGATTTCTGTATTCCTTTACAGAGAGCCAGTAGACTCTTGAGTGGAATAGATTCCTTCCATACTGTAACCATTCTATTAATATAAGATTCTATGAAGAATTTTTCTGTCACCTCACTCAAAAAAACTCAATTCCCAAGTTAGTTCATCCAAATTTGCCTTTTACAAAACTGCTGGCTTCCCTTAATCAAGATGTAGAGATGCCGGCGTTGGACTGGGGTAAACTCAGTAAAGTTTTACAACACGAATTTTAAATCCAACCAATTTATTTGATAGTAAATTTGCGAGCTTTCGACTTTATAGCCTTCGTCAGGCAAATGCAGTGTTCTGGTCTGCAATAGCACTCATATCCACACAGACAGTTACAGATTGCTAATTAGAATGCGAATCCTTACATCTAACCTGCTATTCAAGTGTTAAAGTGGCTAACAATGTGTGTGAAGGGAATCCTGAGAATTGGTTAGAGAATTGTGTATTTTCTCCAGACAGCACAGTAAGTGAGGTTTTTTGCTAACACAGGCAAGTTACGGGGGTTACAGATAGTGTGTCATGAGGCCAAGATCCCTATTAAGACCGTCCTCATGTGTGCGGAACTTGGCTATCAGTCTCTGCTCAGCAACTCTGCGCTGTCGTGTGTCACGAAGGCCCCCTGGAAGAACATTTACCCGCAGGTCGGAGGCCGAATGCCCATGACTGCTGAAGTGTTCACCCACAGGAAGGGAACTGTTTTGCCTGGTGATGGTTGAGCGATGCTCATTCATCCGCTGTCGTAGTGTCTGCATGGTCTCCCCAATGTACCATGCTTCGGGACATCCTTTCTTGCAACGTATTACATAGACAACGTTGGCCGAGTTGCAAGAGTATGTACTGTGTACCTGGTGAATGGTATCCTCACGTTTGATGATGTCGTCCATGTCTACGATCTGGCATGTCTTGCAGAGGTTGCTGTGGCAGGGTTGTGTGGTATTGTGGTCACTGTTCTCCTGAAGGTTCGGTAGTTTGCTGCGAACAATGATCTGTTTGAGGTTGTGCGGTTGTCTGAAAGCAAGAAGTGGGGGGGTGGGATGGCCCTACCTAGGATCTACAATTCCCCATTGATGTTGTGCAAGTTAGCTGCTGGATCTCAACATTACAATAACTGCATTCCAGAAATCCTTAATTGGTTGTGAGGTACTTTGGGTCATTCCATAGATATGCAGTTTATAAATAGATTTATTTCTTTTTTTGATTTGCGAACATGTAAAAGATTCATAAAAAGGGAAAATGTTTAAAATTGCCACAGGAGTAAACCATAATAAACAGAAACCCAACACAAGTCCTTTAGTACCAACACACCGCACTGAAACAAAACTGTACAACTTATTCCCTTTGACTACTGAAACTCCTTTCAATCTTGTGCATTTTCTGCAACACCAAAACAGGTAGTTGATCCAGCTGGTCCAAAGCCAAAGTTTATAATCGACACCAGCCCTCTCTCACTCTTCTTCATCTAACTACATTATCACTTCCTTCAATTCCTTCCTGGCATATACTTGCTTATCCAGCTTTCCCTTAAAAACACCTATGTTGTTTGCTTAAATCTTCTTCTTGCAGTAGCAAATCCTGTTGTCTTACCACTCGTCAGGTGAAGAAGTTTTTCTTAAATTCACTGCTGGATCTATTGGTGATTATTTTATGTTGATGGGCCCAGGTTTTGATCTTCCCTACAAGTGGAAACACCTTCTCCAAATCTACCCTACCCTTTCATAAACTTAAAACCTTTTGGCTTTCGCCTTCCCAGAGAAAATAACTCAGTATATTCTTTCTTTCCTGAGAAGCTGAGTAGTTCTTGAGAAATCTCAGCTGTGTCACTGAACACGTGATTAGAGCTGGTGGCAACATTAAATACTTCTATCACTTTGGAAATGAGTTGAAGAAGGTCAGATTAAATTCATCCTCTTTGTTGCACATAGCCTATATCTGGACAATTTTCTAAACCTTTGCGTATCATAGATGCATTATAGCTATATCAAAGCTTAACAGGGTGAATGCTTAGCTCTGTGCGCACAGCAGTCTTCAGTATTGCAGCTGAGTTTTTGTCAGGGTCCATTGCTTTTGTGTGTCCAATGCACTCAACCACTTCTTAATATCACATAAAGTGAAAAAATTTGTTGGACAGTAACAACTAGAATAGTAGGGATCTGAGGAAGAGATGATCCATAAAGGATCATTAGCTCAACTTTTTTGACTGAAGATACTTGCAAACATGTTAGCCTTGCCTGCAGTCATGCTGTTAGTTGAGAACAGGGATGTTGCTGAAGCCTCCTGCACAGATATTTGTCCAATTACCCCCAGCAGCTCTGATTCTATGCAGTAAACGTAATGCATTCATTAATTTTCCATGCATTTGTGGAATCTACATTCTCTGTTATGTCTCTTTTAGCTCAGTTGGTTGGACAGCTGTTAGTGATGCAGAGCGATGCCATACCAGCTAAAGCTGTTCATGAAGACTCCACTTTCTCAACCATGCCCCTCACCTGATGTGTGGTGACCCTCAGGTTAAATCACCACCAGTCAGCTCCCCCCCCTCCCCCTTCAAAGAGTAGAGCAGCCTATTGTCATCTAGGACTACAGTAGCTTTGCCTTTATCTTTAAGGTATTTGAGACATGGACAAAGTGAAGAAAGCATAACTCTTCATTTAACAGTAACCTGATTTGATCATTCTTGATGTTGACATGAATACTCATTAATAGTGAAACTGGAAGTTATTGTCCATCAAAAGTGACCTTCACTTTTAGTACCTTTCATTTTTATAAATACAGCATTGTCATGGCAACAACTCCATCCTAAACCAAGCTAATACATAGCGAGAATAGTGCATAGGTAATAGCCCTTAAAAATTCATAATCGAGTTGCTATGATACAGAGAAACCTTCTAATGCTCCTTTCATAACAAAATTGTAAGCATCATGATTGGGTTCAGAATGTTTGTATGATGTTCAGCACAAAAGGTATTACAGCCTTAGCAGGGATTATGATGATTCTATTGTTGTAGTTGACAGTATTTATCAGCTGTTTACTGTGTGAAACTAAGTAGTGTATAAATCATTTGAAAAATAATGTTAATGAACATTCAATCATCATTGCATCTTTTCCATTTTCAGTGGGTAACTGAAACTAATTATGCTTAAAAGAATCCAACAGTGTCACATGGTTGATATCACTTCCCAACATTATTAATATTTAATTTAATCTTGTTTCTGTTATGCTTTAGCCAAGATTAATGGCATTATTATCAAGAGGTAGATTTGCAAAACTTTTCATTTTCCTAGTTTTCAAATGTCACATGTATTGTATTTAGTGGTCTGATTTACAAGGTGCAATTCGTATCAGTTTTTGTCTTCTCATGCAAGATTGCAGATGCATAATTAGGACCTCCAGATTAGTAGATTTGTTCATAGATGAGAAGGGGCTTATAATGTCCATATGACAAAATTGAGTTTCACTTATGAGTGATCACAATATTTGTTCTATTGTCCTCTTGTTGTACATTTTCATAGAATCCTACAGTGCAGTTGGAGGTCATTCAGCTTATTGAGTCTGCACTGACCGTAATCCCACCCAGGCCATATCCTCATAACCCTATGTATTTATCGTTGTTAATCCTCCTGACACTAAGTTACAATTTAGCATAGTCAATCACCTAATCCACACATCTTTGAAATGCGGGAGGAAACCGGAGCACTCGGAGGAAACCCACACAGAAACAGGAGAATGTACAAACTCTACACAGACAGTGATTCAAGCCAGGAATCGGAACCCAAATACCTGGCACTGTGAGGCAGCAGTGCTAGCCCACTGTGCCATCCTTTTCTTTTTATAGCTAAGGTCTCTTGAAAAATGCAAACTTGAAGTTGCAAATCTCAATAAAAAGGTTATAAATTTGCTTGTGAACATCAGAGTCACCAAACACACAATTCTCATTGGGCTAAAATCTCTAAGCAGCACACTCAATGAGTGAGACAGTATTGTATAGCTTTAGAACATAGAACATAGAACATAGAACACTACAGCACAAACAGGCCCTTCGGCCCACAAGTTGTGCCGAACACATCAAAACCTACCCAGCCATAGACCTATCTATAACCCCCAATCCCATTGGATCCCATATACTCATCTAGAAGTCTTTTTAAAGACCCCAGCGAGTTTGCCTCGACCACCACCAACGGCAGCCGATTCCATTCACTCACCACCCTCTGGTAGGGTTCAATTCATTTCAAAAATGTCATTGATAAAATGCTAAGACCATGAAGTTGCTGAATAATCTCAGAGAAGCATGTAGGGCACTACAAGATGTACAAAAATAGAACATAAAAACAAAAAGCTTGAAGATTACAGTTACTGTCCTAATACTGTCCTATTTTTGTGTTTGTGCATGCTTGCCCAGTGTTGTGTGCTGTCAATGGAAGGCGACTGATTTACATGGTACAAGAGGAATATTTGCTACTATAACCACATTGCCAGGGCCTGCAGGTCCTATATGGGTAGGAAATTCCTACCTACTCTCCATTGATGATATAAGTGGAATTTGTTTTTGTAAAAGCACTGATTTTTCTTCAGGAGTCCAAGAACCTCCCTGATCTGAATATAGAACATAGAACATAGAACATTACAGCGCAGTACAGGCCCTTCGGCCCTCGATGTTGCGCCGGCCAGTGGACCCTCTAACCTAAACTATTCCAATATCATCCATATGCCTATCCACCGAACATTTGAATGTCCCCAAAGTAGGCAAATCCACAACTGCTGCAGGCAGGGCATTCCACGCTCTCACCACCCTCTGTGTAAAGAACCCGCCTCTGACATCCGTCCTATAACTACCACCTCTTAATTTAAAGTTATGTCCCCTCGTGTTGGTCAGCACCATCTGAGGAAAAAGGCTCTCACTATCCACCCTATCCAATCCCTTGATCATCTTATACGCCTCAATTAGGTCACCGCGTAACCTTCTTCTCTCTAATGAAAATAACCTCAGGTCCCTCAGCCTTTCCTCATAAGGCCCTCCCACCATACCAGGCAACATCCTGGTAAACCTCCTCTGCACCCTTTCCAATGCTTCCACACCTTTCTTATAATGCGGCGACCAGAACTGTACGCAATACTCCAAATGCGGCCGCACCAGAGTTTTGTACAGTTGTAACATAACCTCACGGCTCCTAAGTTCAATCCCTCTACCAATAAAAACTAACACACCGTACGCCTTCTTAACAACTTTATCAACCTGGGTGCCAACTTTCAAAGAGCTATGTACTTGTACCCAAAGATCCCTCTGCTCGACAACACTATTAAGGGTCCTTCCATTAGCCCTATATTTCATATGCCTGTTATTCCTACCAAAGTGAATCACCTCACACTTATCCGTATTGAATTCCATTTGCCACCTCACGGCCCCGCTCTGCAACCTATCTATGTCCCTCTGCAAACTGTAACATCCATCCTCGCTGTCTACAACTCCCCCAACTTTGGTATCGTCAGCAAATTTACTAATCCAACCCTCTACACCCTCATCTAGGTCATTTATAAAAATGACAAACAGCAGTGGCCCCAAAACAGATCCTTGAGGTACACCACTTGTAACTGCACTCCAGGTTGAATATTTCCATCAACCACCACCCTCTGTCTTCTATCAGCTAGCCAATTCCTAATCCAAACTGCTAAATCACCTTCAATCCCATGCACCTGCACTTTCTGCAGTAGCCTACCATGGGGAACCTTATCAAACGCTTTGCTAAAATCCACATACACTACATCAACTGCCTTACCCTCATCTACCTCTTTGGTCACCTCCTCAAAAAACTCAATAAGGTTTGTGAGGCACGACCTACCCTTCATAAAACCGTGCTGCCTATCCCTAATCAATTTATTCCTCTCTAGATGCTTATAAATCCTATCCCTTATAATTCTTGCCAAGACCTTGCCCACAACAGAAGTCAGGCTCACCGGTCTATAATTTCCAGGATGGTCCTTACTCCCTTTTTTGAAAAGAGGGACAACATTTGCCATGCTCCATATCTGCCATATTCCCATTAAGGTCTGACTTGCATTCATGTAGTGGCCGATACACAGCAACAGCATTCCAAAGTGTTTCTCACTGGAGTGTTATAGAAGTAACGTTGATGTTGAGCCATGTAAGCGATAACTAGTACAGATGGCAAAAATAGTTGGGGAGAGAGCTTGACTTTAGTGTGTGTCTTGAAGGAAAATGGAGAGATGTCCACTTGGAAATAACTGGACGTATTAGTGAGAGGCAACATGGCTTTGAGAAGGGGAGATCGTGTCTCACTAACTTGATCAAGTTTTTTGAGGAAATGATGAAGATGATGAATGTTATCTACATGGACTTCAGTGAGGCCTTTGATAAGTTCCCTCACAACAGACAAGCATGCAAAAGGTGAAGTCGCATGGGATCAGGGGTGAGCTGGCAAGGTCGATACAAAACTGGTTTGGTCAAAAAAGACAGAAGGTAGCAGAGGAAGAGTGCATTTCTGAATGGAGGGCTGTGACAAATGGCATTCCTTGGGGATCAGTGCTGGGACTTTTGCTGTTTGTAATATACATATATAAAAGATTTGGAGGAAAATATAATTGGATTGATTAGTAAGTTTGTGGATGACATAAAGCTGGTGGATTTGCAGATGGCGAAGGGAACCATCAGAGGATAAAAGGATATAGATCACTTGGAGACTCAGGCAGAGAGATGGCAGATGGACTTTAACCTGGACAAATGTGAGATAATGCATTTTGGAAGATCTAATATAAACAGGAAATATACAGTAAACAGAACCTTTAAGAGTATTTGATAGGCAAAGGGATCTGGGTGCACAAATACACAGGTCATTAATAAGGCAATACAAGTGAAGAAAGTAGTCAAGAAGGCATGCTTGCCTTCATCGGCTACAGCATTGAGTTTAAAACTTGGCAAGTAATGTTGTAGCTTTATAGAAACTTAGTTAGGCCGCATTTGGAATATAGTATTTAATTCTGGTTGCCACACTACCAGAAAAATGTAGAAACTTTGAAGAGGATACAGAAAAGATTTGCCAGAATGTTGCTTGATATGGAGTATATCAGCTATGAGGAGAGGTTGGAGAAACTTGGTTTGTTCTCACTGGAACGATGGAGGTTGAGGGGTAACCTGATAGAAGTCTATAAGGTTACAAGAGGCATGGACAGAGTGGGTTGCTTTTGCCCAGGGTGGAAGAATCAATTACTAATGGGCACAGGTTTAAGGTGTGAGGGGCAAAGTTTAAAGGAGAGATACAAGGCAGATTTTTTTACACAGAGGTTGGTGGGTGCTTGGAACTTGTTGCCAAGGAAGGTAATGAAAGCAGATACGATAGTGACTTTTAAGGGACGTCTCGATAAATACATGAATAGGATGGAATTAGAGGTCCCTGGGGTTTTAGTTAAGTTGGATAACATGGTCAGTACAGGCTTGAAGGGCCAAAGGGCCGAATGCTGCCCAGTAACTTCTTTTGTTCTTCGTTCTTTGAAACTCGGAGGTTCTGTGGAATAAAGGGGCTTTGGCATGTTTGACCATAGATCTCTCAAGGCAGAAGGGCATGGACAGCTCTCCCAGATGTTAATTAAGAAGACTTTATAGGATTACTAGGATTGCATTTGCCATTGCCATTCCAGTGCTTATGTCAATGCCAAGGTTTTGTTCCTTACTGACTTTTTAGTAGTCTGATACAACTGAGTAGCTTGCTGGGATGTTTCAGAGGGTATTTAAACTCATTGACATTGCTGTGAGCCTGGAGTTATTTGTAGACCCGACCAGGTAAGGATGGTGGGTTTCCATTTATTAAGATATTCATGAACCAGATGGTTCAACAATTAGTGGGATAGTGCCATAGTGGGATTTAAACCCATATCCGCACCCAGACCATTAGCTTGGGCCAGGAAGGGATGACAGATTTCTTTCCCTAAAGAACATTTATGAACCAGATGGGTTTTTGCAACAATCAACAATGATTGTTGATTGTTGCAGATTATTATTGAATTCAAATTTGACCATCACCACGTTGGGATTTGCACATGGGTCCCCAGAATATTACCCTGGGACTCTGGCAGACTAGTTTAGTTTCAATACTACTACATCAGTATCTCAGAATCACAAAAGAGTACAGAAAAGGTCCTTCGGTTCACTGAGTCTGCACTGACATGACTACTAATCCCATTTATCGGCACTTAGCCCAGACCCTTGAATGTTGTGATGTGCCAAGTGCTCATCAAACTACTTTTTAAAGAATATGAGGCAACCCATATTTATCACTCTCCCATGAAATGCACTCCAGACTGTCACCATCCTCCAGGTAAAAATATTTTTCCTCACGACCCCCTAAACCACCTGCCCCACATTTTTAACATATGTCCACTTAGTGACTGACCATTCAACTAAGAGGAATATCCACTCTGTCCATGTCCCTCATAATCTTCTCCATCTCAACCAGGTCATAGAACATAGAACATTACAGCACAGAACAGGCCCTTCGGCCTTCGATGTTGCGCTGACCAATATAAAAAGCAATGCCCCTCCAAACTAAACCATTCCCTTCTCTTCCATATACTTATCAACTAACCTCTTAAACGCCACCAAACTTGGCGCATCTACAACCGCTGCAGGCAGGGCATTCCACTCCCGAACCACCCTTTGGGTAAAGAACCTACCTCTGATATCCGTCCTATAACTATCACCCCTTAATTTAAAGCTGTGTCCCCTCGTGCTAGCTTTTTCCATCCTAGGAAAAAGGCTATCACTGTCCACCCTATCTAAACCTCTAATCATCTTATATGTTTCGATCAGGTCCCCTCTTAGCCTCCTCCTTTCTAATGAAAACAACCTCAAATCCCTCAGCCTCTCCTCATAAGACCTGCCCTCCATCCCTCAGTCTTCTCTGCTTCAACGAGAAAACGCAAGACTATGCAACTTCTCTTCATAACTTAAATGTTCCATCCCAGGCAGTATCCTCTGCATCCCCTCCATTGCAATCATACCTGTTCTTTAATGTGGTGACCAGAACTGCACACAGTACTCAAGCTGTGGCCTCACCAACTCCAACATGATCTCCCTGCTTTTGTAATCTATGTGTTGATTGATAAAGGTAAGTGTTCCTTATGCCTCTTTCAACACCCTACTAACTTCCTTTCAGAGATCTATGGACAAACATGCCAAGATCCCTTTGTACCTCAGAACTTTCTATTATCGTTCATTGAAGACTTCCTTGTCAAATAGGAGTAATTTGACAAAATGTATAACCTCACATTTTTCAGGGTTTGGTTGCATCTATCACTTCTCTGCCCATTTGATCACCTAATCTATATCTTCCGATAACCCAAGACACTCAACTTCACTGTTAACCATCCAGCCAATCTTTGTGTCCCACAAACTTTCTATTCTATTCCCCATATAGTCATCTGCGTGTTTATATAAATGATGAATAATAGAGGACCCAGCACAGATCCTAGTGATACCACTAGATACTGGTTTCCAGTCACTAAAACAGCCTTCTGTCATCACCCTCCGTCTCCTACAATTGAGCCAAGTTTGAATCCGCCTCATCAAATTAGCTTGTATCCTATGAGCATTTGCCTTTTTTGTAAGTCTATGTGAGACTTCATCTCAGGTTTTGCTGAAATCTATATAAACTATATCAACAGCACTATCCTCATCTCCATACCTGGTCACCTCCTCAAAAATTCAATCAAATTTGTTTTGCATGGGCCTCTGACAAAGCTGTACTGATTATACCTGATCAAAATTTGCCTAGCCAACTGGAGATGGATTTTCTCCTTCAGAATTTTCTCCAATAGTTTTCCTACCACTGACATGAGACTCACTGGTTTGTAGTCTCCTGGCTTATCTCTACAACCCTTCTTAAATAGCAGAACCACCTTAATAATAGCAGAACCACCAGATACCAAAGTGGGGGGAGTTGTAGACAGCGAGGATGGATGTTACAGTTTGCAGAGGGACATAGATAGGTTGCAGAGCTGGGCCGTGACGTGGCAAATGGAATTCAATACGGATAAGTGTGAGGTGATTCACTTTGGTAGGAATAACAGGCATATGAAATATAGGATTAATGGAAGGACCCTTAATAGCGTTGTCGAGCAGAGGGATCTTGGGGTACAAGTACATAGCTCTTTGAAAGTTGGCACCCAGGTTGATAAAGTTGTTAAGAAGGCGTAAAGTGTGTTAGCTTTTATTGGTAGAGAGATTGAATTTAGGAGCCGTGAGGTTATGTTACAACTGTACAAAACTCTGGTATGGCTGCACTTGGAGTATTGCGTACAGTTCTGGTCGCCGCATTATAAGAAAGGTGTGGAAGCATTGGAAAGGGTGCAGAGGAGGTTTACCAGGATGTTACCTGGTATGGTGGGAAGGCCTTATGAGGAAAGGCTGAGGGACCTGAGGTTATTTTCATTAGAGACAAGAAGGTTACGCGGTGACCTAATTGAGGCGTATAAGATGATCAAGGGATTGGATAGGGTAGATAGTGAGAGCCTTTTTCCTCGGATGGTGATGACCAACACGAGGGGACATAACTTTAAATTAAGAGGTGGTAGTTATAGGACGGATGTCAGAGGCAGGTTCTTTACACAGAGGGTGGTGAGGGCGTGGAATGCCCTGCCTGCAGCAGTTGTGGATTCGCCTACTTTGGGGGCATTCAAATGGTCGGTGGATAGGCATATGGATGATATTGGAATAGTTTAGGTTAGAGGGTCCACTGGCCGGCGCAACATCGAGGGCCGAAGGGCCTGTACTGCGCTGTAATGTTCTGTGTTCTATGTTCTATGTCTATGTTCTATGTCTTTGTCTATGTCTATGTCTATGTCTTAACTGTTCTCCAGTCCTCTGGCATCTCCCCCCATTGTCAGAGAGCAATTAAAAATTTTGGTCAGAGCCCTGCAATCTCCTCCTGTGCCTCCCACAGCAGCCTGGGATGCAATTCATCCGAGCCTGGAGGTTTGTCCATGTTTAAGCCTGCCAACATCTCCAATACCTTGTCCTTTCCTATATCAATTTGGTTAATAACCTCAAATTCTCTTTCCCATAAAGAATTAGAGAAGTGGGGCTATTTCATAGAGTTGTGGGGCTGGAAGTGATTTCAGAGATAGGAAGGGTTGATTTGAAAAGCATTTTAAAATTGACACATTGTTTAACTGGGAATGAGTGTAGGTTGGTGAGCAGAGAGATAAATGAGTGAATTGAATTGGTTAGAGAGTAAAAATATAGGCACTATAGTTCTGGATGACCCAAGTTTACAGAGGGCAGACTTTGGGACTCCAGCCAGAGGTTTGTTGTAATAATGAAGTCCAGAGATATTAAAGATTATAATAGCAATGAGAGTTTTACAACAGATGAGCTGAGGCAGGGGCAAAGTTGGACAATATCATGGAAGTGGATAAAGATGGCCTTTGGGATAGGAGGGATGTTTGGCTGGTAGTTTATTCCATGGTCAAATATGACACCAATGTTGCAAACAATGTTCTTCAGTCTCAGACATTTGCCAAGGAGAGTCACGGAGTCTCCTTAACTCCGTGGAGCGTCCTAATGTAACCATTTTCATTCTAAGTGCTAAATCTGTGCGCAATTCAGATCCGACTTGGAAATCTGCTTTCGGGTGCTCCCATTAGTACTTAGCCTGAAAAATAATTGCAGGTCTAAATTACGCTGTGGGCAGGGCTTAGCATGTCCAAAGCAATCGGAGCTCTAAACTGCACATGTGCAGTTAGAAAAAAATTGAAGAAGCGTGCCGGTGTCAGATCACTCCCAGATCGTAAAAAGTGGAGAAAGCGGCCCAGGAATGAAAAGCAGGAGTGATGATCCCCACAGCCATCACTGTCCTCCTTATCCAATCAACCTCCCACTACCCAGACTGATCATGACTCTCTGTTCCTTTCCTCCACCCCCCCCCCCCCACCGATCGCCCACAGAGTGGTAATGGACCCCCAACTCCTGCCCCCTCACCCATGAGCAATCGACCTCCTCCACCACCGAGACACATCTTACCCGCCTCCCTCCTCCCTTCCCCCCTCATTGTTCCCCCCATCCCTGCCTCCCGCCCACCCAGAGAATGATCTGGCCTCATTCCCCCCAACTCCTCCCCCGCCCAGAGGAACATCTGACCCATCTCCTCCTCCATTCCCATCCCCTTGCCAGAGAATGATCTGGTCTGCCTCCGTCCAGCACCAGACAACGATCAGCCCTCCACCCTCCTCCCCACCAGACAACAGTCAACTTCCCTTCCCCGCACTCCCCCCCACCACCCCATCCCAACCAGACAGTGGTCTGGCCTCATTCCTCTCCTCCCCCAACCTGAGAATGATCTGGCCTCACTCCCCTCCCTGCAACAAGAGAATGATCTGGCCTCACTCCCCTCCTGCCCCCAACCTGAGAATGATCTGGCTTCACTACCCCCCCCCCCCCCAAGAATGATCTGACCTGCCTCCTTCCTGGCCACCCATCCCCCAGCCACCACCACCACCAATCTGAGTCAGAGAGCCATTGAAAGCTCTGAACTCAGCTCTTCAGCAGCTGGAGCGAGCAATTCAGACTTTTATTCAGCAGATCTATTTCGGCGCGATTCCGGATCGGTGAACGCAGTGGTTAAGGGGGGAATGCTGGTAAAGTTGCGCAGGCAGTTCATTAATTCAATTTAAATACGTGCAAATGCATTTAAAGTGCCTGTTTCGGGTGCAAATCGGATTGCAGCCATTCTTAAGTCTCAGTGAAGTAGTCATTTGCGCGGACATGAGCATGGATCATGTTATACCCGACTTTACCACATTTCGTGCCTTCAGTGGTAAAATAGAGCCCTATGTATGGAACCAAATTTGAGACAGGAAGCAAAGACAATATATCATTGGATGAAATTATTGCATGTCAAGTACTGGTGTCAAATAAGCACCTTGTAAATTACTTTCTCAGTTTATTTTGTGTTTTTAGCCAGGAAATTGAGAAGAAGCTGAGTGCAAGGAACACTTGCCCTGGCTTTGCTACCTTGATATTACTGACTGTTTAAGATATGGATAAATGTATGTCTTTTCTTAAGAGAAGACAGGCAAAAACTCTTAAGTTAACCATTATGGTGAAACCCTGCAGAACTCTTAGAAAATCCAGGTTCACATTCTGTCAAGGACTAAACACCTATCTTGTATATTGGCAGGGAATATAAAATTGCATATTACATGAAGTCTTTTAATTATGCAAATTCAAGGCTGGTTTAAAAATCTCATTTTAGATTTGGCCTCTGAAGTGTTGTTCTAAATTATTATATGTTTATCTTCTCTCACTTATAATTCTTGATTATTTATTTATGAAGGGTGGAGCACTCATATTTCCCATTAATATTTCAAAGTCCAATTGTAAAAAGCATTCCACTTCCTAAGATAATGGTAAATGATTATCTGAGTAATTAGGAAGAAAGAAATATTGGAGAATTTGAACTTTTTGAGCCCTGAGGAATGGTTGGGCTGGGTGACAGACAGCACAATGTCTCTGTACACTGTTTAGTTTTAACTCCACAACGTGTGACATTTCTCTAACATGCTGAAGGAGAGATCTCAGGGGAGAGATTGGACGATCCTAATGGGGGAGGGGTTGAGGATGTGTTATGAGTGGAGGCCAGTAAGTGAGGTTGGAGTTCACAAGGAGTGAACAGAGGATTCGTGGGGAGTGTGGAGTGGTGGGGAGAGGGGGTGTGATCAAGTTAGAGTCTTCAGAGGGCAGGGTCCTGGGGAAGGGATGAGATCAGATGAGTCACAGGGAGATATCTGATTGTGGCACTGACAAGGTAGTATGTTAGACCCAGAGAGAAGTGGGATGACATGTTAATCTTCTGGACCAACAATGCTCACCTTCCTTAAGCTGCAGGTAGTCTGGCTGGCCAGACTTAAATTTGAAATGGAAAATAAATATGGTATAAATGTACAACCTTCATTATCATATTTAAATTGCCTCCTTGCCACACCAACTGTTCTCTGTAAGACTAGCAGTAACCAGATAAATAACCAGTGGGCAGTTTGGAGTTGGAATTTGGGGTCTGAATTTTACACTCCACTACTGTTGGTTTTGTAGGCATGGGGTAAGTGTAAAATCTGCTTCCCACTAGGATCCCACCTGCTCTGAAATCTCTATAATTTTACTCTTGGATGGGCCATCAACCTTGGCCCAGTTGAAGCCCACGAATGGCCCATTATTGATTATTTAAGGGCCTCAATTTTTAGGCATTCCAGGGTATAGGGGAGGCCAGAAAATATTTGGGTAGGGGCCTCAGTCAGGATGGTGGAGTTGGCACATGCATCAGAAACTCCCTTTTAACTTCTGGCCTCTGCCTCCCTGAAGATCCAGTAGTTGCAGGAGTTCACACTCTCCCCTCCCTTTTCCACTGCTCTCCCGGGCATCTCACTGATACCCCAATCCCCCACTGTCCACTGTACCTCTCCATCGAATCCTGGGACTTCAGCTCCATTAACTACATGTGATCCCAGTCCTGGCCACTGCAGATTCTAGTGCTGCAGAAACAGGAGATCTCCAAGGTGAGACTTCCTCTCGACTGAGGGGCAGAAATCCCATCTGCAGCCAATGAACACTCGCCAGGACATGAAATGGCTGTAGGGCAGGTGGAGTGTGTTCCTACTGCCTCTTCAGATGGCAGGATGGAAACCTTGGTATTCTAAAAAATGTAACCTTATTTTTTTTTAACACTTTAACCCCCTATCTGACCCAAAGCTACTTTTTTGGGGTTTAAAGTTCCCCCATATCTTTGCAGAATGAAAGCTGGTAATTGTAAAGTTTTACTTAACAGTTTTTCATTAAAGTGGTAGGCAGTTTTAGTTTGCTTGAAGGTCATGAGTACAAATGAATCCTTTTGATTACTTAAGCGCAGATTATCATAATCAATATTCAAATCCATCAATGGAATGCAAAAGTAAATAGGCATTCATTATGTGGAGATGTACTGATGAATTAATATTCATAACTAAATTAGGACTTAACTCTTGTTTTGTTTTGGCACATCACAAATAGGTCTGAACTCTTGCAGAAAATTGGTTTCACAATACAAGTAATGAGATGAAAATATGTATTTTCTGCTTAGCTAATGTAAGATATATGTATACTATATATATATTCATATATACAATAATCAGTTTTTAAATCTTTTTACTTAGAATGGCAGTGACGACACAAACCCAAACTAGTGTTTAACAAAATATTGCAAAAGTCTTGCAAGGCTACTAATGGAATTAAAATGTGATGGAAATACAATTTTACTGCAGCACAATAAAAATAATCAACTGTTCTGATACTGTAAGTAACTGACAGGATTGCAAACTGTTCCATCATTAATTCAGCTATCTTTTTATCAGGATGCTAGAGGGGAAGTCTGAAGAAGCTTTTCTGTTTCATGAGTACATGTTTCAATAAAACTCTCTTTCTCTTTCTGTTCCATGCATCTCCTTTCCTCTGACTCCCCAGAGGACTGTCTGGAAGGCAATGCAACATAGCGTAAGCTTCAACATTCCAATTCTTCATAGTTATCTCCATTTCTCCATTTGTCTTTGAATATTAATAGTGTCAGTCTGGCTGACATAGATATTTCATCAAAAATAAAAACTCCCTGTTCCTGTATCACATGTCAGATTGCTTTTAAACAATATTATTCATATCAAGTCGCAAATATTTGATACTGATATGTCATCATCCAATTAACTATTTGATGTTTTGGGATAGCTGATTTCTTGCAAATTGTTCAATAATGATTCTACTCATGCTTCTTTTTCACGTAAGTTATTCACAGGTATGGTCGAGTCCTTGGAAGGATGACTGAACTAGAACAAAGCAGGATTTTTTTTTGCTATTATTTTCAATGAGGTTGCAGCTTATTTTAATGAACCTTCAATCAGAGAAACAGCAAATAGGGAACACATGAGATGAGTATAGCAATTATCTAAAGCAAATTAGCAATGCAAAGAGGATTCTGGAGATGTATGGAAAGAAAACAAAATTTTTTCCAATGCCATAAGAAAAAAAGAGTAGAGATTACTTAGGTTCCAGTTAGTTAAACTGGCCAGCATTAAAATACTAAAATATTTTTGGTGGAAATCAGTATTGACTCATTGTCCAATTTGTTCAATATATTAAGTGTTCCAAGACGAATGCACATGAGATACTTGATTATTTAGGAGCACTTAAAGCGCAAATTCCCCAAACTACGTTATATAACTTCCAGTTAGTATTGAAAAGCAATGGCCTACTGGAATGACAATACTTAAACATACTCTTAGCTGTTCTTGAAAACGGGGCCGAAATCTCTGATGGCCAGAGCTGCTTGGGGCCTGCAGTGAAAGAGATTCTGCAGGCCTCAGTGTAGTCCACCAACATCAAATTCAAGAGGGGTCCATTCAGAGGCCAGGGAATAGGGGTACTCAGAAGTCAGATTGAGCTGGGACGGGTTCAGTATTCAAGACTCAGAGTTCAGGGATGCTGAAGGTCGGGCCTCACACACTTGAATAGATGGAGGGGGCGGAATTGGAAATGGGTGAGGGGCCCAGGGGGTGACGGTTGGGAGGTATTCAGCTAAATCTGGGTTGAGAGTCAGGCCCATTGTTTGGAGCAAGGGTGCCCTGTTTGGGTGGAGGGTCAGAGATTGGAGGAAATCCCATGGTGGGTAGGGGAGAGTGTGTAGGCTAGTCATGTGCGCAGGATAGTCATGTGTGAGGATCAATCTGAATTTCTTAAATCGTCATGCAGAAATGTGGTTTTATTTCTTTCACATTTTTTGAGAAACTAATCCTGGTGAAAACATCCAAAGTTAGCAATTTAAATTGTTTTTTGAATGGTTCTCTGCACAGCCCAATGTGTCGGGGAATTTAAGACCTTTAGACAATTGCAGTGAAAGTACTTAACTATGAAGTTTCAAGGGGGATTCCCCAGCCCATCTTTAGGCTACCTCTCAAATCCAGTGCTGGGGAGCCAGGAATTTACAGGATATATAGAACATAGAACATAGAACATTACAGCGCAGTACAGGCCCTTCGGCCCTCGATGTTGTGCCGGCCAGTGGACCCTCTAACCTAAACTATTCCAATATCATCCATATGCCTATCCACCGAACATTTGAATGCCCCCAAAGTAGGCGAGTCCACAACTGCTGCAGCCAGGGCATTCCACGCTCTCACCACCCTCTGTGTAAAGAACCTGCCTCTGACATCCGTCCTATAACTACCACCTCTTAATTTAAAGTTATGTCCCCTCGTGTTGGTCATCACCATCCGAGGAAAAAGGCTCTCACTATCCACCCTATCCAATCCCTTGATCATCTTATACGCCTCAATTAGGTCACCGCGTAACCTTCTTCTCTCTAATGAAAATAACCTCAGGTCCTCAGCCTTTCCTCATAAGGCCTTCCCACCATACCAGGCAACATCCTGGTAAACCTCCTCTGCACCCTTTCCAATGCTTCCACATCTTTCTTACAATACGGTGACCAGAAGTGTATGCAATACTCCAAGTGCGGCTGCACCAGAGTTTTGTACAGTTGTAACATAACCTCACGGCTCCTAAATTCAATTCCTCTACCAATAAAAGCTAACACACTGTAGCCTTCTTAACAACTTTATCAACCTGGGTGCCAACTTTCAAAGAGCTATGTACTTCTACCCCAAGATCCCTCTGCTCAACAATGCTATTAAGGGTCCTTCCATTTGCAGGTCTTACGAAGAGAGGCTGAGGGATTTGAGGTTGTTTTCGTTAGAAAGGAGGCGGCTAAGAGGGGACCTTATCGAAACATATAAGATGATTAGCGGTTTAGATAGGGTGGACAGTGATAGCCTTTTTCCTAGGATGGAGAAAGCTAGCACGAGGGGGACACAGCTTTAAATTAAGGGGTGATAGTTATAGGACGGATATCAGAGGTAGGTTCTTTACCCAAAGGGTGGTTCGGGAGCGGAATGCCCTGCCTGCGGCAGTTGTAGATGCGCCAAGTTTGGTGGCGTTTAAGAGGTTAGTTGATAAGTATATGGAAGAAAAGGGAATGGTTTAGTTTGGAGGGTCATTGCTTTTTATATTGGTCGGCGCAACATCGAAGGCCGAAGGGCCTGTTTTGTGCTGTAATGTTCTATGTTCTATGTTCTATGTTCTATTAGCCCTATATTAGAAGGGTGTCACTGGATTCTGGGCTCTTAAGACTTTTTTCAAACCTCACTGTAGGGAATAGTAAGAGGACCAACTGTGACCAACTGTGCAAAAAAAAAGCTTCTTAGATACCAGCAATCTATTCATGCTTAAAATCATGCTTAGAGTAAGTAATAAAAGGAAGTGTTAACACCCCCTCTGACAAGTTGAATCTAGTTTTTATACAAAGAACATTTTATAAAAACAAAGTGCTGATTTAAAGTGCTCAGAGTGGCATTAAACCTTGTTCTAATTGACCAGAGGTTACATTGAAATTCAGTGAGGAGAATTAGGAGTGAGTGACCATTAACACAAAAATATTCTAATTTACATAAATCTCTCACAGAAATGTTAAATTCTATGTAGATGGATGAAACTCTCAACATGTAGATTTCAGTTAATTGCATCGTTGGAGCAGTGAGTTAACACATTGTAACTAGATTTCGATCTTCCTAACAATACTATGAATGTTTTGGAAAATTGCTGCTACTCTATAAAAACTATTGCTTAATATTAATATACATAGTTATTAATATACATAGTTGTGTCTGAAAAATGGTGTTTGTTTACATAATGGAGCCCTCTTTGCTATATAGTCTTCATTAAATAAATGGTTCAGACATATGCAAGGAAGGGTCAGTTGCCTGAAGCTGTCAGTGATCCTTTGGAAGGATGGAATCTGACATAGCTTGCTGATTAGTCAGTGCTTCACACAGTGTAGAATTGCAGCAACTACAAAACATTCCATCATAAATGTAAGGCTGTTACTTAGTAATTAATCTGTCAAAGTTGCTTTACTTATTCTAGGTCAGAGGTTATTCCCTAACTATATGCATTTCCAGGTCAAAAACGGCAAGAATCTTGTGTGCAAAGTACTATTGGAGATGACAAAAGCAGGCAGTCATTATAATGGGAAATAGAGACTGTTTTGTTTACGTGGACAGTGTGCATTTTGTAGACGTGAATTTTATCCACTGTTGAAAAATCACACCAACAATTATGCTCCTTTAAGGAATGCCTTCTGAAGCTACAGTATAGAATAAAACATCCAGCAAGTATCAATGGTAACATTTATTAATATTTCAAATGAAGAAGTATCATTTAAAACACATACGGGTCCATATAAATGCTGTTTCTACACACTTGGTTCAAATATTTTGGATAATGAAATCTGGAGTAAGAATTTAGTTTTTTATTCAGTAGAGTTAAAGCAATGTGAAGCATAGAAGACTGTCACTGCTTGGGAAGTATATTATCCTCCATGCAGGAATCTCAGCTGTCAGCTACATCTTGCGTCATTGCCTCTTCTCATTCA
The DNA here is from genome assembly GCA_024679065.1 of Sphyrna mokarran. Lineage (NCBI taxonomy): Eukaryota > Metazoa > Chordata > Chondrichthyes > Carcharhiniformes > Carcharhinidae > Sphyrna > Sphyrna mokarran. The sequence goes on from JAGIQG010000010.1 coordinate 28,045,256, forward strand.
GGAACCCTCAATTCTGCTGGGAGTATTTCATTTTGATGGCATGGCTTGATATTGGACTATACCGCCATCTTCTGAATAGGTTGGGTTTGGGAAAGTGGTTACTTCCCATAGAGTACATTGTTAATAAAAGTGGACTGACCATGCCAAATTGTTTCTTAGTGTCCCGAGATGTGTAAGGTGGATTAGCCATAGTAAATGCACAGGTTTACATGGAAGTAGAGGGGGTGCGTGGCGGGGGAGGGGGTGGTGGGGGGGTGGCTACTGGGTAAGATGCTGAGTCAGTGCAGATTCAATTGGCTGAATGGCCTCCTTCTGCGCTGTCAGACTTCTATGAAAAGATCAGAGAATTTTTCTAAAAAAATAAAATTTCAGGGTGAACAAAAGTCTGTATACATCAGTTATCATTAGAGTCATAAAAGTCTACAGCACAGAAAAGATTCTTTGGCCCATCTTGTGTGCCAACTTATTCTGCATGAAGACAGATGGAGAGAATATAAGCCAGATACCTGCCAGGCTAGGTGATGAGAATGCCTAGCAAGTGTGGCCAAGGACAAGATGAAGACACAATTGAAAGAGAAGATGAAGGTGTGCAAGAGTGAGTGAGTGGCCTTTAGTTGGCAGTGAGCGAACTCCCTGTGGATGTGTGACTAGGTTTGTGAGTGTTTGAGTTGAGAGCGATGTGAAGTGTGACTTACCTTGGTGCAACGAAGGAGATCATTCAGAACTGAGTGGCAGTCCTCTTTTGGTGAGAAAAGAAATGCTATTCTCGGCTTGGATGTTTGTAGCAGTGGAAAGCCCCTCTGTTATGGCAAAAATCGCAAAGGGGCCAAAAGTCAGAACCCTATCTGTTCTAAACATGAGGATAAAAGAAAGTGGAGCCACAGCATATGGTTTGGTTGCTGTTCTATTGTTCACTGCACCAAAGTGTAAAAGCCCATGAATCATATGACTAGACTCTTAAAGTGGTAACACAACATTTACCCAAATAGATATCATCCCTATGGTGAGGGACAGGGCCTGGATAAGATACTCTGACAGAGTCGGTGCAGATCGAAAAGTCTGAATGGCTTCTTCTGCACTGTAGGGATTCTATGATTCAATGAAAACAAGGGCCTTAACTTATAAGGTTCAAGTGCAGGGCCAAATTATCAAGAAACACCTAGATCATCTCAGGAGTAGGGAGCCCATGCCAGTACCAGCCATGGGGACAACCATGCCAATGTTGAGTCTCGAATGGAAGTGACGAGGAAGTGGATTCTAAAATGGAAGCAGAAGAGACTGGTACCCCTGCAGAAACTAGACCCCAAGAAAGACCAGAGTCAGTGGCTTTAGGTGCCCCATTCAGAAACAAAAGTCTCCCGTCTACTTCACACCCCCTCTGATCCGTTCTGCCTCCCATCAACCCCAGACCGATCACCAAGTGGCAGAAAAAAACCTCACTCTCTCCCAGTCGGGGATTTGATGGGGAGAGGGATGTTATGATGGCCATAGTGATCATCGACGAATCTCCCTGTGGGCCTCATTGAAGATAAGCTCCCCTATTTGGTGAGTGGAGGCTGGCCCAATAGGAAAGGAGCAGTGGAAGGTTTAAGGCTAGCTGGTGCCACTCAGGCTGGCAATCCAATGCTTTCAGGACTGATCTGTACTCTGGAATCATTGACTCACTGTAAATAAAGGGCGATTGGTGACAAAAGACTAGCCTCAGTAAGATTTTTACAAAAGCTCTTGGGATGGTTAAAAGTATGCATGAATGTGTGTGAAAGATGAATAAACTCAATGGGTGAGATCTTATGGCCTCACTCATTCTGAAACCATAAAATCTTGCCCGAAGTCAACAGATCTTCCTTTGTCCACCCCTCGCTGACTCCAATTCCTATGGCGGGTGTGGTGATAAAATTCTGGCTGTCAACTTTGTTGGAATTTTCAAAAGTGTAAAAATGAGCTATCTAAGGCAACTGTCAAGGGCGGTCACTGTGACCTCACCTCTGGAATTCAGATCATTTGTCCACTTTGGACCAATGCTGTAATGTGCTAAAGATCTCAGTAATCTTAATGGAACCCTTTGTTCTATATTAACCCAAGTTGAGCATCGTGATCAGGTTATTGATGAGTAAATGCTGATTGATAGCACAATCCATGCTACCTTCCATTACCTTGCTGATGATTAAGATTTGACTGATGGGTTGGAAATTGGTCCAATTGGATTTACATAGAACATAGAACATAGAACAATACAGCACAGAACAGGCCCTTCGGCCTTCGATGTTGTGCCGACCAAAATAAAAAGCAATGCCCCTCCAAACTAAACCATTCCCTTCCCTTCCATATACTTATCAATTAAATTTGTCCTTCTTTTTGTGGAGATGAACAATTTTTCACTTTGTCAGATAGATTTAAGTGTTCTGGCTGTAGTAAAACAGCTTGGCAAAAAGTATGGCTACTTCTGGAGCACAAATCTTCAGACTCTTTGGAGTATTCAGTGCCTTCAACCATTTCTGGAAATCCTGTGACGTGAACTAAATTGGCTGAATACAGACAACTGTAGTGCTGGGGACGTCAAGATGAGGTGGACCATCAGCACTTCTGGTTGCAAATGGTTACAAGTGCTTCAGGTTTGATTTTTGTATTGGTTCCCCCATCATTGTATTTGGGGATATTGGTAGACCCAGCCCACAACCCACCCACCCCCCCCCCACGCATCAGTTGATTCTGCATCTGTGTTTTACACCAGCGCACGGAATATTCTGATAAGTTTTGCATAAGGAAAATCCAACTGCAAAACTTTTTTTTACTGCAGCAACCTGTAGAGGAAGGATTAGTTTGTGTCTAATACTAACCATGTTTGAAATGGGACAAAAATTTCGAAATTGATTTTATGATGTCTTACTGCCATGTATTTCATTTATATTTAGCATTGGTATTACTAAAGAATTTCACTTCAGCATAAAATCCCAAACATGCTTTGGTGCTGTTTGCTAATCTGGGCACATGCAGAAAACAAAGTGATGATATCTACTCTTGCAGCAGCAAAGCTGATAAAACTGAGGTTTCAGGGAATTAATGCTTCCAATTTTCTAGCATAAGCTTCTTCATGTGATTGGAAAAGTACTTTCATCTTGACTGTTAATCTCATCCCTTGCCTGCATAGAGATTAAAGTGTTATCCTCTTGCTTAATAAACTAGAACATGTTCCTGTCCCACAGGATTAGGACATTGCATGGATTGTAATCAGAATGCACTCTTTACCAGTTATTTTTTTCTCATTAGAAAGCTAAATAAATGTGTATTTTCCAGATCCGTTTTTATGAAGAAAGATAAATTTCTAATTTGCATTAGTTTTCCAACATTCTAATTGGCATTTTATTGAGTAGCACTTATAAGTGAGTTATATTCAGAGTTCTCTTTGGGGTTACTAATCACCTAACAGCTTATGAACTGGACCATTTTCATCAATGTTAATGAGGCCAGCAGTGGACAAATCATGTTGTCCATTCAGCCAAAGAATTCAGCATGGGACAGATGCCCTTTAAAAAGCCTGGTCTTATCTGAATTAAATTAGTGAACTGCCAGTGCATTGCCAGTAGGCAACTCACAAAATAGGAGGGCAATTAATCTGATGGGGCAGTCGGAGAAAGGCTGTCTGCGGCACTTTAAAAGGGAGATGCATGTTTCAATGGTGGACAGAACATTATAGGGCAGCAACTTTGATCAGAGTCCCCAGATTCTTGGACAGAATGGTGGATATGTTCAAGCAACATAGTGAGCAGCAGAGATGGGGCACATTTCACTTTGATTGGCAATAGGAACTACGATGAGTGAAGCAGCAGGAGAAAGTTGGAGTCTTTACATGTCACAAGTATATCCTTGGACCTGCCAGCAATACAACAAAATAGTTTGAGGAATTCATCAGAAGGACAAGATAATAGCTCCCCCCCTTCACATCTCTAGTTACTCTGTGGCAATCTTGCACAACCTCTACTCGATCTCTAGTGTAATCAGTCCTTCCTTTCCTGCCTCTGTACAATTTAACAGGGAACATTTTACTTTTCCTCCTCCCTGTTTGCAATCACTGTCAAAGAGTCCTTTTGCTTCACAACTTATTTTCCCTCTTGCTCACATTTGCAGTTTTTTTCCTTTCCTTATTTGAGTTTTGGAATGTAACCAGTCTGATTGACACATCTGACTCTCCTTAGTCATGTGCCTGCCAAAGGCTGCTTCTGGAGGTAGGCATCTTAAAACCAGTTCAACAAAAACCTCTCACAGGCACAAAAACTGACAAAAGCTGCTGTTCTTATACATGCAGCATGGTGTCAGAGAGCAAAGGAAAATAGATTTTTCAACTCTAGGAACAATGCAAAGAAGATGCAAAACTAGAAAAAAAACAGAAAAATTCAAATCTGCAAAACTAAAGCTGCTGAAAAGGACAAAGGATTACAGACAAAGCCTGCAAATAAATACTAAGTAAAAATGGCTGCAGCAGATTTCCAACCTAATCTCCAGACCAAGTGGATAGTGATCTATAGCAAAACTGGCCATTTTTCCACTTACAATAGCAAAACTATGACATTGCAACATACTTAATTAGCAAACCTGAACCAAATAAGAGTAGCCTCATTTCACACAGAAGTGTTTAGCTGGAAAGAAGCAAAACAAGCCAATCCAGATGGCCACAGGAGAGATATCAGCAGATGAGCCTGGAGAAGAGTTAAACACCATGCAACAGGTTGGTTCAATCAAATCTGCAGGAGACGAATGGGTTTTGACTGTTATGATGATGACTGTAGCGGGGGAGTATCAAAAGAACTTGAAAGGCAGGCTTTTATGGCTTCATTCGTCAATCCTGCCTGAGGTCAATGGACCTTTCCATGCTCCACTCCTCGACTGTTCTGATTGCCGAGGTGGGCCAGAGTGTCAGCTAGACACCAATATGTCATGTACTTCACAAACGTTTAAAGTTTTAAAGTTTAACAAGTTTTAAGTTTATCTATTAGTGTCACAAGTAGGCTTACATTAACATCGCAATGAAGTTACTGTGAAAATTGCCACATTCCAGTGCCTGTTCGGGTACAAATACATATGGTGATCTGAAAATCAAGCCCTTGGAAACAAGATTGAAGCTTTATGATTACACAATATTCATACTGAGAGGCCAAATTGGTTTGACACCCTATTGCAAAATGAATATCTAGAGTTCCAGTTCATAAATGGGACACAACGGCAGCTTTTCACAGCTGAAGCAAGTCTAAAGCTTGGGCTTATCAATTAGATGCAAGATCTAATTGATATAAATGTGAGTATAAAGCAGAAATGGCCAAATTTTCTCAAATTTACAGCCACACATGATTATCTAAAGACATTCAAGAGCCGCAAGACATGCACACTATTTTAAAGTTTTTTTTAAATGTTTATTTATTAATCACAAGTAGGGTTTAAATTAACACTGCAATAAAGTTACTGTGAAATTCCCCTAGTTGCCACACACTGGCACCTGTTCAGGTCAATGCACCTAACAAGCATGTCTTTCAGACTGTGCGAGAAAACCGGAGCAGCCAGAGGAAACTCACACAGACAGGGGGTGAACCTGCAAAGAGAGTGACCAAGCTGGGAATCGAACCCAGGTCCCTGGTGCTGTGAGGCAGCATTGCTAACCACTGTGCCACCACACCGCCCTTGATTTGTTATATTTTATCTGCTTTCCATTTTGTATGCTTACTTTAAATTCCATCTTATAAAACTTCGATAATCATAATATCCCTCAAGTAAGATGATAGTTATCGTGCTTGATCACTGTCGGTGATATAGGCTTTATGTCTTCAACCCTGGATACAAGTCGTTGAGCCAGTGAAACCACTTCAAAATGGCACCAATAGAGTCATACAGTTCCACATCAGGAATCTCTCAATGGCACTGGGGTGGGATGTCTATCTGTGAAGCTGTCCATTATCGAGGCTGTGCCTGACTGTTTATGTCCCACACAAACCTCCAGATTGCCCATCTGCCCGACCTTTCAAGCACCAGCTGCATTACGTACAGCAGATTCTGCAGATAGTGCATTGGACTTAACAAGCACCAATTGAATTGGATGGAATCCAGTCACTCTCGATTCCGAGGAACTGCCCAAGAAGAAGACACACCAGCTGCAGCTTAATGAAAAGGAAAATCCTGTGAATCAGAATGATTTGGGAACAATCAAAGATGCCATAGACTTGGCAGAATTCTTCAACCTGTGTGAAAATCCTGAAGTCACAGTCTATTGCTTCTGATTATCTATTAGTAAAGTGAGGACTGTATTTTCTATAGAAAATCTGGAATCAGCTGCTTAATGCAAGCATGAAGTGCACACTGACTGATATTACTACTGTCTCCTTCTGTATTCTGAAGAGAGTTGGAAGTGTAGTTTCAAAGTTGGAGATAGCTTGTCTGCTGTTGATAATGTTTACTCATGTAGCTGTTAGTTATAGGTAGTCAGAAAACATCGTGACTTCTTACCAAGAGAAACAAAGCCTCTGTGTACTCCATGGACAACTCCACACGGAAATCCTGTGAACATGTCCCTCTCAGTTGGCTTCTCAGTTCTGCTCTTCATCCTCTTCCATCAGTTTACAAGTTTATTTTTTTTTATTGGTGTCATGAGTAGGCTTAAATTAACACTGCAATGAAGTTACTGTGAAAATCCCCTAGTTGGCACACTCCAATGCCTGTTCAGGTACATTGAGGGAAAATTTAGTATGGTCAATGCATCTAACCAGTAAGTCTTTCGAATTGTGAAAGAAAACTAGAGCGCTCGGAAAAAACCCATGCAGGCAGAAGAAGAACATGCAAACTCCACACAGTGACCCAAGAAGGGAATCAAACCTGGGTCTGTTGTGCTGTGAGGCAGCAGTGCTTACCACTGTGCCGCCTCAATTTATTTTGAATCAATGAACTAAAGTAAAAATCAGTAAATTCCTGCCAAATTGACAAAAACACAAGTAATTTTTAAAATTGAAATGAAATTTGCACCCTCTCACTCTTCTGTGTCATCAACATCCTGGGGGATATTGTTGACCAGAAACTTAACTGGACTGGCAAATAAATATAGTGGCAACTAGAGCAGGCCAAAGGAAATCTTGTGGTGATTAAATCATCTCACTCCCCAAAGCCTGTCCATCATTTACAAGGCACAAGTTAGGAGTGTCATGGAATATTTTCCACTTGCTTGGATGATTACAGCTCCAGCAACACTCAAGAAGCTCAACACCATCCAGGAGAAAGCAACCCACCCATCACTCTCACTATGTCAAAATCCTGGAACTCCCTTCCTAATAGCACTGTGGGTTATCTACACCACATGTACTGCAACAGTTCAAATTCCTCAAATTTGGCTAAATTCCCACCCAACTTGATTTTCACATTTGTGATGACATCACCGTAGTGGGTCAGTTCTCAAACAATGATTAGACGGAGTAGAGGAGAAAGAGAATCTGATGAACTGGTGCAATAACAATAATCTCACCCTCAGTGTCAACAAAATGAAGGAGCTAGTCATCGACTTCAGGAAGTGTATTGGGCAGCATGCCCCTGTCTACATCAATGGGGATGAAGTAGAAAGAATCGAGAGCTTCAGATTTTAGGTGTTCAGATTACCAATGACCTGTCCTGGTCTCTCCATGCCCATGCTGTAATTAAGAAAGTCCATCAACACCTCTGCTTTTTCAGAAGACTAAGGAAATTTGGCATGTCAGGTGTGACTCTCATCAACATTTACAGATGCACCATAGAAAGCATTCTTTCTGGTTGTATCACAGCTTGGCATGGCTCCTGCTCTGCCCAAGACCTCAAGAGAGTACAGAGATCGTGAACGAAGCCCAGTCCATAACTCAAATCAACTTCTCATCCATTGACACTGTCTACCCTTACCACTGCCTCTGCAAAGCAGCTAGTATAATTAAAGACCACATGCATCTTGGACATGCTCTCTTCCATGTTCTTCCATTGGAAAAATATGTAAAAGTCTGAGGACACGTACCAAGTGTCTCAAGAATAACTTTTTCCTTGCTGCCATCAGGCTTTTGAATAGACCTGCCTCGTATTAAGTTAATCTTTCTCTATGCTTTAGCTATGACTATAATACTCTCTCCTCTCCTCTAGGAACAGTCTGCTTTGTCTTTATAGTGCGCAAGAAACAATACTTTTCACTATACTAATACATTGACAAAATAAATCAAATCAAATCAAACCACCACTTTCCCGAGGGCAGTTAGGAATGCTGGTCTAGTCAGTTGAGGCAGTGGGCTAGAGTTGCATGCTTATTATTTCTCAGAAACATCGCATGGTTTATGGGATCAGGGGTTATAGAGGGTATAGAGTCATCCAGGGTAGAATCGTCAGAAGGTATCCATAAAGAAAATAAAATCTGTCAGGGGACTAATACCTCACGCAGTGTATATTTTTCCAAAAGATAGATATTGAAATCCTCATGACGATTTTGAAAATTTGAAGAACTGAATAATAACCTTTTAAAATAGCTGAAAACATTGTTTGTCTATCATTCTTAATAAAAAAAGGGGCTGTCTGACATTTTAGAAAAAATTTATACTTCATCATCTCTGAAGAGACAGTAATGTCCCATTGTGAGCTTCACAGACCAAATTCAAAGAAAGCTATACAAAGTCCACCTGCATTTCCTAACTCACATTGACAAATCAGAATCTATTCATCTGCTGGTACACAGGACTCTGCAACCTTTTTAATTTTTAATAGTTTCAACATTTAACTATTATGGGATCTCAGGAGGGTGTTGCAATTCCTTTGTTAAAGCCACCATGAAGACATGGGATTCATATGAGATGAACCTCTAACTGATGGGAGCAGTTAAGTTGTCTTGCTTTATGAAAAGCTAAGTTTGTCACTCAAACATCTAGCTGGCAGAAACATGGAAGAGGAGTTCTGTCCAGGTTGAATGCTGGATCCTATTTACACTGCTTAAACTGGAAATTCTGTACCATTGACCACAAGAGTGAACTATCTCTATGCACCACTCTCATTCTGGAAGTCAATGCTATTATAAAAGTGAATTATACAGCATCAGTTTTCAATCTGCCAACTTCTATGTAGGAATATATTGTTGAACTTTACTTCTGGACTCTGCAAACACGTGAAATAATAATTTGTTTCTTCGTCATCTTTGCCTTATGATACTTCATTTTCTCTATCCTTCTTTTCTCTAGTAATGCACAGGAGGCATGCAGCGTCCCACTACCCACAATAAAGAAACCAAACCTTTGAGCTAGAAACATAGAAAATAGGAGCAGGAAAAAGCCATTCAGGCCTTTGAGCCTGCTCTGGCATTCATTAGAATCATGGCTGAGCATCCAACTCAGTAGTCTCATCCTGCCTTCCCCCCATATCCTTTGATCCCCTTCACCTCAACGCAGCATCTTAGTCCTTCTTGAAAACGTACAATGTTTTGGCCTCTACTTCTTTCTGTGGTAGAGAATTTCACATACTGACCACTTTTTGGGTGATTAAATTTCTCCTTATCTGAGTCCTAAATGGTTTACTCTGTATCCTTAGGTTATGATCTATGGATCTTGACACCCCCATCATTAGGAATGTCCTTCTTACATCTATCCTGGCCAGTCCTGTTAAAAGTTCATTTATCTTGAGTTTACTGTGGAGTTACTAATAGAAAATTGGATCACACAGAAACTGAGGGGTTGGGAAATATGCCACTGCTTATGAATGCGGAAGCAAATCAAGTATAGACAGACGGCAACAGAAGTAATCAGGCCATTTAAATTATCCCAGCCCCCATCCTCCTATCTGTAACACACCTGACATGTCATTCATAATTTATGGGCTAAGTGAAAAAGTTCTTTGTTCTTTCTTCTTTGTCTTTATTCATGGGTTTTTCCCATTTTCCATAGAAAATCAGAACAGCCAGAATACAAAGAACAAAGAACAACACAGCATGGGAAACAGGCCCTTCGGCCCAACGAGCCTGCGCCACCGTCCTAACGTCTTAATGACATATTGAGACCAATATAGGGACAATTTGTTACCCAATCAGCCTAAGAGCACATTTTTGGGATGTGGGAGGAAACCGGAACACCCGGAGAAAACCCACGCAACCACGGGGAGAACGCGCAAACTCCCGCAGACGCAGGCCCAAATCCATGTGTCTGCACAGCAACAGCGATAGTCTCTGAGCTGTCATGTTGCCCATCTGATGGTCCAGTTTAAGCATACACTAACGACATGAAGCACTAGGCCACTCCTGAAGTAACATCCAGGAGCAGCCCTCGCACGACCTGCCGAATGCATGCACCTTGTTGGTCAACAAGGTGGACCGAAAAGCCTGTGGAAACAATTAAAGTATTTAAACAGTCCTCCTATATCCCTCTATCTGCAGACCGCTCATGTGGCTGTCCAAGAGACCCTTAAACAACTCTAGCGTGCCTGCTCCCACCACCTTACTCGGTAGCGCATTCCACACCCCCACTACCCTTTGTGTGAAAAAATGCCCTCTAATATTCGTCTTATACATAGCCCCCCTCACCCTAAGGCCGTGACCCCTCGTTCTATCCAATTCTAATGGTGGAAAAAGCTTACCACCATTTACTCTATCTATACCCCTCATAATCTTATATACCTCTAATAGATCCCCTCTCAGCCAACATCTTTCAAGGGAAAACATCCCCAGTGCGTTCAATCTTTCCTCGTAAGACAGCCCTTCCATTATCAGGTAGCATCCTGGTAAATCTCCTCTGCACTCTCTCCAGGGCCTCCACATCCTTCCGGTAGTACAGCGACCAGAACTGGACGCAGTACTCCAAGTGAGGCCTAACCAACGTTCTATACACCTGCAACACCAGACTCCTACTCTTATATTCTATACCCCTTCCTATGAAGGCTAACATACCATACGCTTTCTTTATCACTTTCTCCACATGTACTGACACCTTCAGAGACTTGTGAACCTGCACCCCTAATAGGGCTAAGTCAGCGCTAGAAGTTATTTCACAAATCTGGACCTGTTCCTGGTTTTATTTTTGAGTGAAAATAGCGTGGTTGAGAGATGAAAATGGTGTCCCATGCATCAAATGAGAATATAAACTTGGAAGATGAATGGTTACATTCCAGAATGGAAAGATTGAGAGGGGAAAAGAAGCAATTGAGTTCATTGGATTTATAATACTCAAGTTAGTGGGCAAGAGTGGGAACTTACAGGAAGAGGTCATGAATTAGGATGTGGAGGATCTATTTCTGACAGTCAGGCAAATTGTAGGGTGGGACTTGGGACAAAAATAATTAGGAATGGGGCAAAGCCCAGGGTAAGAAGATCCATGATTTCTTTTCCAATATTCATAGAATCATACAATATAGAAGAGGCCTTTTGACCCCATATTCCTCCTAGCCTGCAAGCAAAAAGTCAAAACTTGTTGCCCAGGATTGCTATGGTCCACAATCTACATGGAGATGTGTTGGCCCTGAAAAAGAAGTTGTCATCAATTTCCCCACTCACACCTTGGACTAAAATCCCAATTTGGATGCCATTGTCACATTGGGAACCAGCTGGCCTCACTAAAATAAGACCTACTGCTAGCTCTCTTGCATGTGTCCTGTTCATTTGATCAAGAAGCAGAGATAAATATTCAAAACTAAGGGAAGTGATGCAAGATTGTAAATGGACAAATCATTCCCCTTATTTTTACTGTCCCTTGCCCAATTTCAGGCAGACAGAGGAGTTATAGAATCATAAAATCACGCAGCGCAGTAGGAGGCTATTCAGCCCATCGAGTCTGCACTATCCCACTCAGGCCCTATTCACATAACCCCATGCATTTTCTGACTAGTCCCTTTGGCACTAATGCATGGCCACTCCACCTAATCAGCACATCTTTGGACTGTGGGAGGAAACCTACTCAGCCCAAAGATGTAAGGGTTAAGTTTATTGGCCATGCTAAATTGCTCCTTAGATCATAGATCCCTACAGTGCAGAAAGAGGACCTTTGGCGCATCAAGTCTACACTGAACACAATCCCAGGCCCTACCCCAATATCCCCACATATTTTACCCACTAATGTCTCTAACCTATATATCCTTGGACACTAAGCGGCAATTTCTTAGCATAGCCAATCAACCTAACCCAGCACATCTTTGGACTGTGGGAAGAAACCAAAGTACCCAGAGGAAACCCACACAGACACCAGGAGAATGTGCAAACTCCACACAGACAGTGACCCCAGCCGGGAATCAAACCCAGGACACTGGAGCTGTGAAGCAGCAGTGTTAACCATTGTGCTAAAGTGTCCCCCTTGGTGTCAGTGGTTTAGTAGAGTAAATAACTAGGGTTATGATGATAGGGCCAGAATGGGATTGTGGTTGGTGGAGACGCGATGGATAGAATGGCCGCCTTCTGCACTGTAAGGATTCTAGGATTCTAAGACGGGGGAGAATGTGCAAACTCCATACAGTGAATAAAGCTGGGAATCAAACCCAGGCCCCTGGTATTGTGAGGCACAGCAGTACAATTAGCCACTGTGCTACCCCATTAAAATCAGGTTCTGTGAGTAACATGCAAGAAATAGTGTTTGCATTTAGAAAATTGAAATGGGTCAATCTTGGCTTTTTTGGCAGTCTAGTGGCAGGGTGCTTCTCTGTGAATCCAAATCTGCTTGGAATTTGAGGACAATTTACTCTTATTGAAAAACCATTGACAACTGAATGGATCTGAAATACTCCAAAGGCTTTAACAGGGTCATATGAGAACTGACTGTCATGCTTCACTCTTATTTACTTTGTTCCTGTTGATGCTGAAATTTTGCATATTTTTATACAGTGGAGACAGATAAACCCAAGCAAACATGGGCTTCTAATTCTTTAAGTTTATATAAAATTGTACAATTGTCATCAATGAGACTCTATCAGCATGAAAGTGAATTAACTCTGCAGTCAAAGCTACTGACGGATGTACATCTGCGTCATCCAATCCCTTGATTCTGTCTATTTTGATTTTTGAATATCTAAGTTTCCCATCTCTTCAATCATTCACATTCACAAATCTTCTTTCACTAAAGGAAATGTAGGATCCAGCTGTTTCACTATCTCTGCTGGCAGTGTTAGTCTAGCTGCCAGATGCCAACTTATTACAAAGCATGAAGCACGATTAAAGATGAGATGCTGTGTCGCTGTCGTGTTTCTTAACTAATTGGCTTGAGAATATCAGTTAAAAAGCAGAATTAAATTATTCTTTGCTATTTGAAGAAATAAGTGGCTCATTGTAAAAATGTGTTTTCCGGAGCAGTTAGCAGCTTCTCTTATTAGTAAGCTGCTATAGTGAAGGTATGTGACTCTTTTGAGCAATATTTGAAAGGATTCTTAACCTGTTAAGGAAAGTATTTGGCATTTATAATGTTTTTGAAAACAGTATTTTTGCATGATGCAAATGGGAGCATAATGTCACTACTACACTTTAATCAGTAACAAAGCGTTGTTATCTTTGGGCTAATTAAATGATCTATTAACAGTATTACATTTACTTTTGACATTTTTAAGATAAACAGGAATTTGCATTTTCCAGTGTCACTTTATCATGATGATGTGGAAAACCTGCACTACTGTAAATGATCGGAACAAATTTTGTGTACTGCAAAATAATGCTATCAGTAATCACAGAGCTATCTGTGGTTGCGTGGGTTTTCTCCGGGTGCTCCGGTTTCCTCCCACATCCCAAAAATGTGCTCTTAGGCTGATTGGGTAACAAATTGTCCCTATATTGGTCTCTATATGGGAATCTTCCACAATAGGCATAGCCTAAAGTCATGGATATGTCATTAAGACGTTAGGACGGCGGCGCGGGCTCGTTGGGCCAAAAGGCCTGTTTCCCATGCTGTGTTGCTCTTTGTTCTCTTTGTTCTTTGTTCTATCATTAGTTAGTGAAAGCAGATCAAAAACAGCATGGGTCTCAAACCAGACAGCCAGGAAGGACTGCTCATAGATTGGGAGACTCATCACTGCTGCATGTTTCATTAGTGGAAAGTATCAATTAATATTGAAAATTAATGCTTTGAATCAAAATACCCACCAAGTAATACTGAAGAAAATAAGTAAATATACAGATTGTAAATATGATTCAATGATTGGAATTACTAAACTTGCAAAATAAATACTTGTGCCTTCAGTCATGTAACAATGGAACTAAAGTCTCTGATTTATTTAATGTATATTACCCACTGGGCGTTTATGATTGGACCAGAAACTCCACATTTGAGTTGAATGTAAGCCTTGTGGCCCATGGAGGAAAGGTTTAATGGGCTGATAATCCTTGCCTACTATTGCACATTTTCCCAGTTTCCTTCAGGTGCTCAGTTTCCTCCCACAGTCCAAAGATTTACAGGTAGATGGATTGGACGTGCAAAAATTGTCCCTTGGTGTCAGGGGGACTAGCTAGAGTAAATGCATGGGGTTATGGGGATGGGACCTGAATAGGTTTGTGGTTGGTGCAGATTCAGTGGGCCGAATTGCCTCTTTCTGCACTATAGGATTCTATTCTATTGTATTCTAACTTCTATTAGATTAAAAAATTCCTTTTACTATTTTGAACAGGAAAATTAGAGCATGGGATGAAATATTGTCTTGCTAATTCATTAATTACCTAAAATATAAATGGTTTGTCAAAGTCTTAGCCCTTTGTTCATGTGCTTCTGTTGATTGGAAACGTACTAATTGGCTGAGGTGGATGGTTGCTGTTATGGGATGGTAGTATGGCTTCTGCATTACAGAGCATGAAAGAACTGTTTACAGTGCATGTCTGTGTGTCAAAGGGATTAGCACAGTCTGAATCTGACCTTTCTATCTGAAGGTTTGTCTTTGAATTGTAGTTTTGATGTACTGCAGATTTCAGGGTTGGTTTGGAGGATATTTATGTGGTAATATTTGTGTAAACTTGGAGAGTATTGTAATATCAGCATTTGAAAATATTTTTTATAGTAAAATAAATGGATTATGTCTGCAGTTGAAGTTTTTTGTTGTATGTGTGAATATTACACCTTTTATCGTGAGAAAGAAGAAGTGGATTCAGTTGAGGCTAATTCTGGTTGTTCTTGATGTATGCACTCTGCCTTGTTTGATGGTAGCGTTGAGCGGTGCTGACCCCTACTGTCTATATTGTTAATCTATTTCCTTGATGCAACTGCAAAGGAAGTGTGAACCTCAAGGTGATGGAGCAAGCGATTGGTAGAGTTAAATCTACAGAGTCTCCTTAGGCACAAAGTTACATAGATTTAGTTTTATAAAGGATCCGAGTTTGATAAAGATTTATCACAGTGTTTGCTTAGGGAGATAAATTACAGTTGCTATTAAGAATAAACTAGAAGAAGAATTACACCAGAAAGAAAAATGTGAAGGTATCATTCATTCGTACTGCAGACAAGCAGAAACATCTGCTGTGTACAAGATGTCAGGCTAGATTCTACAAGGGAAATCTCTGTTTTCTCTTTTGTGCCACAGTGAATCAAATTAAATAGATTTCTATATTAGTATTGCACCAAATTAGTGTTTTCCATAGAGACTCCAGGACCCAATTTATGCAAGTGTAAATTATGTATTGTTTGTTTTCATTAACTTGCATAAAGTCCATTTCAAGATGTTTTATTCTGAACAGCAAACAGTCCATTTTCTGCTCACAGTTTGAGTTGAGACTTTAGTTCCCATGGCAGCTGTCACATTGTTTTCACATGTTACCCAATGAGCCCCATGATACACGAGATAACAAGAGTTCATGAATGAAAACATTCCTGGTGAGGTCAAATGTTTGACATCAGGTAATTTAGTCCATGAGATTTCTGATGATCTTTATCTTCAACAAGATGACTGAATTTGACCTTCCTGCAATGATTTTCACCTTTAACGTTCCCTGCAGGATTCCATTTGTTTAAGCGATGGAAAATTGTGTGGGGAAGTTAAGGGGTCAACATGGGTGCATAACCAAGTCTCTGCCATTGCTCGAATCTCAAGACGAGTATTAAAAACATGTTAAAGATTTAATAATAGCTACTGACATGCTGAGGAATTTCAGACTTACTACACAAGACATTGTTGTAAGTTTTCATTCACACACTGATAAATTGTAACGTTACAGAGATAAAACTACTCTAATTATCAACATTAGCATTATTACCATAATGGTTGATTAAAACACTGGAAATGATATTTCCCTCCATATCTCTTATAGTTTTCCTCCCTGTTTTCTTTCCTTTTCATGTTATTTTTGATCATCTAACTTGTAATTTGCTTTATCTTTAAGTAATTCTGACCACTTCATAATATTTACTCTACCGGAATCTGTGGAATAAAAATGAGTCAACTTTGAACAGAATTTCTGTCCATCAGAAGAGGGTCACAGTGATGTGTTTTGTTTAAATCCACTTGACATACTTTGACCATGGCAGACCATAGGTTTTAACAATTGAGATAATGTAAAATTTGAAGTATGGCACAATGCAGAGCCATGGAGTAGCAGCACATGGTCCACAATCCCAACAGGCTAAATGCACTCTTGTGTTGTAACCTGTTTAGCACCTCCTGTAGAGTGGCACAATGGCACAGTAGCATTGTTGTCTCCCAGCACCAGGGACTCGGGTTCAATTCCAGCTTCAACCGGATGGCTGTGTGGAGTTTGCATGTTCTCTCCCTGTCCCTGGGTTTCCTCTGCGTGCTCCGGTTTCCTTCCACAAATCCGAAGAAGTGCGGGTTAGGTTGATTGGCCATAATAAATTGCTCCTTAGTATCGGGGGATTAATGGGTTACAGTGACTGGGCCTGGGTAGGATTGTTGTTGGTGCAGACTTGATGGGCCAAATGGTCTCCTGCACTGCAAGGATTCTATGTTTCTATGATTCTTTCTTCATAAGGAAGAATGCTAATACAACAAGTCTCGATAGAATTCTGATGTGCACTTGAACCTGAGGTTCAGAACTCAAATCTAAAAGCAGGCTGTTTAGCTCCTCCCTGGACCTTGATATCAAAACATAAATTAGTAAGTAATGTATCTGATACTATTTATCAATATCTACTGATTTGGGTTAAGACATAAAACTCTTGGGTTGAATGACTGTGTAGTGCTGTGTACTTGATATTTTAGCAAATTACAAAAGGCTCTAGCATTGCAACAAGTTTGCTTTCAAGTTTAAAATATCAAGCAATAACAGCAATCGTGTCTTTGAAATAAAAATCATCCCAATCCATTTCAGAAAAGGCTCATTGAAAATGGATATTACACCAACAAAATAGAACTTAGGAATGATGACAAAAAGCCTTATTGAAAAGATGGTTTATGAATAAATTCGAAAAAGTGAAACTAGGGTTGGAAAGGTGGGAATGAAATTGATGTGAAAATAGTTTCTGGCTATTTTTTGAATTAATTCATTTTAATTATTCACTTGTTTTAACAAGTTTTTTAAGTAAACAATTGATTAAAATATAGCATCATCTACATCTCAGACATGATTACACATTTGAGCAGAAAGTAACTCAGGTGGGAGACCTACTCATTCACCTATTATGACCTTACATAGACACATCTTATCCTGTCCTGCCTCAACTTTTAAGCTAGTGGGAGCGGATGCAAGAGGGGGAAAGGAAATGGGCAGTTCTACCTTTCCGCATGTTGGGCAGAAGGTGGGGGACATCTCACTCTGAAGGGCTCTTCAGAGTTGGGGCATCTCTACCATGACACTCTGGAGCTCTGGGTCCCCTTCCTCCACATTCCACACCCCCCTCCGATGCTACAATCACCCCCTCCCCACCCCCACCCCCACCCCATTCACCCTCCTGCACCCCATGACTTACCTTCTCAAAAAAGATTCCTGGGACTCAGTCCCAAGCAGGGAGCTGCTGTACTGCTTCTGGTCACTTCAGCAGTATGCCTGGCCAGAGTTGACAAGCAGCTAGCCAATCAGATTGATGGACAGTTCTCATAGGTGGGACTTTCTTCCATGGGTGGGTGGAAGTCCTGCGCATCGCTAATCAACATTTAGGGAACACTAAATGGTAGTTGGTGTGGGAAAGCTGACTGCTTGTTAGAGGCTGACACTTGCTTACCATTCTTAGTTGGCCAAAATGATTAAGAAGGCATATGGCCTGCTTGCCTTCATAGGCTAGGGCATTGAGTACAAGAGTTGGAAAACTGTGTTGCAGCCATATAAAACTTTGGTTAGGTTGCATTTGGAGTATTGTGTACAGTTCTGGTTGCCACACTACTAGAGGGACATGAAAGCTTTGGAGAGAGTGCAACGAAGGTTCACCTGGATGTTGCCTGTCACGAAGATGTTGGCTTTGCGAGAGGTTGAATACGCTGGGATTATTTTCAATGGAAAAACAGAGGTTGAGGAGAGACCTGATTGAATTTTACAAAATTATGAGAGGCATAGACAGGGTAGATAGCCAGAGACTTTTTCCAAGGTTGGAAGTGTCAGTTACAAGGGGGCACAGGTTCAAGGTAAGGGAGGGAAAGTTTAAGGGAAATGTACAAGGAAAATGTTTCACACTGAGAGTAGTAGGTGCCTGGAATGCGCTGCCAGAGGATGTGGTGGAAACAGGCACATTAGCAACATTTAAGAATCACCTGGATGGGTACATGAATAGGCAGGGAATGGAGGGATACGAGAAAGGGCAGAAGATTTTTTTTTGGCATCATAATGGCACAGGCTTGGAGGGCCAAAGGGCCTGTTCCTGTGCTGTACCTTCCTTTGTTCTTTTTTGTTCTTAAAGTGTTTCTGGTTCTCAGATATAGCAGTTCAATAGTAGTGAGACAAGGTCTATCTGTTCTTTGAATGACACTTAAACTCACTTCATGCCAATTCCCTGCCTTTTCCAAATAGTTCTGCAAACACTTCTTTTTCAGTTCCCTGGTGAAAGTCTCAATTGAACCTGCCTCCACCACACTGTCAGTCAATGCATTTCAGACCCTAATCACTCACTGCATGAAAGAAGTTTCTCCTCATTTCGCTGTTGCTTCTTTTGGCAGTTATCTTAAATCTATACTGTCCGCTCCTTGAACCTTCCATCTTCCACCATTTTAATCTCAAAGCCCACATGATTTTGAGCAGCTCCATCACATCTCTTAACCTTTTCTTCTCCAATGAGAACAATTCCAATAACTAAAGTTTCACATTCCTGGAAACGGTGTTGAGAATCTTTCTATAATTTTCACATCTTTCCCAAAGTATGGTGTGCAGAACTGGACACAACTCCAGGTGAAGTCTATGTTTGATGGAGGTTTAACACAACTTACTTGCTTTTGTATTGCCCTGTTAATAAAGCACAGGATGCCGCATGCAATATTAACTGCTCTCTCAACCTGCCCTGTGACACAGGTCCTGCTGCCTTTTTACAATTGTACCATTTATTTTAAATTATTTCTCAGCATTTTTTCTATCAAAATGAATTGCTTTGCACTTCTCTGCATGAAATTCAATCTTCTGGTTGTCCACCCATTTCACCAACCTGTCCCTTTGAAATTCAGTAAGAAGTCTCACAACACCAAGTTAAAGTCCAACAGGTTCATTTGGTAGCACAAGCTATAAGTCTTCCTCCAGTCCTAAAACAACCTTTTACCCCTATTTGTTTCCTGTCACTCAACCAGTTTCATCTCCATGTTGCTACTATTTCTTTCATTCCATGAGCTCTAACATGGTCACAAGTCTATTGTGTGGTACTATATTAACTACCTTTTGGAAGTCCATGTACAGCACATTAATAGCATTATCTTCATCAACCTTCTCTGTTACCTCATCAGAAAACTCAAGAAGCTAGTTAATCATGATTTGCCTATACAAATCCATGCTGGTTTCCTTAATTAACCCACATTTTCTTAAGTGACTATTAATTTTCAATGTTGAGAGGTTTTGAGAGAGTAGATAGAGAAAAATAATTCCTTCTGTCTTGTGGATCGATACTGAAGTTTTGTAGATTCCAAATGATTGGCCAAATATCTAGAGAGTAAAAATATTCACACAGAGTTGGACCTGGAATGCCTGAAAAGGCAGTGAAAGCTGATTACATAAATCATTTTATATAGATGTTGAGCAGATACTTGAGGATGATTTTATGGACAGAAAGAGGTGATGTGGGTTTAAGTCCTTTTTTGAGGAGTCAATGCAAGTACAGGAGCTAAGAAGTTCCTAAAAGGTAAATAATTCTTTTGGGAATGCCATTATTGAACACAGTTTTCCTATTGTGGGATTAGTTGTAATCCATTTCTATGGACTACAGTTGGTGTTACTATTGCTATGTATAGGATACCGTTAATATTCTACTCCATAAGATGTTAACAGTTTAAAGATATATGCATAGAACTGCTATGGGAGTCTAGAACTGTCAGTGGGCTTACTTGCTAATGAGTCAGCAAACTCCAATAAAATGTATAATCTCTGCATTTTATTTCCCCAGAAATAAATGATCATGTGGATGTATTGGAGATAATTCAGCGTCCTGGAATTATGTTGATCGCTGATTAAATCTGATCAGGCATTGTGTTTAGCAGAGAAATGTTGTGAAGCAGTTTTTCATACTTTACTCTCAAAATTTAAAGTTTTGCATCATACAGCGGCAGTTGATCCCAACCTGTGTGTAAAATTCACACAGCAGGTTTGTCTCTGAACGGTCTTAAGAAAATTTTTGTCAATTTATCAGTTAGGAGATAGTGAAGAGAATGTGCAGCTGATGCTAGGTTCTCGTGTGAGAGTAAACCTTTTCCTAACATTACAAACACACTTGTAACAATTAACAGCCTGTTTTCCTCTCACCAAAATGGTTTTGATTGTACTATCGTCAGTGGAAATTAGTTAGATCGGCTTCATGTGGACCACAGATTTTCCTCATGGACTTATCAGTCCCTAATTTCTCTTACTTATTTTAATAAACAGAAAAATCACAACAGATTGGCCAAGTGTTTTCTTCAGGTAGAAGTGACTCAGACAGAATGCAGTTTAACAGTGATTCTACTCTGAAATTTTCTTTTGAAATTTAGATGAAAGATATATTTACATGTCAAATTGATGGAGCTGTTTAAAAGGGGGCAAAAAGAAAGCTAAAATAACAATACATCTGTAGGCAAGAGTGCAAACAAATGCAGACCCTAGATTTATTTTCACTAGAAATGCAGCAGTTTTTTTACTCCAGTGTAAATGAGAGTATGAACAGAGTCAGAGCCTGGTCCAGATTCCAGTGTCACGCAGTGTGAGAATCATGGAAAGAGGACATGCTGTCCTGTTCTTCTCTAGATATACACTAGTGATGGAGTAAAGTGCAAACTGCTTCACAACAATATGAAACCTTTAAATACATCAAGAAGGAGAGACTTTGTGAAATTCAGGTATTTTGGGAATAGTTTTTCAATTTTCTTATCTCTGGGAATTAACAGCAATTCTTGTAAACCAAATAATTATTTTATCTTAGAAGAGCGAAACTTTTGCATAATGAAAAATGCAAAGTGACAAAAAAATAGCAAAGCCTGAAATATTAAAGGGAGAAAACTTATAAAGGAGAGATTGAGACACGTTTTAGTAAGACTTGAAAGGAATACATAGGTAATGAATGTTTTTTTTATGCGTGTCAACAAAGCATGTGCTAGTAAGAAAAAAGCATTAGGTGTTATATATCAGGCAACTGTGACTTCCTGTTTGTAAGGCATGGGGTTTGACATTAGACTCACTGTTACTATCAGTAATATTCCTTGGAGAACTTTATGAGTATAATTGGTTATAACACAGGGCGATCACATCCTGAATATAATTACTCATGTGATATCAATTTACTTATCCAAAGCCCCTGTTACATGAAATTAAGAGTAGGCAGTTTGCAAAGAAGTAGAAAAGTAAATGGACACTTGGGCAGTTACTTACCTCAAATTCAGTGCCTCCTGAGAGCATTGACTTGCTGTGGAGGCTGCTTGCCATTGGTCATGAACAGGATCTTTGGCCCTACCAAGTCATTGGCAATTTCCATGTTTCACCTATCCCACCACCAGGGAATCTTGGACAGGAATCAACTTCAGCAAGATCAGAAGATCCTGCCGACAGGAAGGGCCGGAAAATCCTAGATATTTCTATTCATTCCTAGAAATAGATTATCTTTAAATTAACAATGTTTGATATACACACATATACATACGTTAGTGCTACAACTACTGCTACATGCCAAGGAGTTCAGGTTTTATATTTTAACACAGTGGAATTATCAGTTAATATTAACTTCAGATTTTTTTTTGTTATTATGAGCAGAGCTTATTCAAACGTTGCTTCATTAAATCTCTTTACCACAGAGAGAAATTGCTAAACTCCAGATTAAGCTATCAGTGGAACCAAATGACATATTTCCATAATAGGAAGCAAGTAGTACAGTTAACTCCCGCACATCATGTACAATTGACAGAAGCTATGAACGGTTTTTCCATCAACGCAGAATAAGTGAATAAGCAGCAAGGTGCTTCAAGTCATGTCCAACTACTGTTCTACATTTAGTAAAAAAAAATTATTATTTTAGTAGCATCACCTGATAGTTGTGAAGCACAGTAGAGCTTATATCAATAACACTTTGGGGAATGGTCTCTGCGAATGGAAATGCTCCTTCCCCCTTTTCTTTTTTTTTACATTTTTAATCATCTCCTGATGCTGAATGACAGCAAAAATGTGAAATTGTTCTGCATAACTTGAAACAATTAGTGTTTCTTTTTGTTCCACTTAGGTGAGCTCATGAGATAGAAATGTATTTTGACTGCTGACTAATTTAAAGAAGGTCATAGCTATACACTTTGTCACAGGGGTGCATTTTTCCACTTCCAAAATCTGTTCGCGACTGTTTTATTCCTTAGTGAGGCAAAATGTCCAGATGATCAGATGTGCAGAGCTGAAGAACAACATCCTTTCACTGACGTATTGAAATAAAGTGTCTATAGACCTTTAGATTTCACAGCTTATTAATTAGACTGACAGAACAACCTGGCTCTCAACCCTACACAAATCCAAGCCGTGATGTAATGGGAATAAGATATTGCTGCCTGTCTCTGGGTTATATACATTACAAAGAATACAATCCAGACCACTATAGCAAATGGGCAGTAACACTTTCCAACTAGAATTGGATAGAGAGTACTTGAGATGAATGATTGTTTCCGTGAACTTTCCAAGCTATAGCTGTTAAATTTTCCCTTGTCAGTAAAATGAGTTGAGGATACTGCTGTATGTACCTATTAAGGCCTCCTTTGAATAGAAATTTTCAATTTCAGAATCACTGCAAAAATTCTTATATATGCACTCTATTCCAAGCATTGATGTAATAATATTATTAGTCTTTTTATTACTTTCAAATAACTACTTGATTTGGTTATATTTTATCTACAGTTATTAGCTGTTAAGAATAAACAGAGCAAAAGTTTCTAGGACTTAACATATGGAGAGTGAGGTTTTGAATCCGAATGTGTATGAAGTTCATTGTAACATTGTCATCATCATTCCCATTTTAACTTTTATGATCATGTTTGGTCTACATTGATAACAAAGATCTTTTCTCTTGTAACACCTTCAGGTTACCGATGTGAAAGAGAAATTGAAGTTGGCCAAGAAGTTTTGGTCCGCATTGCCTTACACTATTTGTAATGATGAGAAAGTTACAGCTGGGGTGCCTGATGAAGAAGACTGCTGGAACGGACACACCAAGGGCAGGTGAGCTATACAATGGAGCAGATTTTACCATCTTCAGAAACCTTCAACTGGCTCATTGCTTTGACTCATTCATAAATAGGTGGTGAGACAGGATAGTGACAGTTGCTGCATGTTGCATGCTGCATATAAAGACAGTGCTGGGAGTTGTGAAGTGTGTAGTGTCATTGTAATAAATCTTCAATGAGTCAATAAGTCATTGTTTGAAAATTCGTGATGATGAAGATGTTATTTCGGGAAGAAGGATAATAGTGTATGATGAAAAGCAATGAGTCAGATTGAACTTCTAATTGATTGATGTGCTAAATAAAGCAGGGCATTTTGCATTGTTTGGCAAACCATCTATTCCCCTTATTATACTAGATGATAAAGTAGCTTTTTAACTGTGAAATAAACTCTAGTAAGTTGATTAGACCTTTATTACAAACATAAAGTTCTGGATATCAATCACTAAATCACAGTCACTAATGAACATTATTCATAGCCGAGCTTCCAAGTAAAGATGCTCCAACATTATCCCATCCTGATCAGTTGTACCATTAATGCCCTTCAGCATATCTGAACCCCATTAAGGGCAATAACCCCAACAGTAGTGTTCACCTTTAATCCGTTATGGATCATTTGCCTACCTAACCTTCCCCTTCACCTTTTATGAAGAAGTAAATATGACATATAGGAATGTAAAGCATCAGTAAAAGAAATTACATCTTTGAAAGAACCTAATGAGCTAAAAATTAAGATAACATAATCCCATAATTTAATCAGACAGACAAATTTTAAGAATGTAAGAATGAAATAAATCTTTAATGTTGACTCATTAAATAAAGTGTACTCTACAGTATGGTACTGAAGCAGCTTTGATCTCTGGCCTGTGTTGATGTAGTTAATCTCAATTGTGGCAGTCATAAGAATATCATGTTTGACATCATCTTCTTGAGATAGTGTAATGGAGAATGTTAGCTTGGGTGTGGTGTGCCGCAGGGCTCGGTACTGGGACCTCTTCTGTTTGTAATATATATAAATGACTTGGAAGAGGGAGTAAGTGGAGTGATCAGCAAGTTTGCAGACGATACAAAGATGGCTGGACTTGCGGATAGTGAGCATTGTCAGGTGATGCAGCAGGACATAGACAGGCTGGTAGCTTGGGCAGACAGATGGCAGATGGAATTCAATCCTGATAAATGTGAGGTGATGCGTTTCGGAAGAAAGAATGTAGGGGGGAGGTATATGATAAAGGAATATAGAAATGCAGAGGGACCTGGGGGTGCAGGTGCACAAGTCTCTGAAGGTGGAAGAGCAAGTGGAGAAGGTTGTGAAGAAAGCATATAGTATGCTAGCCTTTATAGGAAGAGTTATAGAGTACAAGAGCTGGCCTTTAATGTTGCAGTTATATAAAACATTGGTTAGACCTCATTTGGAATACTGCGTCCAGTTCTGATCGCCTTACTACTGGAAGGACGTGGAGACTCTGGAGAGAGTGCAGAGGAGGTTTACAAGGGTGCTGCCTGGTATGGAAGGTCTGAGTTACAAGGAGAGGTTAGGCAAATTGGGACTGTTTTCCTGAGAAAGACATAGACTTAGAGGAGATCTAATAGAGGTGTACAAGATTATGAGGAGTATAGATAGAGTAAACTGAGTTAAGCTCTTTCCTAGGATGGACTCAAATAGCACAAGGGGTCACAGGCTTAGGGTGAGGGGGTAAGGTATAATTTGGATGCTAGAGGGAGTTTTTTCACATACAGGGTGGTGGTGGAGGCAGGTACTCTGGAGTTATTTAAGAAATACTTAGATGGGCACATGAACAGAATGGGAATGGAGGGGTATAGAAAACTGATTTAAAATAGGGATCATGAGCCTTGGGAGTCCCTGGGAAGTGTGTAAATAGATGACGGTATTGATGTACTTGTTTTTATCCTACAGGTGCTTTGGTCCACCTTGTTGTCTAACAAGGGGCATACACGCGATGGGTCTTGAGAGGGCTGCTCTTGGATTTTTTTTTCAAGAGTATCCTAGTACATAGAACATAGAACATTACAGCACAGAACAGGCCCTTCGGCCTTCGATGTTGCGCCGACCAATATAAAAAGCAATGACCCTCCAAACTTAACCATTCCCTTCTCTTCCATATACTTATCAATTAACCTCTTAAACGCCACCAAACTTGGCGCATCTACAACAGCTGCAGGCAGGGAATTCCACTCCCTAATCACTCTTTGAGTAAAGAACCTACCTCTGATATCCGTCCTATAACTCATACCCCTTAATTTAAAGCTGTATCCCCTCGTGCTAGCTTTCTCCATCCTAGGAAAAAGGCTATCACTGTCCACCCTATCTAAACCTCTAATCATTTTATATGTTTCGATAAGGTCCCCTCTTAGCCGCCTCCTTTCTAACGAAAACAACCTCAAATCCCTCAGCCTCTCTTCATAAGACCTGCCCTCCATACCAGGCAACATCCTGGTAAACCTCCTCTGTACCCTCTCCAATGCCTCCACATCTTTCTTATAATGTGGGGACCAGAACTGCACACAATACTCCAAGTGCGGCCACACTAGAGTTTTGTACAGTTGCAACATGATGTTGCGGCTCCGAAATTCAATCCCCCTACCTATAAAAGCTAAGACTCCATATGCCTTCTTAACAACCTTCTCGACTTGACTGCCTACTTTCAGGGATCTATGCACAAATACACCAAGATTCCTCTGTTCATCAACACTATTAAGAATTCTACCATTAGCCCCATACTCTACACATTTATTATTCCTGCCAAAGTGCATTACCTTACACTTTTCCACATTAAACTCCATTTGCCACCTCTCGGCCCAGCTCACATCGTTAGTGTACGCTTGACCTGGACCATTTGATGGGCAACACGACAGCTCAGTGACTATTGCTGTGCTGTGCAGATACATTGATTTGGGTCTGTGTCTGTGGGAGTTTGCGCATTCTCCCCGTGCTTGCGTGGGTTTTCTCCGGGAGCTCCGGTTTCCTCCCACATCCCAAAGATGTGCTCTTAGGCTAATTGGCAAAACAAATTCTCCCTAAATTGTCTCAAATTTGGTTTTTAATCCATAGATCTATAAACATGGACAGGGATCACGGATAGAGGTGGGAACATCGGGGTGGCAGAGTGGGCTCGTTGGGCCGAAGGGCCTGTTTTCCGTGCTGTTTTGTTCTTTGTTCTTTGTAATCTGTTAACTTGTTGTTGAAAGGGTTATGTGTACAGATCATTGTGGCACAAATCATGGATTTGGCTTTGAAAGCCCTTGGTCAAAAAGCCTACTGCCATACTTGAGTTGCACATAGAGGATAGCTCCATAGCTTTTGAGTGTTGACAGCTTCCCCAGAAGCAAACTCAAGTTTAGACAATACCTTCAGGAGAGGTGGAGGAAAGAGGACATCATTGGAGGAAATAAGTGAGTTGAGGTGTATGGTAAGCTATAGCTATACCAGTCGATTCCAAATGAAATAATGTAATGGAAAGGTTTGTAGTGTTGATGTGATCTCAGAATCCTACTATTTGTTTTCAGTTTTAAATCTATAACCAGAACAGGGCAGTTTTGTGATCACACTGAGATGTCTCCAAGCTGGAGCATTTCCTTTTTAATGCTTCATCTCTCCGAACTTGATCTGTAAATTTCGAATTTTATGTTCTATTTTTGTCCTTTATAGGAATCTGTTCTCTCCTTCAGTATCACAGGTTTTGCAAAATAAAACTAGTTAAATAATATACAGTACACAAAAATTTGGCCCCTTTGTGTTCATTTTTCAGCGCTAGATGTACCTTTTGCCTCCAAAAAAGCATTTGCAAAATACTGACATTTTTGATGCTAGCTGCTCCAATGCCATCTGGTGAGGGTGTAAAAATGCAGAGAGCATTTGCCGTAGTTATGTAAAGTAGGAGGATCTTCACGTCTGTTAACACTGTCACCTTGGAATTCAATGTGCTTGCTAGCAGCCGCTCTTAACCTCATGTAGTTGAATGCACATTCAGCAACAAGAGGGAGCTCCCTTACAGCTATCTTAAGGGATTCTGGGGTTAGTTGGTAATTGATTTCAACTAATTCTTGCTGCATTTGTGCAGTTGCCTGATGGAAGTTGCTGAAGTCTGCAAGGAGTAGTTTGGCATATGTTGAAGATCTTTGTCCTGACTTTAAGGATTCTGCACAAATCACTTGCTCCAGGCATGGTGCAGGTGTTTGATTCCTTCTTGACAGAGAGAATGAGTAGAGGTGACACAGAATACAACAAGAAGCAACCGACTCACATGCTTTCTGTCCAGATTATTGTTGCTCTACTCAGCTGATTGTGGTACAAGTGAACAAAGCCAATTCCTCGTTCAGCAAGAGTGTCACATCCTATCTTCCCTCTGTTGATGGCCATCACAGCATCCTCTTGTTCACATTGCTAACTTCAATATTCACCCTTAATGCATTTCTTTGTGCCTGTAAACCGTGGCACTATGTCTATCCTTGTGCTCCTGCAATGTCTTACCCCAGCGGAGTTGCTGATGTTTTTATATGACAGGTGAACATGAAGGAGGAGTATGGGTAGAAGGGCTATCTGCAAGAGGTAATACCTGCTACATTGTTCAAGGAATGATTCCCTGCCTAAACTTCATTCAGAATCCTCAGGCATCCTCATTTCACTAAGGAAGTTATCAAAACCTGATACCTTCTGCAGTTACATATATAACTTCAGAGAAGGGTATAGATAGCATTGCATAGCCTGTAAAGATGACTGTGTCCTTGAACTTGGACTCAAACAGTAATAAGTTAGAAAATAAAGTTGTTTTCATTTTTCTTTTTATTTTGAAATATTGTTCAGTTGTTAATAGTAAGTTGCTTTACTTGCTGGAGTTATATTTAACTGTATTATTGAATAAATTTTATAGTATTTATACTGCAATCATTTAAGTGAGTAGGGAGCACAAAACTTGTGTGCTACCTGCATCAGAAGCAACAGCCTAGATCATAGAATCTCTGTGGTACAGAAGGAGGCTGTTCGGCCTATTGAGCCTAACTAAATCTCCAGCAACAATTCCATCCAGGCCCTAGCTCCATAACCCCACGTATTTACCTCACTAATCTACACATTTTGGGAAACTAAGGGGCAACTTAGCATGATCAGTCCAGCTAATTTGCATATCTTTGGTGCGTGGGCGGAAATCGGAACACCCGGAGGAATCCCGTGCAAACGAGTTTTGAACATGTAACCTCCATACAGTCACTCAAGGTTGGAATCGAACCCGGGTCCTTGGTGTTGTGAGACCCCAATACAAACTACTGTGCCACCATGCCACAATCAATCATTCATTGTGATGCCCATTCCTGTATCAGTGTTGTCAAATTTTGCCACTAAAAGTCCAGTAATGTATAAGAAATGGAAGTCACTTTAAGTTGGTGTACCTTGTCCTATTCTTAGTTTATATTTACACAAGATGC
This sequence comes from Sphyrna mokarran, assembly GCA_024679065.1. NCBI lineage: Eukaryota > Metazoa > Chordata > Chondrichthyes > Carcharhiniformes > Carcharhinidae > Sphyrna > Sphyrna mokarran. Next base: position 28,074,401 of record JAGIQG010000010.1, read on the forward strand.
CTTATTGTGTGCTGACAAATGGAGAATGTGGATTATGATAGCTTTATGGTTTGAACACTGTACCATGATTCCAGTTTTACTCATTTAAATGATTCCTTAATTATATTTGTTTATGGCAATGAATTGAGAGACTAACTTTCTACTAATATTATCGTTGTTAAACTCTTTATTCAATGTAATGGGTCTCGGTCGAAATAATTCTGGTAAATGCATGCAATATCATCCAGTCACCAAATCCTATTCGTTTAAACTAGTGATGCGCAAGATAACTCCTGTGTTTTTCTACATAACCATGTTCCACCTAAATTATCAGGCGACTGTGTCAAAAATGTACTTGACATATGTCTTAGTGCCAAATAATTCTTCTATGTTTTCATTTTTTTTTCAAGCAGGTTATCATTTTTTGAACAGAAGTAATAATTGTACTACAGTGTACCAAATTGATTCATTCCTCACAACAATTCATACACTGTTGATTTTTTGCTGCCATGACACAAAACTAGAATTTCAATTACGCTTCGGTATAAAATAAAGAAAAAGGCATTTGTGCTCAGTCTTTCTTGGTGTTGTGAAACCCTGAGTTATATGTTATAACCGTTTGAATCTGCAGGTATCTGCCTGAAATTATGAATGATGGTCTGACTAATCAGATCAACAATCCTGAAGTCGATGTGGATATCACGAGACCAGATACGATGATCCGTCAGCAGATCATGGCACTTCGAGTGATGACCAACAAACTAAAGAATGCTTATAATGGAAATGATGTAAACTTCCAAGATTCAAGTAAGTACTTTTTCTAAAACCTTCATTCACAGATAGAAGTGTGGTGAAGGGTGTATGGAGATATTGGACAGGTCTTTTAGTTCCGATTGACAAGTGAATGCTCACTTCTTCGGACCTAAGAACAATGCCATGCACTTGTCAAATCAGCAAAACTGGACTCCATCATGCACAATCCTTACAAGTTTTGTGTTTCAATACAGCTATATGCACTGGTTAATAAGTATAGTGAGATCAGGAATTAATTTCACAATATGCTGCTATGCTTAGTTATCAACTGTTAAAGCAGCCACAGTTATTGTCATGGAGGAGTTGTATAAAAATGGGAAACAGTGGGAGAGAAAGGAAACAATGTGGAAACAATCTGGACACACTGGAGAAAGGGGGAATAGTGTCACAACAGTTGGGATTAGGGAATGAAGTGCCGCTAGGAAGTGAGAAGTAAGGAAACAAATTGCTGACCTGAATGAGGAGCAAGATACCATCACAAATTGGGAGTGGGGGAGCAGAAGAACAGAATGGGAGTAAAATAATGCTTGCTTATTTCTTTCTGACACTTATAACCTCACTCCGAGGTATTTCTCTCCAGCATCATAGGTGCTTTTGACTGTAAGTGGTTGAGATATGGTCCCTGGAAGGATAAGGGTTTTAATTCAGTTGGGCAGCATGGTCGCTGCAAGCTTGGAGGGCCGAAGGATCTGTGCTGTAATTTTCTTTGTTCTTTGTTGCTCTGTTCTATTGGTCTGATTCGGCCATTCACCATTTTTTATTATGGGAACATATTTTCTGCATTTTGACTGCGGTTCTGACTGCATGACGTATTTATCTATACATTAGACAAAGTGCCTCCCAAATTCAGGAAAATATAATAAAGTTAAAGTTTATTTATTAGTCACAAGTTAGGCTTACATTAACACTGCAATAAAGTTACTGTGAAATTTCCCTAGTCGCCAAATGCTAGCAGTTGTTCGGGTCAATGTACCTAACCAGCACATCTTTCAAACTGTGGGAGGAAACCAAAGCACCTGGAGAAAACCCACACAGACTTGGGGAGAATGTGCAAACTCCACAGAGGCAGGGACCCAAGTCAGGAATTGAACCCAAGTCCTTGATTTTGTCAGGCAGCAGTGCTAATCACTGTGTCACCATACTGTCCATGATGTCAAACATAGTATTAAAAAATCAAAATCTGAGATGAGAATATTCCTTAGTTTTCCCAGAAAGGAAATCTTGACAATGATATACTATATATCCACTTCTAATATAAGCGCAACACTGGCACTGAAAGACTACACATTGGCATGTTCCACAGAGACAGTTACCCAAGGCCAGAATCGAATCCAGGTCCTTGGCGCTGTATTTTGCAATGAGAAAGGGCTAATTAATAACTTAATTGTAAAAGAATCTTTAGAGAAAAGTGACCATAATATTATAGAATTGTTCATGAAACTTGGAAGTGATGTAGTTCAAATCAAAATTAAGGTCTTGATCTAAACAAGAGAACTACAAAGTTATGAAAGGCAACTTGACTGTGTTGGATTGGGAAAACTTCATTAAAACTATAATGATGAGCTGGCAATGACTTGCATTTAAAGAATTGATATACATTCTCTTAAGGCAGAAAAAGCTAACAAGAGAAGTGCTTAACTGTACCTAATAAGAAAAGTTAAAGATTTTATCAGACCAAAGGAAAAGGCTCATACAGTTACCAGAAAAGTACAAAGCCTCGGGTGAAATCACCATCAGTCAGCCTATGGTGATCTGACACTATTGTTTCTATCCACAATATAACCATTGAAGTATATTTAGTTCCTCATGCTTTGATGGAATTACAGCTATTTACATTCCTATTGAATCTTTACTTGTAAAAATCCTCAACTTATTTTGGTGAGAAATCAGGACAAATGGATGCTGTGCCACAGAAAGAATTTGGAGGAATATCCAAATGCTTGGTACAAGGATGGGTTGAAGAAAGAAAGGAACAAAGTAGGCAGACGGAAGGATTTATAGGGAAAATACAGATGGAGACATATCTGTATTGATGGAGCAAAGGTACAAAGTGATGCATGGGAAAATTGGAATAGGGAGTTCTGGAAGGTGGTGCAATGCTATGGGAGGTCACAGGAATAGTGACGGGTGAGATCATGACACTTGCTCTATATTTGGGACTTCTTATAGCTTTTTGTGCCATCATCATCAGTGGTCCAGAACCCACTCTCGATCTCAGCCACTGATTGTGGTGCTTTTCCTAGGGGTGGGAATTGCTGACAGTGCTATTAGGCGATGAGAAAAAGCCCAGTGGAATTTGAAATCCATGCTGTTTTGGGAACTCTCTGATCAAATGGTCAATTTTCTTCTTTTTTTCAGTTGATGAGGCAAGTGGCTCTGGGAGTGGTAGTGGCTGCACCGATGAAATGTGTCCTCCAGAGTTTGACTTTGCAACAACCGAAGCTCCACCAGGGTCCAACAAGAGTGAGTCAGAGGCTTCTACAGCAGTCAGACCTTGCCTGCATTGGCTGGCTATATTTGTCATCTCTCTACTCCTGGTACTACAAAGACAGTGGAGATAATCAGTGACATACAATAGAGATACTGCCTTTAAATCAAGGACAAACACTTTTCCCTTTGGATATGCCATCAAACACACAACTCCATCTTAGAACGGTAACAGTTTTAAAGCAGAGAGGTACTGTAACCTGCTGCCCCTTTATCCAAAGACCACCAGGTACCATTAGATACAGTCAACCAGTGAGAGATTGCTTTATATTCACTCAGACCTCAGATGAAAAGAAAAACTCTCTGAAGATTGCTCGTCTGCAGTTGGCTTCGTTAAGAAACAGGACATCATCCTCTCTGCTTATTTTATGCAGCTAAAAAATACAGGATTCAATAAAACTTGGCCTGGACTTGTTATGATTTATACATTAATTCTGATTTTAATATCTAAGTTCTACTTTTACAGTTTCCACGACACAAAAAGAATTGCTGCAAAACATTCTGGATAATAGAAAGTATATCCGATGTTTCTCTTTACAAAGACTTAGAAACTAACAGTGAAGTTCAGGAAGGACAGTGGTTGAATGAATCATGAATATTTTTGGTTTAGTGGCACATTTCCCCTCAACCAATCAGCCACGTTGTTGGATTGTCAGTTAGAAAATTTGAAATATGCAGTTTTGTTAATAGATGAATTTATAATTGGCTTTTTTGTAAACAGTGAACAATTTGAAGTATTATAGAGCCTACAGAACAAATGACTATACAAACATTATTACTGAACAGCTGGTGAAAAAAAAACAAGTATTTGGTAACAAATAAAGGGATTTAATATTGTACTGTTAATAAGACATGTGATACGTGCCATGTTGCCAATCAGAACAGAAGAAAGATATAGGAAGGTTATGTCCTCTGACCTAATTGTTTTTTTGCTGGGTGATTCTAATCCAATGAAAATGGTCCTGTATATGTATTCAATTATCCCTAATGCTCTTCTCTTTGCCTGTTGTTCCATGTCTTCTTAATAGCTTCTTTAACAAGTTATAGTCTTATAGATGCCAGCCATTTAAGAAACTCGAAAAAAACAAAACTCTAGTTTTATTTTCAACTTTTAGTTCTACTGGTAGTCATCTATTTTTATATTAAAATTTTTAGGTAATTCCAAATGTTAGCTCAGGGTTTAAATGTCATTGCATTACCTGCATTTTACCATATCTCGATGCTCAGCACGAAAGTGACTCCGGAACATTTATATTGAAAAAAGGTCAAATTATACAGTTGTAGAAATACCAGTTGACAATGTGTTCTTGTTGACACCACTCATATCAGAAAAAAAGCATCTGACATTTGCATGGATTTTGCCTTTCTGTGACAGGTAAATCCATAATGAGCGGTTAAGTTCAGTTTTTTACATGCTATATATCTGACATAGTCTGGGCGAAATTCTCAAGTTTTGCAATTGTAGCATGTATTATTGGAGGGAAAATTAAAATCCATGCTTTTCAACCCTTTGAACATATTATGCAGCTTTCAAAATGTGTGCATGCTCCTGATATAAAGCTGAACAACAAAGCTTAAAACCTTGAGAAAACATGCTGAACCAAAGAACATTTCTAATGTGTCAGTATTCTGAGTGTAACCATATCTTACCTACACCAAAAAACTCATTGCAACTTAATATGGCATATTTAATACAAATGAGCATTATTCTTGCGAATGAACTATAATTGATTTTTTCCATGCTGGACACACCAGCATGCACACTAGCCTTTCTCCTAGTGCAATTTTGCACTTCTTCTATGGGCTCCATTATTGTGTTATCAAATCATACAATGGCACAGCACTGAAATGTCTTTGATAAAGATTCTAGTTAGTCTCAGTCCCCTGTTCTTTCAGCATAGCTCTGCAAATTTTTCATTTTTAATAATGGATCCAATTTCCTTTCGAAAGTTACGATTGAATAAACTTCCACCTCTCTTGCAAACAATGCATTCTGGATTGTAAAATGTCGCTGTATAAAGATGATTCTCATCTCCTACTTGATTTTTTCACCAGTCATCTTGAATCTATGTTCTCCGGTTTGTGACTGTTCTGCCAGTAGAAACTTTATTTCCTCCTGTCAAAATCTCTCAATTTTACACACCACTTATTTTTTCTCAGGTTTTTTTTTGTACTCACTGTAGGGCTAATAATCTTTGGACTGCAAATGCCACTTTTTGTTCAACATGTATTGAATGATCCTGTTAGACAAAATCCAGAAATATTGTAAAGTACATTTACAGTCCAAATATGAATAACATAGCAGTTAGTGAGAAATATTACAATCAAGATGGATAAGGCCACAAGAATGTGATTGGTGCAGTAATCAATGACTTGACATGCCACTTTTAAGTTACAAACAATCATTCTAATACACCTGTGAAAAATAGATTCAATAAAAGCAATAGTTCACTTTGGAAAGCATTTATCTAATCCAGCAAGTCAGGCATTGTGAGCCTCAGATTTCTTTTTGTGCATTGTATTCAGGAGTATAAAAGAAATTTAAGAAAATTTCACTCTGCTGTGGACAGCTATTTAATCAGTATTGTTTCTGTTTGTTCTTGGAATTAAGTGTTACTGGCAAAACCACGAATTGCCCATGAGAAAGAGGTGGTGAACCACCTCCTTGAACTGCTGCAGTCCACGTGATGTAGGTATCCACAGTGTTTCTGGGAAGGGAGTAGATGGGTTTGGAGCATTTGGATTCACATTTGGAACCTGTATTATTATTTTCCCCCTAATGGTGGGTGAAAAATGGAACTCAAATTTGCATTCTGTAAGCTAAATTGACAAGCTTCAACCTCAACTAGAGTCTGGAAAGATCACTGTCCATTCATATTAATGGAATTAATGCCCTATTCATTAATACATTTGATATGGTTGATGAATTCAAAATTAAGAACAAATTATGAAATAAATATAAACAAAGTGTTTGGTGAATCATGTTTATTCCTGTGCTGCTGGAATCGTGGAATTATCATCAGAAAGGTAGCTAGCCTCGAGTGTATTTTGTGGGATATAAGGTTAGATTGATTTCTTGATTTTTTTGAATTTTGAACTAATAATTTGCAAAACCTTTCCTAGAGAGATTGAGCCAGTTGACTACAATCTCTGATGGAATTGATTATACATTTATTGTGCAAGAAATAGAATTAGTAAGAAACTGAGTGGCTTTCAGGTTGTGTTTTCTTGTATTTTTCTGAAACACCCAGAGACATCTATGCACAATGGATCTATGTAAGTCCATTTTAAAATATTATCATTCCATATCCATTAGCATAAAACATACCATTACATTTTTAAGATACATATTAAATGGATTAAATGGTTCGTGTTGCCTCCACTGCTCTACAGAATCTAGCATTAGTTAATAAGTAACAATGGAGAAGTTGATAAGTTCAAGAAGCTAGCAAACTTTTTGGAACTGCATCCCAAAGTTTGAAAAGAGGTGGATACTGAAATAGTGAGTGCAATACTTCTGATTTTCTAGAATTCCATGGATTTTATAACGGTCGCCACGAATTGGAGGTAGCAAATGTGAGCCTGCTAATCAGGAAAAAAAGAGAAAAGGTCCAATGGATCAGTTATATCAGTCATCAGGAAAATGATAGGTTCTATCATTAGAGATGTGGTAACAGGACAATTGGTCAGTCACCATAGATCTATCAAAGATAAATCATATTTCACAAATCAATTAGAACTTTTAAATGTTGTATTAAGCAGAGTAGAAAAAGTAGAATCAGGGGATGCAGTGCGTTTGGATTTTCAGCATGAAATTAGGGCTTATGGGATTGGATGTAATTAGATTAAAATTTATGCAAGAAAACAGAGAGTAGGAATAAAAAAGTTCATTTTTAGGCTTTAATTAGTGGGTACTATGGCGATCAGTGCCAGTGCCTTAGCTAAAATCATGATTTAGATGAGAGGACTGAATGTCATGTATCCAGCTTTGGCTGACAATATTAAGCTAGGTGGGAGAATAAGCAAAGAAGACAATGCAATGAGATGTGGTGAGGTGAGTAGAAATATGATGTACAGAAGTATGAAGTTGTACACTTTTTGGTGAACAAATTGAAAAGCAGAATATCTTTTAACTAGCAAGAGACTGAAATGCTGTACTTATAGCTGTCTTGAGAAGCCAGATGACCTACTCCTGCTCCTAGTTCTTATGTTCTAGAGGAATCTGGGTGTTCATCTACATAATTACAGAAAGTTAATATGCAGGTATTGCAAGCAATTAGGAAAATAAATGGAATATTAATCTTTATTGCAAAAGGATCAGAGTATAGGAAAAAGAAAAAGTCTTACTGCAATTATATCAGGGCTTGGTGAGATCATACCTGAAGTTTAGTGCACAGTTTTGATCTCCTTACCTAAGGAAAGTTTTACTTGCCTGACAGGGAATGCAGAGGAGATTCATTTGACTAGCTTCTAGAATAGAGAGATTAGTCTATGAGGAGATATTGAGCAGAATATCTATCTTTAGAAGAATATTGGGAGGATGTTGTAGAATAAAAGGTTGACCCTTTTGGACTGTAAGTAGGAGAGATTTTTGGATTTTAAGGGAATCAAGGAATATGGGGATAATGCAGAAAGGTGGAATTGAGATCAAAGATCAACCTTCCTCTGCTCCCATTCCTTATGCTCCGATCTTTTCCTGACCACACATGTTAACTGCTACGGCACTGTCATGTCATTATTATCTCATTAACATGTACTTTCCTATTTATTTTAAGGACAAGGAATTGTGTAAATGAATTTATGTGTGTGAACACAAAAGAGAAAGAGTTTCTCCACTATTTGTAGAAAAATCAGCAGCACAGATATAAGGAGCATGTTTTTGATTTTGCAACAAAAAGCAGTCAGATGAAATCCTTTCCCAAAGTAACACAGTGTGCCCCTTCAATGCTTAACTTAAAGCTCATTGATGTATCTATATGAGGAAAAGATGGGGCTTCTTTAATCAGACATGTGGAATAAGCTCATATTTAAAGAATTGAAGTAGGTTAAAAAGAGACAGAAGTAGCTACTAATAAATTATTCTGCTTTTTTGCCAAAATGTTTGCAACATGTAAAACCTAATGGGAAAGACAGATGAAGTAAATACTCCTGAAGGGAATAAAGATAAAGGTGGAACTGTAGCGTTATTACTGTATAAGTTATTACTTAGGTAACAGCCATTTCAAGTTTCCAGTCTCAACACTAACAATATATTGTTCATCACTTATGTTCTTTGAAGTAGACTAAAACATTATATTGTAAAGAATGTGGTGCAGTGCTTCAAATCAAGACAGCAATAGCAATGGTGTGATTTTCATCACCCTGCAATAACGTAATGGGACATGATTGTTCCAGCAGGGTCATAGGTTGATTGAACTCATGGAAGCTGTACTGTTCTGCTGCATCTGTAATGCTTTCTGCAAGGACAAAAATCAATTTTGTGGCACCAAAGCTTTAGAAGTTTTATGCTCCAGTTTGTCAGATTCTGGATATGATGTGGAACATGTATGTTTTTACTCTCTATACAGGAAGTGATACAGTTTGAGGAAACAGGTGCCATTTTTAATTATTTCACACTCTCATTAGGGATGAAATTCCTCTTCTTACAAATTTCATCAAAAAAGTTGACGAGTAGAAAACTGTGTTCCCTGCATTATGCTCACGCCAACCTTTTCACTTGCATTTCTTTTACCGAATAAGATTCTGCCATAATACTAAACAAAAATGTTTGGCATAAACTTATTTGTAATCTTCATTTGATCACATATTAGCCTTAATTTTCTAAATACTTCCTTGAACACTCAGGAAGAATGGTATTTATCAAAATCTGTAATATTTCTAAGATGAAAGTTTAGTAAGCATTGTATGACATCATCATCAACCAACATAATGCAGAATCTAGTAAAGTCATTGCTGTTAAGTGAACAGCCTTAGGTTGATGATCTTTTATTCAGTTACAGTGCACAAACTATCATATGACCATATAACATTATGTGATACAATATGTTATTTTCTGGTATCAAATAGTCAAATAAAGCTTCCTATCATTTCAGTTTGTCATGTTGTAGATTCGCAATTGTGTTTTATCATTCAATCCTGTTGCATTTTTCGACTACTTTCCATAAAGAATACCACATGAGTGATGTGCAGGGAACTTATGGCCTTTTGTCTTTAAGTTTGAAATTATTTGGTATGTTATTACCATGCCCTATTTCTTTAGTTTCACTTAGCATCACTTTCTCAATCACTCCACTCCCTCTACTTAGTCAAATTAACATTCAGTCATGATTAACCCATAATCCCTCCCAGCTGGTAAAAGTGTATAGTCCTTGTTATTGCACCCCCCACTCCCAGCGCACTATAAAATTCATTCCCTCACCACCAATTCAATCCCTCTATCTGGCCATTGTCTTAAGCTGAATCAGACTTTTAACAACCAGACAGAGTCAATTCCTATTGACCCTTAGATGATCTCTTTCCATTGAAAAGGCTATCCATTTCTCCCTCCATAAGGCCATTCATTTCTACCATTCTTGCATGAGACAATCTGTAAATGAAACCCTTAGCTATGGTTTAATTCCAGAAGTGATTATTCTAATTATCAAATGTACAGCCTGTCACCTTTATAAGTGTGCTGATTGTCTCCTTTATTTCTCTTGCTCCTCCTGATCTGATTGCCAAGGCCATGGAAGCAAGTTACCACCCTCATGTGGTCAGGTTGTGGAGTATGAATCAGACCATCATAAACTGGGACACCCACTCTCGTGAGTACTGGAGAGTTCCCTGAGAAGTGCAGGCATTAAAAGTGTCCCAGCATTCTTCATTGCAGCCTGATATGAGTGTTGCTCACAAGTGATTGGGTTGCAAAGGGGAGTCATGAGTCAGGCATAGAGGGAATAGTGGACCAGTGGACTGGCTGGAGAGCATTATGATTATTGCCAAAATAGCGTGCATTCACCGGCATTGTGTGCTGGATTTAGTCACACACCAACAGGACACTACTGTCCCGAACTTGCAATTCATAAGGAAATAGTGATTTCCAAATCAGTGTCTCACCGATTTCCAGTGTGGGGCTGATATGTGGAGAAAGAAAAAGGGCTTGGGAGACCCGCAATCAGCCAGACAACTGGTCATGAGTCCTGCTACTTGAATAGCACAGCGGGCTGGGAGAATCCTGGCTACAATTACATTGGAAAGTGTGCCATCGAGATGCAGAAGGACTAGAAAATTACAGCTATGGGGAAATATTGAATAGGCCAGTCTCTCTCTTGAGGATGGGGGCAGGAAATTGGCGGATTACCTTAATTGAAGGGTATAAAATTATGAATGGAACGGATGAAGTAAATAGACAAGGTCCGTTCATCTTAACAAAGAGGCCTAGACTTAAACAAATTGTTTAAAGGATTAGAGATAAAAGTGGTGGGAACCTGGAAATCACTATTTCAAGGGGTGGTAAAGATGGAAACTCTCAGTTTAAATGCCTGCGTGGAAGAATTGTGATCTGTAGGTCTACAGACTGAGTAGAAAGCTGGGATTAGGCTGGCTAATTCACACAGCCACAGTGAATCAAATGACAGTCTAATATGATATGAATTGTTTCTGATCTTCTGTTATCGCCTCCCCTTAATGCAATCACTGAACACATTGTTTGTGGCTTAGGTGCAGGTAAGAAAAATATTTGCTGAAAAATCTAAGATGGTCCTCCTCCTTCCTCTGTGCTTCAATTTTATTTACTTCTGAAGCAGCAGCGTGAGGGTAAATTCAGCAATGATTGGGAGACCGTGCAGTACTCAACGGCCTTTCAAAAGCATACAACACCTTGTTAACTTTCAACACCACTCCATGCCAACCCTTTCATAAAATCTACATCACATCCACTAACTGCAACAGCAAGCAGATTTTAAAAAGTAACTGTCTTCTAACTTAAATGATGATACCCTTGAATGGAATTAATGAGGGTATCCTTTATCTGCCGAACATGTGCTCAGTTATATATTTTGAAAGAGAGGCCATTAACTCAAGTCATAGAGGTTTACAGCATGGAAACAAGCCATTTGTCCATGCCACCCTTTTTTTAAACTCTTAAACTAATCCCGATTGACCGCATTTGGCCCATATCCCTCTACATCCTTCTTACCCACATAACTGTCTAAACACATTTTAAAAGACAAGATTTTACTCGTGTCCACTATTACCTCTGGCAGCTTATTCCAAACACTTACTACCCTCTGTGTGAAAAAATTGCCCCTCTGGACCCTTTTGTATCTCTCCCCCTCACCTTAAACCTATACCCTCTGGTTTAAGACTGCACTCTTTCTAGTTTAATAATACTATTTCTACAGTAAGGTGACCACAACTGTACACAGTATTCCGAGCATGGCCTTACTATCTTTAAGAAAGGGAACAGGGATAGTCCAGGAAATTACCGACCGGTGAGTCTGACTTCAATGGTTGGTAAGCTGATGGACAGGCTTCTGAGAGATAAGAAGGAATTTTGCAGGAATAATAAATGTGTAGAGTATAGGGCTAATGGAAGGATTCTTAATAGTGTTGATGGACAGAGGGATCTTGGTGTATTTGTGCATAGATCCCTGAAAGTAAGCAGTCAAGTCGATAAGGTTGTTAAGAAGGCATATGGAGTCTTAGCTTTTATTGGTAGGGGGATTGAATTTCGGAACCGCAACGTCATGTTGCAACTGTACAAAACTCTAGTGCGGCCGCACTTGGAGTATTGTGTACAGTTCTGGTCCCCACATTATAAGAAAGATGTGGAGGCATTGGAGAGGGTACAGAGGAGGTTTACCAGGATGTTGCCTGGTATGGAGGGCAGGTCTTATGAAGAGAGGCTGAGGGATTTGAGGTTGTTTTCGTTAGAAAGGAGGCGGCTAAGAGGGGACCTTATCGAAACATATAAGATGATTAGAGGTTTAGATAGGGTGGACAGTGATAGCCTTTTTCCTAGGAAGGAGAAAGCTAGCACGAGGGGACACAGCTTTAAATTAAGGGGTGATAGTTATAGGACGGATATCAGAGGTAGGTTCTTTACCCAGAGGGTGGTTAGGGAGTGGAATGCCCTGCCTGCGGCAGTTGTAGATGCGCCAAGTTTGGTGGCGTTTAAGAGGTTAGTTGATAAGTTTATGGAAGAGAAGGGAATGGTTTAGTTTGGAGGGTCATTGCTTTTTATAATGGTCGGCGCAACATCGAAGGCCGAAGGGCCTGTTCTGCGCTGTAATGTTCTATGTTCTATGTTCTAAGATATATGAACATTTGAAGAAGTTTGGACTGATTAGAAATAGTCAGCATGGTTTTGTCAAGGGCAGGCAGGTCATGCCTTATGAGCCTAGTTGAGTTCTTTGAAAATGTGACTGAACACATTGACAAAGGAAGGGTGGTGGACATAGTGTACATGGACTTTAGTAAGGCGTTTGATAAGGTCCCTCATGCAAGGCTTCTGGAGAAAGTGAGAGGGCATGGGATCCAAGGGGCTTTGGCCTCGTGGATCCAGAACTGGCTTGCCTGCAGAAGGCAGAGAGTGGTTGTGGATGGGTCTTGTTCTGCATGGAGGTCGGTAACCAGTGGAGTGCCCCAGGGATCTGTTCTGGGACCCCTGCTGTTTGTCATTTTCATAAATGACCTGGATGAGGAAGTGGAGGGATGGATTAGTAAGTTCGCCGACGATACAAAGGTCGGTGGTGTTGTGGATGGTCTGGAGGGATGCCAAAAGTTGCAGCGGGACATAGACAGGATGCAAGACTGGGCGGAGAAGTGGCAGATGGACTTCAACGCAGATAAATGTGTAGTGGTCCATTTTGGCAGGAATAATGGGATGAAGGAGTACAATATAAGGGGTAGGAGTCTTAGCTGTGTTGTAGAGCAGAAGGATCTCGGGGTCCGGATCCATAGGACTCTTAAATCGGCCTCGCAGGTGGAGGAAGTGGTCAAGAAGGCGTACGGTGTACTGGCCTTCATTAATCGAGGAATAGAGTTTAGGAGTCAGGAGGTAATGATGCAGCTCTATAAGACTCTTGTCAGACCCCACTTTGAGTATTATGTGCAGTTCTGATCGCCTCATTATAGGAAGGATGTAGAGGCTATTGAGAGAGTGCAGAGGAGATTTACAAGGATGCTGCCTAGATTGGGAGGCAGGCCTTATGAAGATAGGTTGAGGGAGCTGGGACTCTTCTCACTGGAGAGACATAGGTTGAGAGGCGACCTGATAGAGGTTTATAAAATGTTGAGAGGAATAGATAGGGTGGACTCTCAGAGACCATTTCCCCGAGCTGAAATGGTCAATACGAGAGGACACAGATTTAAAGTGCAGGGAAGCAAATACAAAGGAGATGTCAGAGGTAGGTTTTTCACTCAAGAGGGTGGTGAGTGAATGGAATTGGCTGCCATCGGAGGTTGTTGAAGCAAACTCACTGGGGTCTTTTAAAAGACTTCTGGATGAGTATATGGAAAAGAATAGGATAGGGTGTTATAGATAGGTCTGTGGATTGATAGATGTGATCAGCGCAACTCATGGGCCGAAGGGCCTGTTTGTGCTGTATTGTTCTATGTTCTATGTTAATATCTTGTACAACTTCAACAAGATGTCCCAACATCTGTATTCAATGTACTGACCAACAAAACCAAGCATGCTGAATACCTTCTTCAGCACTCTGTCCACCAGTGACTCCACTTCAAGGAGCTATGAACATGTACCCCTTGATTTCTTTGTTCTCTCCCCAATAGCCAACCATTAACTGAGTAAGTCCTGCCTTGGTCAATTTACCAAAATGCATCACCTCGCATTTATTTAAATCAAATTCCACCTGCAATTTGTCAACCCAGTGGCCCAATTAATCAAAATCCTGTTGCAATCCAAGATAACCTCCTTCGCTGTCCACTATGCCACCAATTTTGTTATCATCTGCAAACTTAGTAATCACATCTTCTATATTCTCATCCAAATCATTAAATAAGTGACAAATAACAGTGACCTAGCACCAATCCTTGAGGCATACTGCTGGTCACAGGACTCCAGTTTGAAAAACAATCCTCTACAACCACCCTCTGGCTTCTCTCATCAAGCCAATTAACTACCTCAACCTGGATCCCATGAAATTTAACCTTGTGCAACAACCTACCATGCAGTACCTTGTCAAAAGGCCTGCTGAAGAACATGTAAACAACCTCAACTGCATTGTCCTCATCTACTTTCTTGGTTACCCCTTCAAAATCAAATTTGTGAGACATGATTTTCCATTCACAATGTCATGCTGACTGTCCCTAATCAGCCCTTGTATCTCTAAACTAGATGGTAAAGCTTAAAATGGCAGGTTGAACGTCAAATCAATGTTTGATGCTGATTGGTGACAGTATATTACAATGCACACAAGCACGTAACACCGAAACTAATGCCTCAACAACGTGGCATCTCTGTCTCAGAAAGCTGTGACGATCAGTCAGTAGTGATATACAAAGTATAGAGGAGATGGTGAAATGGAAACTGCATGGAGTTAGTGGATGGGGCAGGAGAGTTTTGAACTACTCAAGCTGGGGTATAGCATAGAACTTTGGAGACAGCCAGGAGTGCATTGATGTAACAGAGGCATATATGATGGATTCAATAACAGCTAATCTGAGATGGGCAAAATAGAATGTTACTAGGGTGGGAATCATTGGTCTAAGTGAGGTGCAGGTTTGTATCAAAAGCTCATCTTGAGGTGAAGTGTAACACCAACATTACACAAAATATTCAGCCTCAGACTGAAAAGAATCATTTTTGCCTTCCCAGTGTTTACCTGGAGGATATTTCTGCTCATCCAGTGCAGATATCAGACAAACAGTCTGACAATTCAGAGGCAGAGGAGGGAGCAAGAGAGTTGGAGGAGGGGTAGAATTATGTAGGAGTAGAAGTGGAGAGATAGAACCCAGTGTTGTCAACATCTATATAGAAATGGGCTCCGTGATTTCAGATGGAGAAATTTCAAAAACAATCCATTTTGATGAGATTGTGACTTTGTATTTTTCACTCCTCCCACCAGTGACTTAACAAGGTTCCTGACCAGGAAGGTTGAGGGTTTCATTTCAATACATTAACATCTGATTAGCAGGAAGATATAAGAAGATGCAGATTGATGGTCAAATGGGCTGATAAGTGGTAGATGAAATTTAACCTTGAACGTGTGAAGTGATACACTTTGGAAGAAGTAATTTGACAATGAAGTATTCAATGAATGTCATGACATTAGGAAGTTCTGTGGAACAAAGGGATCTTGGTGTGTTTGTCCAAGATCTCAGGGCATGTTAGTGATAAAAGCATATGAGAGTTTGACTTTATCAATTGAGGCATAGATTACAAAAGCAAGGAAGTCATGTTGGAATTATATAGAACTTTGGTAAGGCCACA
This sequence comes from Sphyrna mokarran, assembly GCA_024679065.1. Classification (NCBI taxonomy): domain Eukaryota; kingdom Metazoa; phylum Chordata; class Chondrichthyes; order Carcharhiniformes; family Carcharhinidae; genus Sphyrna; species Sphyrna mokarran. The sequence continues at coordinate 28,090,113 of JAGIQG010000010.1, forward strand.
TCTAGAATACCATATGCAATTCTGGTTGCCACATTACCTGAAGGATGTGATTGCACTGGAAGAAATGCAGAGGAGATTCACCAGGATTCTGCCTGGGATTGAACATTTAAGTTATGAAGAGAGATTGGGTAGGCTTCCGTTGTTTTCATTGGAGCAGAGAAGACTGCAGCGTGACCTGATCAAGATGGTACAAGATTATGAGGGGCATGGACAGAGTGGATAAGGAGCAGTTGACCTTAGTTGAAGGGTGAGTCGCAAGGGGACATTGGTTTAAGGTGAGGGGCAGGAGATTTGGTGGGGATGTGCAAAAAAGCATCTTTCCTCAGAGTGTGGTGATGGATTGGAACGTGCTGTCTATGAGGGTGGTGGAGACGGGTCACCTCATATCCTTTAAAAAGTATCTCATTCCACACTTGGAACATCATAACATTCAGGGCTATGGGCCAAGTGCTGCTGTACATAACTTAAATGTCCCATCCCAGGTAGCATCCTGGTGAATCTCCTCTGCACTTCTTCCAGTGCAATTACATCCTTCAGATAATGTTTTTCTACCAGAACTGCATATGGTATTCTAGATGTGGCCTTACCAAAGTTCTATACAACTCCAACATGACTTCCTTGCTTTTGTAATCTATGCCTTGACTGATAAAGGTGGGAAGTCAGCTGATTCCCGTGTGTTATTGCAGACTTAATGAGTGGAGGATTCGATCAGAGACGTGGAAAGCCAGCCCTACAGCATGGCTACTTTGTTGAGAAGATTATTTTCAAGCTGCAGTGGGAATTCTAAAACTTGGGTAGGGGTGGAGGGGGTGGGAGGGAGATGGTTGCTTGAACCAAATGGGTGAGAATGAGAAGCAGTCCAGTGGGTTTGCCAATCAGCATGATTTTGAGAGGGGGGGGTATTGTGTGGCCCCATGAAGGGGCAAGGATGTTTTCAATGACAGAGCAACAAAGCCACTAACAGATCTTAATAATCTAAAGCTGGAATCCACAGCTGAAGGACCTGTGCAACCTAAAGGTTGCACAGTCAAGTGGATAAAGTTGTTAAGAAGGCTTATGGAGTCTTAGCTTTTATTGGTAGGGGGATTGAATTTAGGAGCCGCAGCATCATGTTGCAGCTGTACAAAACTCTAGTGCGGCCGCACTTGGAGTATTGTGTGCAGTTCTGGTCGCCACATTAGAAGAAAGATGTGGAGGCATTGGAGAGGGTACAGAGGAGGTTTACCAGGATGTTGCCTGGTATGGAGGGCAGGTCTTATGAGGAGAGGCTGAGGGATTTGAGGTTGTTTTCGTTAGAAAGGAGGAGGCTAAGAGGGGACCTGATCGAAACATATAAGATGATTAGAGGTTTAGATAGGGTGGACAATGATAGCCTTTTTCCTAGGATGGAAAAAGCTAGCACGAGGGGACACAGCTTTAAATTAAGGGTGATAGTTATAGGACGGATATCAGAGGTAGGTTCTTTGCCCAAAGGGTGGTTCGGGAGTGGAATGCCCTGCCTGCAGCAGTTGTAGATGCGCCAAGTTGGTGGCGTTTAAGAGGTTAGTTGATAAGTATATGGAAGAGAAGGGAATGGTTTAGTAGGAGGGGCATTGCTTTTTATTTTGGTCGGCACAACATCGAAGGCCGAAGGGCCTGTTCTGTGCTGTATTGTTCTATGTTCTATGTTCTAAAGGGGCCCTGGCACTGGGCTGGGAAATCTGAGAGCTTTGTTAGCTGGGTGAGTGGGTGTCTACAATTCAAGGCTGGTGGAAGACACAGTACAGGAGGGGGGGGCAGAGGGCTGTTAGTGATGTTATTTTGCCCTGTTAAGATTAACATGGTGATATAGAACCACAGAAGCATTGAACATTACATGGAAACAGGCCTTTTGGCCCTTCTCTGTAACTCAGTTTCTTAAGTCCTGGCAACGTCCTTGTAAACTCCTCTCCTTTAATCTGTAATAGGTTCCATGACCTCCCTACTTGTTTGCCTTATTTATATAGATTCCATGCCAGTTTCCTTAGTAAATACGGATGCAAAAAACCTATTTAATATCTCCCCCATTTCTTTTGGTTCCATACATAGCCGACCACTCTGATCTTCAAGAAGACCAATTTTATCCCTACTATCCTTTTGCTCTTAACATACCTGTGGAAGCTCTTGGATTATCCTTCACCTTGACTGCCAAAGCAATCTCAGGCCTTCTTTTAGCCCTCCTGATTTCTTTCTGCCTTTGACAATGTCATGCTGACTATTCTTAATCATATTATACCTCTCCAAATATTCATAAATCCTGCTTCTCAGGATCTTCTCCATCAACTTACCAACCACCAAGGTTAGACTCACTGGCCTATAATTTCCAGGGCTATCTCTACTCCCTTTCTTGAATAAAGGAACAACATCCTCAATCCTCCAACCCTCCGGAACCTCCCCTGTCTCCATGGATGATACAAAGATCATCATCAGAGGATCAGCAATCTCTTCCCTTGCCTCCCACAGTAACTTGGGGTACATTCCATCTGGTCCCGGCGACTTATCTAACTTGATGCTTTTTAAAAACTCCAACACATCCTCTTTCTCGAGCTTTTCAGTCCACTGAAGTCTGCATTACAACCATCAAGATCTTTTCCCATAGTGAATACTGGAGTAAAGTATAAAGTACCCCTGCTATTTCTTCTGGTTCCATATTATATCCCTTGAGAACCAAGGTTTCTTATTCTTATTCACTTTGTCTTTAATCCATGTACTCACCCTTGCCTGCCACTTGCCTATTAAGGTTCCCTAGCAGTGATGGATGAGCCAATTCTGTCAGTTACTTAGTTGCGATGCATTCTATACAAAGGACCTGGATGCCCTTGTGCAGGAATCTCAAAGAATTGGTTTGCAGATGCAGCAGGTAATTAAGAAGGAAAATAAAATTTTGTCCTTCATTGCTAGAGGGATGGAGTTTAAAAATATGCAAGTTTATGTTGTAGCTGTATAAAATCCTGGTGAGGTCACACCTGGAGTATGTGTGCTTACTTGAAAAAGGATATACTGGGGCACTAGAGGAGGTGCAGAAGTGATTCATTAAGTTGATTCCAAAGTTGAGCGTGTTGGCTTATGAGGAGAGATTGAGTAGACTAGGACTATACTCATTGGAACGTAAAAGAATGAGAGGAGATCTTATAGAAATATATAAGATTATGAATGGAATAGATAAAATAGAAGAAGGGAAGTTGTTTCCATTGGTGTAAAACTAGAACTAAGGGGCAGAGCCTCAAAATAAGGGGAAGCAGATTTAGGACTGAGTTCAGAAGGAACTTTGTCACACAAAGAATTGTGAATCTGTGGACTTCCCTGCCCAGTGAAGCAATTGAAGCTACCCCATTGAATGTTTTTAAGGCAAGGACAGATAAATTTTTGAACAGTAAAGGAAATCAGGGTTATGGTGAGCAGGCGGGTAAGTGGAGCTGAGTCCACAAAATGATCAGCTATGATCTTATTGAATGGTGGAGCAAGCTCGAGGGGCCAGATGGTCTACTCCTGCTCTTTGTTCTTATGTTTTTAAATCTCCAGCTCCTTACCTTAAAGTTGTGCCCCAGTCATTGACCCTTCTACTCAAGGAAAAAGTTTCTTCCAATGTACTCCATCAGTGTGCTACATAATTTTGTACACCTTGATGAAGTTTACCCCTTAGTCTTCTCTGCTTGAAAGAAAAATAACCCCAACTTAACCAGCGTCTCTTCATATCTGAAATGGTCCAACCCAGACAACATCGTGGTGAATCTTCCTGCACCCTTCCTAGTGCAATCACACCCTTCCTATGGTGTGGTGATCAGAACTGCATGCAGTACTCTATCTGTGGCCTAACTATACCCCTCATCATAACATCCCTGCTCTCGGCTAATAAAGGCAATTATCCCAAATATCTCCTCAATCACCTTATCTCCCTGACCTGTTACTTCAGGGATCTTTGGACAAGGTCCCTCTGATTCTCTGTACTTCCTAACATTCTACTATTGATTGTGTATTCCCCTGCCTTGTTAGTCTGTTTAGAATGCACCACTCCACAATTCTTAGGGTTCAAGTCAATTTGCCATGTTCTGCCCATTTGCCTAGCCGGTCTACATCACTCTGTAATCTAAGGCTTTCCTCCTCACTATTTACCACACCACCAAATTTTGTGTAATCAGCGAACTTACTGACCTTACCTCCTATATTGACATCTAGAACATTGATACTACAAACAGCACCAGTCCCTGTGGTACACCACTGGATACAAACTTCCAGTCACAAAACCAACCTTCAATTATCACCCTCTGCCTCCTACTACTAAAATAATTTTGGATCTAATTTGCCAAATTGGTATAAAACCCATGGAATTTTACTTTATCAGGCTCCCATGAAGGACCTTGTCAAAAAGCCTTATGGTTTAGTGTGACAGAAAGCTAACTAATCAGCAGATTTTCTTATGGACAGGAAATGCTGATGGCACAGTTAGTGCGTATCCAACCTTTATGTGAAAAATGGCAGGGCATGCAGCAATCAAATGAATGCAGTGAGGCATTAAGAAGGTGCAGCAAGTAACTTTTAACATATAAAAACTCAACTTGTTTATGTATCCTTCATCAAAAAGCTCTACCGCTTCTGCTCAGTCTGTTCCAGAATAGAATTCTAGTTTCACACTTTAGTTATTTCTTCATATTCCCAGGGCATTGATGGGTGACAATAAACTTATGGTGCTCACATGCTAACTTATATCCTCACAATGTAGAAATGCCCATCACCCATGCCCATACTGTGAAATTAGAATATTTTAGCTTCTTAACCCAACTCCACTTCTTGGTATGGAGGCCTTTTATACATCTTGATTTTTTTTATGTGTTTGCAAAACTTTGGAGTTTGTGAAGTCTGTTGTGTCCAACACACTTTCATTGTGTGTTGGACTTTCTTGTCACAGTTTTTACAGTTATTTTCTCTGCTTCAGCATTTATATGGTGAGTATTCCACTTAGGTACACCTGTGGCATGCAGGTATTTTAAGATGCTTCTTTCTATCAATTCATATTTTGACTCCAGTTCCAATTTGTAAAGCTTTTTAGTGGCTAATTCCATGGACTCAATCTCGACAGAAAGTTTTAGTGTTTAAGTACTTTTGGTGAGCAATCATCTTTGAATTTCTTGATTTTCAAGTCCACTAACAAGCCTGTTTTGGAGAGTGTCTTCATCGGTTAAATAATAAACTGAGGTGACTTGATGAGATTTCAAAACAAGGGCAGAATTTTATTGGCCACACAAGGTTCATACAATCCTGCCCAAGACCAAAGGAGCCTGCTATTTTCCGAGCCTCGCATGCTCCTGGAATTGAGGTGGACGTGCTGATGAAATTCTGGCCCAAAAAAATCTCTATTGACAAAACAACAATTAACTATATGTTAAAATACAGTCTGATAGAATAACTATGGGATTATACATTACTTCTCCCTGTCTCCAACTGCTGATCCTTCCTGATCCGGAATAAAGTGTAATCTGAATTACACTTTAGTTAGCCCAGCTTCCCTGCTCAACAGGATTTGGCCTAAGCAAGTGGCCCTCCAGGAATGCTCTTTTAAAAGGGCCATGCTACCACACTCCTTATATCTCCACCCTTGCATTACCTTCGCTAATGCTGAGTCTTTCTCTGTTCACATTGTTATGTGCTTCATTGAGAATCTATCACATGTAGGGCTAGCATTATGTCTTGCAGAACTGGCGGTGAAGCCACTGTCTGTGGCAATCGCAACCTGCTGACTGCATCCACATTAGATGGCCAGAATTCTCCAGCTGTTCACGCCAATGGGATTCTCTGGTCCTGCCGAGAGTGCATTCCCACCCATGGGTTTCCCGCTGGCATGGTTGATGTTAATGGGATTTCCCATTGGCACTGGTGGGACCAAAGAATCCCAGCACTAGCTAACAATAACCATCATCTGTCAGCAGGAAACACACATTGGGAAGCTGAAGAATCTTGCGTGTGATCTGTTTTCCTTGCTGAAGTTGACAAGTGTAACTACATGCAGCCAATAAGGTAGCCCACTTCTGTAGCCTTGCCGAAGCTATTGCTGGAACTGGCTTATCTTCTCTGAATAAGCCCAGCAATGGCTTGTGGTCAGGAATAATTGTAAACTGTTGAGCATAAATGTGCTGATGGAACTTTTTAACCATTATTGCTAAGTTTTTCTTATTGATTTGGCTGTATTTCTTTTCCATCTCCATCTCAGACAATGGCTGGAATTCTCCCAAAAGATTTTAAGTTCCCAATGTGTGGGAAAATGGGAGTGACTCCCGCCATTTTTCTTAGTGTGATTTCCAACATTCTGTGCATCATAGGGTACCCGCACGTGATTCACTCTGGAAATCTGAGAGTGGGGCCTATTCCCACCTAAGAAGGCTGCAGCATAGCGCTGAGTGGATCATTGAGGATATGCCAACTTGTCAGTGCAGAAATTGACAGATGCACAATGGATCCCCTCAGTGCCAGCCTCCAGATCATCAGCCTTCATAATTACTGGTCAGCCTCACAAACCCCACCGCTGGCCTTCCAATCCTCTTACTTCCCAATCGCCGGAATTGGAGGTTTCCATATTAGAATCAGCTCCATGCCAATTTCTGGTACGGAGCTAATTACATCAAAAAAGTTGCTGGAGAGGCCGTAGGTGCCCAGCAGGAAACCTGCAAAATGGCTCCCATTGATGTATTCCAGTCCATGGGCTGGGAAAACTGCCCCTAACATATTTGAGCCAAAGGCAATTGTCTTTCTGTCCATCAGGCATTCTGTGGGACAACACTGCTCCTACTCCGCACAGTGATGCATCATACGTCACCAATAATGACTTGGTTGGACTGAAATACACAAATAATGCTGAAGACTGTAGAGCCTGTTTGATTATTAGGAAAACCGCTTTCTGGTCTTCTCTCCACCTCCAAGGTTAATATTCCTTTAACAATTGTGGAATGGGACTAAGGTAGTTGATACATTTTATAGAAACCTATCATAATAGAATAACTTTATGAAAAATGGTTTTAATTCAAAGACCTTTTTTTTCTAATGAATCTTTTTTATGGCTTTTACTTTATCTTTCAAAAGATGCAATCCTTTTGCATCAACCTTATAACCTAGAGAAGTAATTTCAACTGACTAATATGCACATTTCTCCCATTTAAACCTCACACTTACTTCTTTAAATTGCTTCAAAACTTCCTTCAAGTCTGCCCTGTGATCTTCAGTTGAAGCCCCTGTAATTAAAATGTTGTTAAGATAAACCATTACATTTGGGATGCCTTGTAATAGACTTTCCATTGTACATTGGAAAATTGTGCAGCTGACGAGCCTTCATATGGCAGGTGTGTACAGTGGTGAAACTTGATGTTTTTCTTTCCTCTCGTGTGACTACCTCCACTTTCAATTGCTGCATGAACATGGTAGCATTATTAAGTCCCACTTTAGTTGGGTCACCTGGGCCTCTCTGTCCCATTCTACCACAGAGCTGTTCTAAGCAACTAGTGATCGCAATTGCCTTCCTAAGCTTGGGAGCCCTTTTGCCCAATCCCTTATAGGCACAACCCCAACAGTGGTAGTTATAGGACGGATGTCAGAGTTCTTTACACAGAGGGTGGTGAGGGCGTGGAATGCCCTGCCTGCAGCAGTTGTGGACTCGCCTACTTTGGGGGCATTCAAATGGTCGGTGGATAGGCATATGAATGATATTGGAATAGTTTAGGTTAGGGGGTCCACTGGCCGGCGCAACATCGAGGGCCAAAGGGCCTGTACTGTGCTGTAATGTTCTATGTTCTATGTTCTAACAATTCTCTCCTTTGGATCCCAGATCCGGTTTCAGGGCATCACTGCACCCATTTGGGCCACTTATGGTTCAAATATAAACAGAGGACTTCCTCCCATTTGGCATGAATGATATAATTATGGATTCGTCACATGGGTGTAAGGATCAGGGTGGGAATCAGGTTTTCACTAAATTCCCACATATGACATACATAAGCCAATTCCAGGCTCAACGTGATAAAGCCTACCAAAAGGCAGAGCGCGCTGTCAGTGAGAGAGAAATTGCACTGCAACAGGTAGAGGAAGTTAAATGTAAATGCAGTGACCTGCGGGCTGCAGTAAAAGTTTTGTACCAAACAGGAAAAGGAAATACAGCCCAAGCAACAGACCACTCCAAATGCTGCACGAGATTGAAGATTTAATATCACAACTAGCCATAAAAAGGGGTGTAATGTGTGTATACATCACCAAAACCGGGGATAATGACCCAGGTGTAGAGTGGCGGCATTTAAAACAGGATGCCTGCCATTATGAAACAGCTAGCGCCACATCTCTGTTCTCAGTAACAGAACCAACGGCATCACCTAATCTGACCACCATCCCGGAACATTCAGTCTCAGTCTCTAGTCCTATTCCTGACAAGTCTATTCAATAATCCGGTTCCCGTACTGATGAGTCCGGTCACACCCAACGCCAGTCTGGGCAGAACCACAATGTGACTTATATAACTCCATACACTATGACCCAGCTCAGTATAGTTAAAGCGATTGCGGTATTCGAACCCTCCGGGGATCCACATGTTCTCTTTGACCAGGTCACCCAATATTGTGTTTTAAATGGCCTAAACAAGGCAGAACACATTAAACTTATTTTGTTACTTTAAGTCCTGCCATCTGTTCCACCCTACCCAAATCCCAGAACGTGGCTGGGGGAATCCTGCCAGAAATGAAGGCAACCATAGGCTACAATAGGGATAGCCCAGTAAAAGACTTTAAACAATTGCCAACAATAGAAAGGGGAACACTGACAGCCTATGCTGGCTGACTATGGAACCAATTTGTTGCAGTTTTCAGCCAATTAAATCGAGTTCAATTAAACACACACCACGGATCCACATGGATGCAAACCCTGATAACACACACCACCAAGGGGAGTCGGAAAGACAGTGAGAATTTTAACCTCAATGATAATGCACATACAGAAGCCTGGGCCATCTGCAAAACGATTCACATGCGGGAGCAGTAAGTCAGACAAACAGACACCCCCAAGTCCTCAAAACACAGAAAGATGAATGCGATCCACACAGACCCAGCCCTGGTTTGGCGTAATGAAGGGAGAGGTAGAAACAGGGAACTAGGAAACTCAGGGCACCCACTCCCATATACCTCTGCCAACCACCACCATGTGCAGAACCCCGATATAGTCCCAACCCCAGGTTCAGGGAACAAGATAAAACCAACTTCAGATATCGATCCCTACAAGAACAGAGTAATAACTGCAGGCAACTCAAACATTTTGCCCGAGACCGTTGGGCACCAACAAACTTTGGGGGAAACAGCAAACCCCGAACTGCCATTCTCCTACTGATTGTTGCCATAGGGAACTACAAGGCCACTCAGGACATATACCCAACCCCCGACACCGAGAACAATAAGAGCTGAGCCGAGAGACTCATTCCTATTAGCACAGTGTTATAACTGCAGTCAACCCACCCATTTTGCCTGGGACTATAGGGCACCACCCAACTACCCCACATGACCATCTCAGCGGTCCCCTGACAATGGGCCACAACCCATGCTCCTCAAAGGACCGGCCCGACAAGCCACTCTATCCCACACCTTTACTCCTGGCTCTGAACCTCCATCCTATGCCTCCAGAATCAATTCTGTCCTGCCCAGTCCTATTCACCGGACATCAGGACAAAGGCCTTGTCTAAGAGGGCCTTGATCAAAAGGACTCTGGGGCCACCAGAAAATGTTATCCCCTATTACGCTCCTGATATCAGGACTCCCAGAACTGTTTAACCCGGCACTCACTACCAGAAGCAGTGGGTACCCGGCAGCTACCCACATAGGTTCCCTCCACAAAGGAACAATCAGGACATCACAGTCCAAGTTATAAATAACTTAATCGTCCACTCTATGCATCACCCAATTGAAAAGGGCTTCTTATCTGCCCATATTATACTGCACCATAATTTTCCCACATACCACAGTTTGGTTGTGGGGTGAAGAATCGATTGTTATATTGTGTCATAGTCCTTCAACAATAAGGATACAAACCACATACCCACCATTTTACTTTCATGATCTGCAAACTCTTTACCCCACTCATAGAACATAGAACATAGAACATTACAGCACAGAACAGGCCCTTCGGCCTTCGATGTTGCGCCGACCAATAAGTTGCGGGGACCAGAACTGCACACAATACTCCAAGTGCGGCCGCACTAGAGTTTTGTACAGTTGCAACATGACGTTGCGGCTCCGAAATTCAATCCCTCTACCAATAAAAGCCAAGACTCCATCTGCCTTCCTAACAACCTTCTCGACCTGACTGCCTACTTTCAGGGATCTATGCACATACACACCAAGATCCCTCTGTTCATCTAGACTACTAAGAATCCTACCATTTGCCCTATACTCTACACATTTATTATTTCTGCCATAGTGCATTACCTAACACTTTTCCACATTAAACTCCATTTGCCACCTCTCGGCCCAGCTCTGCAACTTGTCCAAGTCTCTCTGCAAACTATAAAACCCCTCTTCACTATCTACCACTCCACCGACTTTAGTGTCATCTGCAAATTTACTAATCCATCCATCAATACCCTCATCCAGATCATTTATAAAAATTACAAACAGCAGGGGCCCCAAAACAGACCCCTGAGGTACACCACTTGTCACCGAACTCCAAGATGAATATCTCCCATCAACCACCACCCTCTGTCTTCTACCTGCTAGCCATTCCTAACCCAATTAGCTAAATCACCCTCTATCCCATACATCTGCATTTTCTGCAGAAGTCTTCCATGGGCCACCTTATCAAACGCCTTACTAAAGTCCATATATTACCACATCAACCGCCTTACCCCCATCCACCTCTTTGGTCACTTTTTCAAAAAACTCAATAAGGTTAGTAAGGCACGAACTACCCTTCACAAAACCATGCTGACTATCCCCAATCAATTCATTTCTCTCTAAATAACTATAAATCCTATCCCTAATAATTCTCTCCAATACTTTGCCCACCACAGAAGTAAGACTCACTGGCCTATAATTCCCTGGAAGGTCTCTCTTCCCCTTCTTGAACAATGGGACCACATTTGCTATCCTCCAGTCCTCTGGAACCACACCCGTAACAAACGACGGCCTGAAGATCAGAGCCAGAGGCTCTGCAATCTCTCTCTTGCCTCCCAGAGAATCCTAGGGTAAATCCCGTCCGGCCCAGGGGACTTATCCAACTTCAAACCCTCGAGAATATCTAGCACATCCTCCCTATCTACTTCGATACCTTCCAGTTTGCTACCCTGTACCTCAGTGTTCTCCATAACTACATTTACATCACCCTGCGCGAATACCGAAGAGAAATATTTATTCAGTGCCTCTCCAATCTCTTCAGGCTCCACGCACAACTTCCCACTGCTGTCTATGACTGGCTCTAATCTTGCCCTAACCAATCTTCTATTCTTAACATATCTAAAGAAAGCTTTGGGATTCTCCCTAATCCTATCAGCCAAAGTCTTCTCATGTCCTCTCTTTGCTCTCCTCAATTCCCCCTTTAGCTCCCTCCTGGCTAATCAATAGCTATCCATTGCACTAACCGAGCCTTCAATCCTCATCCTGACATAAGCCTCCTTTTTCCTTTTAACCAGCAAATCAACTTTTTTTGTACACCATGGTTCTCTTACTCAACCATTTCCTCCTTGCCTGACAGGGACATACTTATCAAGGACCCGCAGCAGCTGCTCCTTGAATAAGCTCCACATTCCAGATGTTCCCAGTCCCTGTAGCTTCCTAGTCCAATCGATGCACCCTAATTCTCTCCTGATGGCCTCATAATTACCCTTCCCCCAGCTATAACTACTGCCCCCAGCTTCATGCCTATCCATCACTAAGGTGAACGTAACCGAATTGTGGTCACTATCACCAAAATGTTCACCAACCTCCAAGCCTAACACCTGGTCTGGCTCATTGCCCAGCACCAAATCTGTGTCTTCCTCAGGCAAAATGCGTTTGCCTGAGGAAGACACAGAGTGTTGAAAGCTCGCGTTTTTACTATCAAATAAATTGGTTGGATTATAAATTGGTGTTGCTAAATTCTTACTGAGTTCTTACCACACCAATCCAACGCCGGCATCTGTATATCATGAGTCAGAAAGAGCCATGAAAGAAATTTTGGTGTGACTCCTGCACAGTATCAGGTGGTGGCCCTGAGAGGGCAATCCCAGTGGGGTTCATTGTGGGGGGGAAAGGAAGGAGGTGCTTGGGGGTCAGGTGCTGGAAGCATGCAGGGTGCTGAGGATGGGAAGATCAGGGGGCATTTCGAAAAAGATGTAAGATGAGGTTCAGCACTCAGCCTTGCTGCACAGATGAAGTCATTGACCTTTTTACAGCACTGTTTCTCAGTTTTGCCGGCGGGGCGGGGGGGTGGGGGGGGGGGGGGGGGGGGGGTGGGTGGGCGTCTGGGGGGGTTGGGGGTTGGGTCCCTTGGGCTGCATCCTTCTGGGGGTAAAAGGCTGCCCTACCTCACTCTTTGGCATCCAGCAGCCTCCCAAGATTGCCCTCAGTAAATTGGGGAGGCTGGTCGTGTGCACATTTTGTTAGGGCAAATCAGCTGTAGACAATTTACATGCAGTTTGCTTGTCAGCATTGAGGGGAAGGCAAGTAAGCACTTGCAGGTGTGCTATGGGGAGGGTGAAGTCGGGTTTATGGGGTGTGTGGTGAATCAGTGCCTCAATGATTGGGGACAGAGGAAAGAGAGGGAGGTGTTACACAGCCATTGGAGTCTGGAGGAATTGGAGGCCTTGTGCAGGAGGATCCGGGGTGGAGGTGAGGGAGAGGGGAAAGAAGGGTCTCTTGCCACTCTGCTTGAGATCAATGGGAGGAAAGGGGGATCCACTGCCAGTGCCTGATATCAATGGAGGGAAGGGAGGTCTGTTGCCACTCTGCCTGAGATTGGTGGAGGACGAAGAGGGTCTGCTGTCAATTTTGCCTAAGATCAGTGGGGAAATTGAGGAGAGGCTCACAATCAGTCTGGGTGGTGGGTGGGTGGGGCGATAATAGGCATTAATATTGTGGCAATGGGGCAATGTCTGTGGGGACCAAGGGAAGGCATTATTTAATCTGGGAGGGATGTGGCAGGGGAGCGTTATTCTATCATTTTCTTTTATGGGCATGCGCAGTTGGATGCGCATATATGTTTGGTTGCACTTATCGGAGTTGCAGGATTTTGGGCATGTTAAGCCCCGCTCACAGGCTTGTGCACTGCAATACAAAATTGCTGATATTTTTCAGGTAGAGTGCGTATATGGGCACCTGAGAACGGGTCTAAAAGTCAGATCTGACACATTCCCAATTTCAAGTGCACCCGGCACTTCAAATCAAAATGGTAAAACAGAGCCCTCTGACTCTAGACCCATAGAAATAAGGTTGACTTTTAACTGTTCTTAGGCAACTAGAGGTGGACAATAAATGCTGACTCAAAATGTTAAATCTGTTCTCTCTCCACAGATACTGTCAGACTTGATGAAATTTTCCAACATTTTCTGTATTTGCCTCAAGGTAATATCTTCCGTTGCTTCATCAATGATCTTGCCCCTGTTATTAGGTCAGAAATGGGGTGCTCACTGATGATTTCATGATGTTCAATAACATTCAGAACTCTTCAGATATTGATAGTGGAGTAATCCAGGCCAGCATGCTGCATGACCTGGACAAGACGTGGTCAATACATAGCAAGTAACAATCCAACCACACAAATGCCAGCAAATAGGATTCAAAACATCTCAGCTCGATGTTCAGTTGCATCATCACTTCTGAATTCTCCACCATCCATATGCTGGGAGATACAATTGCCCAGAAATTGAACTGAACTTACCTCCCATTTCAATATTCTGATTACAAGAGCAGTCAGAGGCTGGGAGTTCTGTGAGAATAACTCACCTCCTGACTCCAGAAAATTTCCCCACCATCTATGAGGTGTAAATCAGGAGTGTGATGGGATATTGGGATACTCTCCATTTGCCTGGATGAATGTACCTTCAACCACAGCCAAAATATCCCACACCATTCGGGACAAAGCAACACACTGATCTGTACCTATCCACCACTTCAATTCCCTTCCTTCACAACCAATGCAGTGTCAGCAATGTGTACCATCTACAAGGTGCACTGCAGCAATGCACCAAACCTTCCAAGGCAGCAACAACTAACCTTGTGACCTCTACCACCAAGATGGAAAGACAAGATCAGCAGATGTTTGGGAACATCACAACCAGCAAGTTCCCCTCCAAACCATCCAGACATTTTTATTCATTTATTTATTTTGCACATCGGTCTCTAGGGCGGCTTTATTGCCCACCCCTAATTGCCCCTTGAGAAGGCAAAGGTAAGCTGTTTTTTGAATTACTGCAATCCATTTGGTGTAGGTATGTCCACAGTGCTTTTAGAGAGAGAGTTCCAGGATACTGGCCCAGTGACAGTAAAGAAGCAGCAATATATTTCCAAGTCAGGATGGTCACTGATTTGAAGGGGAAGTTCCAGGTGGTCATGTTTTTCTAAATGTTAATGGTAGTGGATTTGTAAGGTGCTGTGTCAGAAGCCTTGTCAGTGATGCTCACATCGTGTGAAAGAATAAAAGCAAATTGTGATAGCTGTTGGAATGGCATCGATTCAGCAGATGATGGTTACATACCGACTGCACCGCAGTGGTTTCAGTACATCTGACTGGCAGATTAGCTGTAAAGACTGTGTGTGCCTTTATATGCCCTGCTTGTGATCAGAACTCTCCACTCACCTGACAAAGGAACAGCATTCAGAAAGCTAGTGGCGTTTATTATCAAATAAATCTATTGGACTTTAACCTGGTGTTATGAGACTTCTTACTGTATTTACCCCAATCTAACGCTGGCATCTTCACATCATAATCTCTCTGATACAACAGCAAATGTTAAACTGGGAGCTTTTCGATATGTTGATCTTTTCAGTCTGGCAAGATTCTACTCTGAGGAAGCTCAGGGCCCAGGGTCACCAGCACAGCCATATCCGTGTGTGGCTCTGAGCCATCAGAGCTGGTCTCAAGAAGTGTCAGAATTCTGTGAACATCTCCTTTATAAAAAGCAGGCAAAAAACATGCTGGCTGAGGTGAAGTAAAAAAAAAGTGTTCCAAGAATTCTTGTGCTGGATAAGGCCTTCTGTTGTGAGCTCTTCTTCAACATGATCATTATCTGCTCTCATGTCGACTTTCTGTTTCAGATATATAAAGGCCATCCTTCTTTACCAGTGATATTGTTGCTATACATTTCAGAGCTTCCCAGTGCTTCCAGGGCCTGCTTGTAAATTGTGCTTAATGCAGATGCTGTTTCATCAACAACACGATGACATATTCCACAGCTGTATCAATAGGATCTGTGACATTTATACTGGTTAAATGGCTTATTAGCTGCTTAAGAAGCGCTAAAAAACATCTGTCCCCGCTGCCTATTTTTTTTTAATACATTGGTGACAGCTTCCTCATTGATTTCACAACATTACAATCCTGTCAGCCTTCAGTCACGTCATGGAAATTTTGAAAAAAATGAACCTCTCATCTTTTTAATGAAAAGATTATTTAAACCTCTGTGTTCTCAATTTTGTCTAGCTCCATTTTTACATTTAATTTTGTGGTTTAATTCTTCAAGTTAAGGTTGGCTGCTATGATCTAATATACTGTTTCTTCAGGGTGTTCAATGTACTAATGCTTAAACAATTGCCATTACAATCTTTAATGGATCATAGTAAGGTTTAGGGCTGGAGCAGAGGAGCTGGGAATTGACTGACTATTTAAATAACTCAATGTATTGGATATTCTGAACCTGAGATGTGAGTCACAAAGATGTAGCCTGTTATTACACACAATTGCACTTCATAATTTCAGGCAAAGGAATGCAGAATTTCTATTTTATAGTCAAGTTTTATTACCAGTAATTTTGAAGGGGCTAAAAGCATTGCAATTGCTGTCATTTGCATTGTCCGTGTTTATAGCAGTCACCTACATTAGGCAATTGACACTGTCACAGAAGTCAATTACAAATCTCAATTTCAAACATGTTAAGTAGATTGTCTATATCAAGAAATTCAATAAACATTTTTATGGCTCATTAATGTGTGTTTAAGTACAGTTAACCAATTACCTGAGAAGCACACTTTTTAACCTGTTTATTGTGTGCTTGTGGCACTGCACTGTTTCTTTAAACATGCACACATCTTCAAAAAAACATTGCCTGTGGAAGATAGGTTTGTCCCCTGCCTCTTACATTGCCAGCTACTGCACAACATTACACTGAGCTCATTCACTCAACTTAAAGGCAACAAGGTTGTGTAATGTGGGAAAGCTGGCACTCAGTTTCTTCCCTGGAGATCCGGCTGTGCATTGTGAAGTATTGTTTTCCATAGGCAGGAAGAAGAAGCCAATCTCTCAGAATAAGCAGGAATGGCTGGAAATGGTGGATGAAGTGAACAACAGCAGTATGTCCCCCATACCTCACCTGGGTTTAATGCCACCGGGATTTAACAATCTCACAAGAGCAGATATGATAAGTGGCATTTCACTTTCAGGTTGTAATCCCACACTCTGCTTTGCCAAGCAATCCCCTGCACAAAACTCTATCAAAAGCATTGCTACATCTACTCTTCAGATCAACATATCTTGCTGGTCTATTTGCTCCTGTCTCCAAGCACCTGCACACATCCCCATCAGAACAACGGCATTATCATCTTATGACATCCCTGACCTCAAAATGTGTAGTGCCCCAGCCAGGAGAAAGTAGAGCAATCAATTTTTAGGGCATCTTTTTTCATCCTTTACTTAAGTTGAATAGAGGGTATCTGATGAAAACTGCTGCAGCTCAAAGACACTTCTGTCTCAACAAAGATGTGCCTTTATGGTTCTGTTGCCTATGTGAAAATCCTTGACGAGAGAGTTCCAGGTTCATAGCTCTGTCCAATTATCGATCCTGTATTGACACAGGATTTGAAAAATGGCCATTGGGAGAAGCCTGAATGTAGTGTTGCTCTTTTCAAGGATGCCATCCATCAATGCTAGAAACTCCTCAGCAGTGAATCCTTAGTGATAACTGATATTCTCCAGGAAATCACTCTAATCCTATGGCAGAAAATATGGTTCAAGCATTATCAATGGGGGATTTGCAACGTAATCAAACAGATGATAAGCAACAAAACCAATGGCCCTGCATCATGTTATTTCAGCTGAAATCTTCAAAGCGATGGATGTTTGCTCACGTAATCGCTCATCCTCTGGATTTTGGAGAAAAATGAACCTCCACCTCCCATAACCGATCTTGACTTCAGAAAAGTGACAATACTAACTGACCTTAGGAGGGAGATTGATGATGTTGCAGTAACTATTTACTTCTTGTCCATAGCAGGGAAAATCCTGACGTATATCCTGCTGAATCACGTGCTTCCTGTGCACGAGCAGATCCTTCCACAAACACAGTGAGGTCTTAAATTTTTTAAAAGAATCTCTGGCATATGGGCCAGAATTTCACATTCTTGCTGGGAGGTTTTAGGTTGAGGGAACGTAAAATTGCATGAACAGGTTGCCCTTCAGGATCCCACCTGTCCCAACATATTTCAAATTGGGATGCACAGGGCCTGGATAGAAAGCCTGCCTATTTTCCTATCTTTTCCCACCTAGCTTCAATTCTTAGGCTGGAAGGCAGTGGTCAGAGTAGGGTGCCAAACTGAATAAGTTAAAAATCTCCATCTTCAGATTTGGGGCACCTTCTGATCCAAGATCTAGCGATCGTAGCCCTCTCTCCTCTTTCACTACCTATTCCTTAACATTGAGATCACGCCCCCAACACATTCCAACATCCCAGGGCATCCACTATGCTCCCAACCCTCCAGAATGATGGTGGCATGTGGCACAATGGTTAGCACTGCAACCTCACAATGCCAGGGTCTGACGTTCAATCCTGCCTCAGATGACTGTCTGTGTGGCATTTGCATTTTCTCTCCACCTCATGTGTGGGTTTCCTTCAGATGCACTGGTTTCCTCCCATACTCTAAAGGTGTATGGGTCACGTTGATTGGCCATGCTAAATTGACCCCAGTGTCAGGGAGATTGGCAGCGTTAATGAATGGGTTTATGAGAGAAGAGCTTTGCTGAGATTGTTGTCAGTACAGATTCAATGGGCCAAATAACCTCCTTTTGTATTGTCACGGTTCTATGCTTTTATGACTCCTAATAATTACATGGTCTGGTCCCAAGATTGACATGGTGTAAAGATGCCGGCGTTGGACTGGGGTAGTAAGAACTCAGTAAGAATTTAGCAACACCAATTTTAAATCCAACCGATTTATTTGATAGTAAATTTGCGAGCTTTCAACACTCTCTGTGTCTTCGTCAGGCAAATGCAGTGTTCTGGTCTGCAATAGCACACATCAGCACAGACAGTCAGAGATTGCTGATTAGAATGCGAATCCTTACATCTAACCTGCTATTCAAGTATTAAAGTGGCTAACAATGTGTGTGAAGGGAATCCTGAGCATTGATTAGAGAATTGTGTATTTTCTCCAGACAGCACAGTAAGTGAGGTTTTTTGCTGACCCAGGCAAGTTATGGGGGTTACAGATAGTGTGTCATGAAGCCAAGATTCCTACTAAGACTGTCCTCATGTGTGCGGAACTTGGCTATCAGTCTCTGCTCAGCGACTCTGCGCTGTCGTGTGTCACGAAGGCCCCTTGAAGAACATTTACCCGCAGGTCGGAGGCCGAATGCCCATGACTACTGAAATGTTCGCCCACAGGAAGGGAACTGTTTTGCCTGGCAATTGTTGAGCGATGCTCATTCAACCGCTGTTGTAGTGTCTGCATGATCTCCCATGTGCGAAGTGCGGATGATTCATCAACCGCACTTACAAGACACTCCCGAACATCACCCAAGCACAACGCAAGGCCATCCGTGCTCTCAAGACCAACCGCAACATTGTCATCAAACCAGCAGACAAAGGAGGCGCCACCATCATACTGGACAGAACGGACTACTGTGAAGAAGTGTACCGACAACTAAACAATGTGAAACACTACAGACAGTTACCAGCAGATCCGACCAAAGAACACACTCGTCAACTCAACACTCTGATCAAAACCTTTGATCCGGACCTTCAGAACACCCTCCAGGCTCTCATTCCACGTACTCCCCGCATTGGAGATCTCTACTGCCTCCCAAAGATACACAAGGCAAACATACCCGGCCGTCCCATCGTATTGGGCAATGGGACCCTGTGTGAGAATCTCTCCGGCTATATTGAGGGCATCCTGAAACCCATTGTACAAAGAACCCCCAGCTTTTGTCTTGACACTACGGACTTACTATAGAAACTCAGCACATGTGGAGCAGTTGAACCAGGGACACTCCTTGACACAAAGGATGTCTCGGCGCTCTACACCAACATCCCCCACGACGATGGTATTGCTGCAAATGCCTCAGTACTCAATGCCAACAACTGCCAGTTTCCGGATGCAATTTTACAACTCATCCGCTTCATCTTGGACCACAATGTCTTCACCTTCAACAATCAGCTTTTCATCCAGACACATGGAACAGCCATGGGGACCAAATTCGCACCTCAGTATGCCAACATCTTCATGCACAGGTTCGAACAAGACTTCTTCACCACACGAGATCTTCAACCAAGGTTATATACTAGATACATTGATGACATCTTTTTCCTTTGGACTCATGGTGAACAATCATTGAAACAACTGTATGATGATATCAACAAGTTCCATCCCACCATCAGACTCACCATGGACTATTCTCCAGAATCAGTTGCATTCTTGGACACACGCATCTCCATCAAGGACGGTCACCTCAGCACCTCACTGTACCGCAAACCGACAGACAACCTCACAATGCTCCACTTCTCCAGCTTCCACCCTAGACACGTTAAAGAAGCCATTCCCTATGGACAAGCCCTCCGTATACACAGAATTTGCTCAGATGAGGAGGATTGTGATAGACACCTCCAGACGCTGAAGGATGCCCTTGTGAGAACAGGATATGGCGCTTGACTCATCGATCGACAGTTCCGACGTGCCGCAGTGATAAACCGCACTGACCTCCTCAGAAGACGAACACGGGACACGGTGGACAGAGTACCCTTTGTTGTCCAGTACTTCCCCGGAGCGGAGAAGCTACAACATCTTCTCCGGAGTCTTCAACATATCATTGATGACGATGAACATCTCGCTAGGGCCATCCCCACCCCCCACTTCTTGCTTTCAGACAACCGCACAACCTCAAACAGATCATTGTTCGCAGCAAACTACCCAACCTCCAGGAGAACAGTGACCACAATACCACACAACCCTGCCACAGCAACCTCTGCAAGACATGCCGGATCATAGATATGGACGACATCATCAAACGTGAGGATACCATTCACCAGGTACACGGTACATACTCTTGTAACTTGGCCAACGTTGTCTACCTAATATGTTGCAAGAAAGGATGTTCCGAAGCATGGTACATTGGGGAGACCATGCAGACACTATGACAGCGGATGAATGAACATCGCTCAACAATCACCAGGCAAAACAGTTCCCTTCCTGAGGTCGAACACTTCAGCAGTCATGGGCATTCGGCCTCTGACCTGTAGGTAAATGTTCTTCAAGGGGGCCTTCGTGACACACGACAGCGCAGAGTTGCTGAGCAGAGACTGATAGCCAAGTTCCGCACACATGAGGGCGGTCTTAATAGGGATCTTGGCTTCATGACACACTATCTGTAACCCCCATAACTTGCCTGGGTTAGCAAAAAACCTCACTTACTGTGCTGTCTGGAGAAAATACACAATTCTCTAACCAATGCTCAGGATTCCCTTCACACACATTGTTAGCCACTTTAACACTTGAATAGCAGGTTAGATGTAAGGATTCGCATTCTAATCAGCAATCTGTGACTGTCTGTGCTGATGTGTGCTATTGCAGACCAGAACACTGCATTTGCCTGACGAAGACACAGAGTGTTGAAAGCTCGCAAATTTACTATCAAATAAATCGGTTGGATTTAAAATTGGTGTTGCTAAATTCTTACTGAGTTCTTACTACCCCAGTCCAACGCCAGCATCTCTACATCTTGAATATCACTAGTCACAGAACTCAAATCAGAAAAACTGCTCCACTGCTACCCTCTGTCTTCTATGGCCAAGCCAGATCTGTAACCATCTAGCCAGTTCACCTTTGATCCTGTGAGATTTAACCTTTTACACCAGTCTGCTATGAGGGACGTTGTCAAATGCTTTACTAAAATCCATGTCGATGACATCTATGGCAAGCATTTTTGTCACTTCCTCAAAAAACTCAACCAAATTTGTGAGGCATGACGTCCTTCATACAAAACCATGTTGTCTATCACTAATGAGACTATTCAGTTTTAAATGTGTATAGATCCTACTTCTAAGAATCTTCTCCAACAATTTCCCTGTCACTGACATCAAGTTCATTGGCTCACTTTTACCCGGTTTATCCTTGCTACCCTTCTTAAATAACGGGACCACATTTGCTATCCTCCAATCTTCTAGGACCTCACCTGTGTTCAATGAAGAAATAAAGATTTTTTTTACAGGCCCAGCAATTTCATCTCTTGTCTCGCTCAGTAATCTAGGACATGTGCCATCTGGCACTGGGGATTTGTCTACCTTAATGCTTCCTAAGACACCAAACATTTCCTCCCTTGTAACTGCGATTTGTTCTAAAAGGTCTACACATCCTTCTGAGAGATACTACCAATCAACATGTTCGAATCCTTTGTGAATGCTGATATAAAGTATTCACTTAGGATTTCACCTACTTCCTTGGGTTCTAAGCATAATTCCCTTCCTTTGTTCTTGAGAGGTCTGACTCTTTCTCTGACAACCCTCTGACAACATATAAAATGCCTTGGCATACTCTTTAATCCTGCCTGCCAAGGAGTCATTTCATGACTCCTTTTTGCCCTTCTAACTCCCTATTCAAATGTTTTTCTGCTCTCTCAGTATTCCTCCATTGCTTCATTTGTTTTTAGCTGCCTGGACCTTACGTATGCCTTTTTTTTCTTTTTGATTGGACCCACAATTTCCCTAGTTATCCATAGCTCTTGAATTCCTGTCCTTTCCTGTCCTTTCTTTTTACAGGCACATGCCTGTCCTGCATTTCTATCAAGTGCTCTTTAAAAGATTCCCATGTGCCAGATGTGAATTTACCCTCGAATAGTCTCTCCCAATCAATAGCCGCCAAATCCTGCCTAATCCAGATGGTGTTAGCCTTCCCCCAATTCAGCACCTTACCCATAGGACAACACTCATGCTTCTCCATGACTATTCGAAAGTTTACAGAATTATGGTCACTGTTCACCACATGTTCCCCCACTGAAACTTTATGACCTGACAGGTCTCATTCCCCAGTACTAGGTTCAGTATAGCTCTGTCTTTAGTTGGACTATCAACATATTGTTCCAAAGAACTTTTCTGGACACATTTTATAAATTTTGTCCATCCGGACCTGCAGCACTGAGGGATTTCCAGTCTATATGAAGGAAATTAAAGTCCCCACTACAATGGTAGTGAAATATGAAAGTCAGTAATTTAAACTCTCTCCTTATCATTTTTCATTTGTTCATTTAAAACAACTGAAGCAATGATCTGAAATTAGTTGCTGTTTGACATTGTAGTATGTTACAGTTCTCTGCTGGAGGAGTAGACAGATATGTTGCCAAGCTCATGTGATAACATGGGTTCATTTACTGGGCCTGCTGCAGTAGATTATTTTGTTTGATCATCATTTAATTTTTGAAGTGTTTTTTGTTCTATCCTTTTGGTGAAGACTTCAATATGGTTTCGAGAACTGTTACTGATGATTAGTTTCTCCCCTTGGGATGAACTTTACTATGTTTAACAATAGAATGATTGATTGAATCATCTGTCTAATCCAAGCATTTGATGGCTTTTCTTGTATTTTTAATCACAGAATCATGGAAACTCTTAAGTGCAGAAGGAGGCCATTTATTCCATTGAATCTGCACTGACAACAATCCTACCCAAGCCCTATCCCTTTCACCTCACATAAATATCCTGCTAATCCCTCTAACCTATGCATCCCGTGATACTAATGGGCAATTTAGTTTGGCCAATGCACCTAACTCGCACACCTTTGGACTTTGGGAGGGAGACAACTGGAGCGCCCAGAGGAAACCCACACAGACACGGAGAGCATGTGCAAATTTCACACAGAGACCCAAGCCAGGAATCGAACCCAGGTCCCTGGAGCTGTGAGGCAACAATGCTAACTACTGTGCCACCATGCCACTCTGTTGTTCTGCTTGTTCTTGGGAAATAAAAATTTACTTCAGTCGGGCCAAAACTGGGTGTAAGGGATCAACAACCAATTTTGTTGTTTTGTCTTTTCATTAAATCACTTGAAAAGTAAATTGGATAGGCCATAAAATGAGCACCCAATCCAAAACTTCCTTTCACACTGCAGTAGTTTTGGATTTGGCAGGGTGATCAATTTTGCAATATAGCCTGGTTGCTAAAGTCAATTCCATCTCTAGAATTACTTCCACATTCAAATGCCAAGCATGCAATTTTTCTTTGTGCGAGGTTTGTGAAATGGCAGCATTGCATACCTGAAGGATCGGGTAAACTGTGTTGCAGTTATTTCATTTGTGTTAAATGTCACACTGGGAGGTGAAATTCAATTTCAGTAAATGCACAAATAGGAGGTGGTGAATTGGCCTTCATGCATCCAACTTCAATAGAAAGAAAAGTTAAGTGAGGCATGCAACAGAGGACAATCTGTTGCTGCCAGCTTTCTGTCCTCAAAGTTACATTTTAACTGTGCATCACCAACCCTTTTGGTTGATTTTGAAGTTTGATGTTTAGAGCTATATTCAGTGTAGTTGAAGGCCATAAAGCATATCTTGTTCTGCTGTAATTGTTGGAAGCTTCTTGTCCTCTAAAAAGAATTTGTACTCAATTTTGTAGAATATAATTTTTTTTTTCTGGAGGATGGTGAGCAGACTGCCAAGTTAGAGATTAAAGGATCAAGGTAATCACTACTGCAGAAGTTCTGTTCTGCTGGTATTCATTTTGGAATTCTATCACTGCTGCAACTATTCTCTCTGGAGATTGAAGTCTATGGAGTGGGTTACATTAAACCGGTTATCGCTGATGGGTTGGGAGGGTTCTATAGTACTGATATATTGGGGAAATCCATTGCCTTTTGTTATTGGTATAATAGAAGCTAGTCAAATGCATTGAAACAGATACAGGTATCTGTACATCATATTGTGTCTCAGGATTTTTAAAAAAGCAGCAAAAGTAAAAAAAAAGATTCAGGGAAATAAACCAACTATCTTTCTTCCACAACTATTTCACAAATTAACTATTTAAATTGAGTCATATATATGCAGTTAAAATTCGATTTTGATGAAAAACAGGTTAATATCCTTGTTGTTTTATTTCACAATGCTGCAAAAATAGTTTCAATTCCAGAAACAATGCCTTTCAGAGTTGCATATTCCTCTCATTTCTCATTAGGAAATGTTTTGTTCTAAGGAATTTTGATCAACAGGTGAAAAGTGAATCAACTGAAGACAATGCTGAGATGAGAGATATGAAATCAGCTTGTGTATATTTAAAATGCCCTGATAATCAGAATGACAGAAAGGAGCAGTGCAACTCTTAAATAATGATGCATTAAATAGCAATAGCTTCTCATTGTATTATAGCAAACAAATGAAGTTCATTTGAAACTGGTTTTATAATAAGCATTTTTTTAATTGCATAAAGAATAGAAATTTTTAAGACTAATTAGGGTGGTGGGTAGCTCTGATGATACCTTTCCCGCTGGCCAGAACAGCGGAATCCTGCACCAGATTTGGAACCTCATTAAGTATACATAGGTGAGTTCCTCTCTGAGTCACATGGCAGGCAGGCAACCAATTCGCGCATCTGCTGTCAGCTGGTGGGTTTGAAGATCCTGGCTCCGTATCTAAAGACCAGAACGGCACACTCATATCACTATCTCAGACCAGGTTCTTTGTCAAATATTGCAGGATGTCAGCAACCCAGACGAAGTCTGTTTCTCAATTCAAACACCCTCCTGTCAATCTCATTTGTGAGGCACCTATGCCCTATTTGGACTCTATCCAACGCATCTAGAGTCTTTGGGCATTCCCTCCCAGTAAACAAAGTGGTATCCCTCCACCCACCATCACCCCACCTGTCTGTGAGATTTTAATACAGCCTTGTCAGGATCCAGCTTCCCTTCCCTTAATCTTCCCTCTGCCTTCCATTGCTTATATTCTTCACCCACCTCCTGGTCTCTCTGTCTGTCGTCGTAAGCCTTTGTCCTTGCCCCTTCTCCTTCCACAGCCCTCCTTCCATATTGCCCCCCTTGTTTTTGTCAAGCCACCTTCCCAGCAGTGTGGTGCTGTCCATAAAGGCCTGGAGATGGAGGCAGCAGCCAGTTTGCCGCAGTAGAGTGATGTACATACAACACAACAGACAGCACTATGACAGAAAAATTGTTGTATCACCTCAAAATCACTTATGAACTGAGGGCCACTCACACAACTCATAATTAATTAGGTTTTAGATCAATATTGTTTCACATTAGCATGATGCAAGATTGAAAGGCCAGATGTTGGCAGCAGTTATTCTAATGAGCATTCATGAGATGCAAATGAATACAAACAGTATTCATGTCACCAACCAGCAGGAAAAATGACTTGTCCTTCATCTGCCTTTGGGTGAGTTGCAATGGGATTTTTTTGTTTCTAGTTTCTGACTTTTTGGTACCTAACAGATTCTCTGCTCCATCCACTACCAAACCGCCAGGGGCGGAATGGGAGAATCC
This sequence comes from Sphyrna mokarran, assembly GCA_024679065.1. Lineage (NCBI taxonomy): Eukaryota > Metazoa > Chordata > Chondrichthyes > Carcharhiniformes > Carcharhinidae > Sphyrna > Sphyrna mokarran. The sequence continues at coordinate 28,116,023 of JAGIQG010000010.1, forward strand.
TACCCTCTGTACTCATAAGAGGTTCCATATTTGATGGGATAGATAGTTATTTCTATAATAGTCATTGTGAGCCCTGCAGGATGTATTACCTCCTTGGTGTCAGAGTGAAGAACATCAGTGAGAGGATGAAGAATATTCTGATGAAGAAAAGTAAGTGGAGATTTATAAACGGCCTTACAAAAGACAAATTATGCTTGACTAAAAGAAAGACAAGGACTGATTTGGGACAGTCAGTATGGCTTTGAGAGTCTCATGAATTTGATTGAGTTTTTTGAAGGGGTAAGCAAGAAGATAAGTGAGGCCAACGCAGTGGCATTGTCTACACGGACTTTAGCAAGGCCTTTGACAAGGTTTCATATGGTGAGCTGTTGCATAAGATTAAATCTCACGGGATCCAGGCTGAGGTAGCCAATTGGCTTGATGACAGAAGGCAGAGGGTAATTTTAGAGGTTTGTTTTTCAAAACTGAAGGCCTATGATAGGGATTGGTGCTGGGTCAACTGTTATTTGTCATTTACATTAATAATTTGTATGAGAATTTAGGAGGCACAATTCATAAGTTTGAAGATGACACCAAGATTGATGGCATAGTGGACAGTGAAAAAGGTTACCTAGGATTGCAACAGGATCTTAATCAATTGGGCCAGTGGGCTGGTGAATAGCAGATGGAGTTTAGTTAGATAAATGCAAGGTGATACTTTTTGATAGATCGAACTAGTGCAGGAGTTACTTAGCTAATGGTAGGGCAATGGGGAGAGTTATTGAACAAAGAGATTAAGGCGTACAGGTTCATAGCTCCTTGAAAGTGGAGATGGACAGAGAGGTGAAGAAGGCACTCAGCATGTATGGTTTCATTGGTCAGAACATTGAATACAGGAGCTGAGATGAATTGTTGAAGTCGTACAAGACGTTGGTAAGGCAACACTTGGAATACTCTGTATAGTTCTGGTCACCTTATTATATAAAAAAATTATTAAACTAGAAAGAGTGTAGAAAAGATTTGCTAAGATACTACTGGCACTTGATGGTTTGAGTTATAACAACAGCCTGTATAGACTGGGATTTGTTTTCTTGGAGCAGAGGAGACTTAGAGGTGATTTTAAAAGGTGTATAAAATAATGAGGGGCATAGATAAGATAGATAGTCTATATCTTTCCCCAAAGGTAAGGGAGTCTAAAATTAGAGGGCATAGGTTTAAGGTGCGAGGGGGTGAATACAAAAGGGTCCTGAGGGGCAACTTTTTCACACAAAGGATGATAAGTGGCTTGAATGAGCAGCCAGAGGTAGTAGTAAAGCATTTAGATAGTTACATGGGTAAGTTGGGTATAGAAGGATATGGGTCAAACACAGGCAATTGGGAATAGTTAGATAAAAACTGGATGGCATGGACAACATTGGCCAAAGGGCTTGTTTCCATGTTGTAAACCTCTATGACACTATGAACTGAATTTTTGATGAAGTTACAAAGAAATTTGAAAAAGTGAGTGCAATAGATGTTATCTATATGGATGTTAAGCAAGTGTTTGCCAAATAGCATATTAATGGCTGGCTAACAAAATTGATGCTCCTGGAATAGGAGGGTCACTATCAACTTGCACTGCCCAAGGGGCACACTCCCTGCTCTCAATCTCCTGAGATGGCTTCAATCGCCTTTGGTCCCCACCAGTGGAGTGATCACGTCTGCACTCCATTTATTGGGATCAGCTTTAATCCCCACTAGTGGGAACCTGTCTGGACTGTTAGATGATTTGTGGAATGGCGGTGGATGAGGGAGGGAAGAAGGGAGTGAGATATTCGCAAGCCTGAAGAATAACTTACCAGGCTCGCTAATGTGAGAATGTCAATTTCCATATTGTAATTAGCCTAGCACTGAATTCTGGTGCAAGGTTAATTACGTCAAACAAAAAAGCCTGTGAGGCTCGTGACCAGTATCAGTTCTGCTACAGGTTCCTACTGATGTTGCTTGGTCCACTGCACTACTTGAGCAGCATAGCGAGCTGCGAGAATCACACCTGTCATGTTCAAAAGCAGGGAGGTTATGCTGAAGCTTTATAAAGCTGTGATTTGGCAATAATCTGTTCTCTGGCACTCAGTTTTGGCATCATTCAAGTCACTCAATTCCTGACTTCATTACTGCATTGGTACAAACATGGACAAAACAGCTGAACTCAAAAGTAGCATTTGTACCACACAATTGCCACGAAATAACCATCTCTAACCAAGAAAGAATCCAGTCAACTGCCCTTTACGTCCAATAATATTACCATCACAAATCCCCTTCCATCAACATTCTAGGGATTACATTGACCAGAAACTGAACTGGACGATCCACATAAATACTGACTACAAGATCAGATCACTCCCTGACTCATTAGAGACTATTTACCATCAACAAGGTACAAGTCAGGAGTATGATGCAATTCTCTCCATGTCTAAATGACTGCAGCTCCAACAACAGTTTTTTTCTGTTTTTATTCCAATTCAATCAAATCAAGTACAATTCAGAGTCTCAACAAGTTGAGGCATTCTCGATTCAAGCTGACAAGACACAGCTCTCACCTCCTGTCTTGGACTTGATCTACATGAGCCAAGCTGATTGGAGTAGGGATAGCTCCTCTTCCAAGACTTGATCTCATTTGCATCTTAGCCAAAAAGCTGCGATGCAGCTTTTAAAAATTGCTTCAAATGAAGCTAAAATGTAATCTAATGACTTCAACAAGCACAGCATGTCGATACTACACTTGATCTTAGCCTAAAGGCCGAGAAGTGATAAGAAACTTGATATCATACAGAATAAAGCAGCCCACTTGATTGACAATCCGTTCACCATCCTAACATTTATTCCCTCCACCATCAGTACAGAGTAGCAATGGTATATACCATTACAAGATGCATTGCAGTAACTGTCTAAAGCTCCTTCAGCACCTTCCAAACCTCTGACTATTATCACTTAGCTGGATAAAGGCAGCAGATGCAAAGGAACATTACCAGCTAGAATTTCCCCTCCAAGCCACTTACCATCCTGACTTGGAACTATATTGGCATTCCTTCACTGTCACTGGATCAAAATCCTGGAACTCTCCCCATAAGGGCAATGTGAATGCAGCTCCAACACATGGACACCGTGGTTCAAGAATCTCACCACCATCTTCTTATAGGAAATTAAGGATAAGCAATCTGGCCTATTGAGTGATGTCCACATCCCATAAATGAATATATGTAAAAGTGTAGCCATCACTAGACTATGCTATCCAGTTCCAGTCATTGCACTTTAGGAAAGATAGAACAAAGAACAAAGAACAAAACAGCATGGGAAACAGGCCCTTCGGTCCAACGAGCCCACGCTGCCACCCCGATGTTCCCACCTGTACCCGTGATCCCTGTCCATGTTTATAGATCTTTGGATTAAAAACCAAATTTGAGGGAGAATTTGTTTTGCCAATTAGCCTAAGAGCACATCTTTGGGATGTGGGAGGAAACCGGAGCACCCGGAGAAAACCCACGCAAGAACGGGGAGAATGCTCAAACTCCCACAGACACAGGCCCAAATCCATGTATCTGCATAGCATAGCGATAGTCACTGAGCTGTTGTGTTGCCCATCAAATGGTCCAGATCAAGCATACACTAACAACGTGAAGCACTAGGATACTCTCAAAAAAAAAATACACTCAGCCACCAGCACTTCCAAACACTCTGTCCCAGAGAACAGAGATGTGAGGATTCTTGAAAGGATGCAGGAGACATTCTCAGGACAGATTCAAAGATGAGAGATTTTAGTTACAAGCTTAGTTTGGACAGGATGGGATTGTTCTCTTTAGAGCAAAGGAGATGGAGGAGAAATTTGATAAAGGTGTACAGGATTATGACAGATTGAGATAAGGTTGAGAATAAAAGCTGCTCTCATTAGTTGATTGTACAGGACTCAGGGACACAGATGTAAGGTCTGGATAAGAGATGCAGAACATAGAACATAGAACATTACAGCACAGAACAGGCCCTTCGGCCTTCGATGTTGCGCCGACCAATATAAAAAGCAATGCCCCTCCAAACTAAACCATTTCCCTTCTCTTCCATATACTTATCAACTAACCTCTTAAACGCCACCAAACTTGGCGCATCTACAACTGCTGCAGGCAGGGCATTCCACTCCCGAACCACCCTTTGGGTAAAGAACCTACCTCTGATATCCGTCCTATAACTATCACCCCTTAATTAAAAGCTGTGTCCCCTCGTGCTAGCTTTCTCCATCCTAGGAAAAAGGCTATCACTGTCCACCCTATCTAAACCTCTAACCATCTTATATGTTTCGATCAGGTCCCCTCTTAGCCTCCTCCTTTCTAACGAAAACAACCTCAAATCCCTCAGCCTCTCCTCATAAGACCTGCCCTCCATACCAGGCAACATCCTGGTAAACCTCCTCTGTACCCTCTCCAATGCCTCCACATCTTTCTTATAATGTGGGGACCAGAACTGCACACAATACTCCCAAGTGCGGCCGCACTAGAGTTTTGTACAGTTGCAACATGACGTTGCGGCTCCGAAATTCAATCCCTCTACCAATAAAAGCCAAAACTCCATATGCCTTCCTAACAACCTTCTCGACCTGACTGCCTACTTTCAGGGATCTATGCACATACACACCAAGATCCCTCTGTTCATCTAGACTACTAAGAATCCTACCATTTGCCCTATACTCTACACATTTATTATTTCTGCCATAGTGCATTACCCCACACTTTTCCACATTAAACTCCATTTGCCACCTCTCGGCCCAGCTCTGCAACTTGTCCAAGTCCCTCTGCAAACTATAACACCCCTCTTAACAGAGGCAACAGAGGCTCTGCAATCTCCTCTCTTGCCTCCCAGAGAATCCTAGGGTAAATCCCGTCCGGCCCAGGGGACTTATCCAACTTCAAACCCTCGAGAATATCCAGCACATCCTCCCTATCTACTTCAATACTTTCCAGTTTGCTACCCTGTAACTCAGTGTTCTCCATAACTACATTTACATCACCCTGCGTGAATACCGAAGAGAAATATTTATTCAGTACCTCTCCAATCTCCTCAGGCTCCACGCACAACTTCCCACTGCTGTCTATGACTTGCCCTAATCTTGCCCTAACCAATCTTCTATTCTTAACATATCTAAAGAAAGCTTTAGGATTCTCCCTAATCCTATCAGCCAAAGTCTTCTCATGTCCTCTCTTTGCTCTCCTCAATTCCCTCTTTAGCTCCCTCCTGGCTAATCTATATCTATCCATTGCACTAACCGAGCCTTCAATCCTCATCCTGACATAAGCCTCCTTTTTCCTTTTAACCAGCAAATCAACTTTTTTCGTACACCAAGGTTCTCTTACTCGACCATTTCCTCCTTGCCTGACAGGGACATACTTATCAAGGACCCGCAGCAGCTGCTCCTTGAATAAGCTCCACATTCCAGATGTTCCCAGTCCCTGTAGTTTCCTAGTCCAATCTATGCACCCTAATTCTCTCCTGATGGCCTCATAATTACCCTTCCCCCAGCTATAACTACTGCCCCCAGCTTCATGCCTATCCCTATCCATCACTAAGGTGAACGTAACCGAATTGTGGTCACTATCACCAAAATGTTCACCAACCTCCAAGCCTAACACCTGGTCTGGCTCATTGCCCAGCACCAAATCCAATGTAGCCTCACCTCTAGTTGGCCTATCTACATACTGAGTCAAAAACCCTCCTGCACACTTTGTACGAAAACTGACCCCTCTAACGAGCTAGAGCTATAGCTATTCCAATCAATATTAGTAAAGTTAAAGTCCCCATGGATGTGTGGAAGGATGTGTGGAAGATTTTATTCAGCAAGTGGTAAGGTGCACTCATGACAAATGATTTCAGGAGGAAATTTGATAGGCAGTGTGAGAAATAAACTTGCAAGCTATGGGATGGGTAGAGAGTGGGGCAATAGATAGCATCACAGACAGCTGGAATAGTTACCTCCTGTGTGCAATGACTCCATGACAGAATTTAACATGGGCAGCAGATGTCTTGAGTACCAAAACAAAAACTGCTAACACAATCTCCAAGAGCCCCCAGATAATAATTTGCAGAGAAATTCCACCACTGGGGTTTCAAACTCAACCAGGGACATTCGATCACTGTCCCATTTAATAATGAGATGGCTACCATAACCCTGAGAACTAATTACTGGACAGCAGTTCTCCAATACTGACAGTGCCATTAAGAGCCTGTACTGCACCGGGATCTAATTCTGGGATTGTTGAGGAAACCTGAGGAGAGAAGTAACTGAGATGGGATTGTGATTCCAGGGAAGTGCCATGAAGGAGGGTGGGGGTTGTTGTGAAGTGCATCAATAGGAAGGGCAGAGACGATTGCTTCCCTCAGGTCACAGACAAACTAGACAGAGTTTGCTGTGCGAGTGACCTCTGAGAGGGAAGACCACTATTCAGCCCTCCGATCATGCACTTTTTTGCTGAATTAAACTGGCTGTCCAGCTGCTTCTGGGGAGGGGAATCAGAGGGAAAACAAAATACTGCCTTATCACATCATAACTCCAACTGCCAATGCAAAAGTAAAATGATGAAACAGAAAAATAAGTGCATTTTCATTTTAATAGATGTCTGCCAAGATATATTAATAATTATATAACAGATAAAATTCAGAGAAAAAAATGTATATTCTATAATGGTACATGAGACAAAGGATCTTGTACATAATCCCTATGGTGTCAGAATTATATTGCCTCTATATATTTATTTTTGAAAGCACATATCATAAATTGGAAATGAGAGAAAGGACTTAAAATTTCATCCTTACTGGATCTACATTTTGGTTTTGAAAGTACTTTGAAAATGAAAGATCCACCCAGGCTGGAAGGGCTTTCACAAAGCTACTTAGCAAACTCCGCTTGTGATATCCAACAAACCTACAAAAGGTTGTCAGATAATATAAACAGAATTTATATGGAGACATGAAGGAAACTTTTGCTTCCCAATTTATGAAACAATTCTTTTTTCATCATTTATAAACAAAGCCCAAGCAGAAGAACATACTAAGAATTAAATACAAAATGAATGAGATCAGATTATATACACTGAACAGTTGGTACGCTGTGATAATGCATCATAGCACTGCTGGTACAACATTAGGTAGACATTATAAATGTTTCAATCATACTTATACACAATGCAATATTGCAATTGGGATAAGACCATTAAAATAATTATTTTATCATAGAAGTGAACAACTGTATGAACTAAACTTCTTCAGTATACATTTTGTTGGTAAATTCTGAGCTTAGCAAGGGTTCAAAGCTTCGATTCCTTCTTTGTTGTAGAATTAGCATCATTCGTATTGCCAACAAGGCAAGGGACATAAAGATGCCACTAAAGATCACTCCAAGTATGATACCCAAGGACATTTGAAATTCTGTGGATTCTATGAAAAAAATTAATATTCATGATTGTAAATAAGTAAATCTTTTAAATTATTGGATTATTCATCATTAATGTTGTCATTTAATGGAGAATTTCATTGAGAAATTGCATTGAAAAGCATCTGTTTTTAAAGGATCTCTTCATTATCTGAGCTAAAAGCAGATAGATTTCACTGCTGTCCAGCAGATGGCTAACGACAATTAAAAACTGATCTTAATCCCAATCTAAATCAGATGTTAGACCCTTTGAATGGACTAATAAGAGACCAAAAACCTGCTATAGGTCTCTGCTGCACCTCTGCTTTACACTTAAAACCAAACCATAGATTGTCTGCAGAAAATGTAAACTATTCAATGATAAAGCATCATCCTACCCCCTGATCTGGCAGTTCTCCAGGATTCCCTATCTCTAAGCCCTGGCTGATTTCCAACCTCCTTCCCATTCACATACCTTTCAGGTGCTGGCTCCTGATCACTGCCCCCCCCCCCCCCCCGCCCCCTTCCTCCCTTCAATTTTCAGGCTCTCTGGACTCCAATTGTTTCTACAAACCCCTCTTCCCAACATTCTTTTCCAGAAATATTGAAAAGAAAATGATGGGATGGATTCTCCAAGCTTGTCCGTTGCTGGGTTCTCTAGTCTGGCTGCAATGAACAGAGATTTGGCTGAGTGAAAATTCTCCGAACCTGCTGACAGCAGCGGTGGGGTAAGAGCAGTCAAAGAATCTAGCCCTATGTCTCTTTAAATAAGTTAAGTTTATTTATTAATGTCACAAGTAGGCTTACATTAACACAGCATTGAAATTACTCTGAAAGTCCTTGAGTTGCCACACTCCGGCTCCTGTTCAGGTACACAGTGGGAGAATTTAGAATGGCCAATGCACCTAACCAGCACGTCTTTTGGACTGAGAGGGAAAACCGGAGCACCTGGAGGAAACCCACACAGACACAGGGAGAACATGCAGATTCTGAACCGACAGCGACTCAAGCTGGTAGCAAATCAGCTTTCTTGGCCTGCATTGGGAGAGTACTTCTGTACTGCTAGGGCCAACATATGTCACCCAAACCTTTTCACATCGGTGGGTAGAGAGTAAGTGATAAGGGGTGTGATTACAGCTGATCAATGTTAAAAACACCAGCATCACTGTCACTTCTGTAAGTAACTCCGTAGCAGTCAATGATGGGAAACCCTAGGATTCTGTTAATTCGGACAAGAATAACCATTCAGAAACATCTTAGGCTATCAGTAAAGATTGCTTTCATTCAAATATTAGTGACTTAACCTTTTGGGCATAATTAAATCTTCACATGGCTTGAACACCACATAAACATTCAGGCTTGTGTGTATTTTAAAGTATAAACAAGTATAAACTTTGTATAAACAAAGTATAAACTTTGAAATGTGATGCTGGAGAGAGTTAGGTCTTACTCAGACATAAAATATTAGGTTTTTTTTGTTTGGTTTCATAGCCATGCAACTATAAGAAATATATGTTTTTGTTGTAGGAGTAGTATACTATTGATTCATTGGCTGTTTAAGTAAATAAACCATTTAAAAGTCAAGTAGCTTCATCTGAATCTGGTTGGCTGCTGTGTAGAACAGTAAGGAACACATTCAAATGAGACCCTGTCATTCAGTTTGAAGGAAGCTCTGCCTTTTGTATGTTTCCAGATTTCCCAGCTACTGACAGTTGCTCCCATGCCCTCACCATCTCCAACATAAATATTGAGACAAAATCATTTGCCTAATGATTTTGAAATCATGGGAAAAATAACTTTTTAAACTACCTGGTAATTCAACTGCATACGAATAGCCAAGTTCAGCTGAAGGTACAAACAGCTTCTCATTGGTCACAGGTGGATAAAATGGTACCATGTTAGATTGCCTGTTGTGTCCAATAGGTGCCATCTCCTCTGGCCATGAGCTAATTGAAGGCCTGTTTTGTTTCATCCACTCATCAAAAATTGCATCAATAAAGGTATGTAGCACCTATTGCAATGCAAAGACAGATCGAGAGAATAATTTTATCAAGTACTGCACAAAGGTTAGAAAAACAAGGATAGAAACAAAGAAAATAGGAGCAGAAGGAGGCCATTAGGCCCTTTGGGCCTGCTCCACCATTCACTCTAATCATGGCTGAAAATCTAACTTAATAGACTGATCCTGACTTCCCCCCATATCTTTTGATCCGCTTCTCCCCAAGAGCTGTACCTAACTACTTCTTGAAAACATGTAATGCTTTGGCCTCAACTGCTTTCGGTAATAGAGAATTCCACAGACTTCCACAGATTCCTAGAAGTCTGTTTCTTCTCTGGATGAAGACATTTCTCCTTATCTCAGACCATAAATATAGAAACAGAATTAGGTCGTTCAGATGACTAATATGATTTGCATCCCCATTCTTCTGTTTTCTCCCATACTCTTGATCCTCTTATTGATTAAGAAACTCTTCATCTCTGTCGTAAAGACACACAATGACCTGGCCTCCAAACCCTCTGTGGTAATGAGTTCCATAGATATAAGATATTGGTATCATTCTGAAATCCACAGCTGGTCTCTTCATCATCAACTATACAGTTAATTTTTGTGCAATCTGGAAATTTCCTAATCATGCCTCCCACATTTATGCCCACATCATTGATATAATTAACGAATGGCAAGGGCCTGACACTGAACGCTATGGAACACCACTGGAAAATGTTTTCCATTCACAAGAATATCCATCAACCATTACCCTTTGTTTCCTGACATTGAATCAATTTTGGATCGACATTGCCCTGTATCACCAGATCTCCTTTTTCTGACCAATCAGTCATTTGGGACTTTGTCAAATGCCTAACAAAAATCAATATGGACAATATCCATTGCACCACCTTCATCAATCCTTCTTGCTACTTCCTCTTACTTACTTGAACAAAAATATTACTGACTGAGCAGGCCTCTTCAGCACATCCTCTACTCATCCCGAATGGGGAAGGAGATGGTAAAGGAGGCCTAAAAGAGGCTGTTGATTTAATGCTGGCTGGGGAACAACACTTGCTGGACTACTATTTTTGTGGTCAAAGGAAAATAACTTTAAACTTTGCAATTGGAATGTTAGAACATTAACCAATAATCTCAAACATAACTATCTTTAAAGTAGAGTTTCATTCATATAATATGAACTACCAAAACTCCACTGACTTTGTCACGCCCTGTGAGACCTGCCTTCTTGGGAGGGGCAGCTGAAGCAACAAGTGGATGAATAGCGATGAGGACCATCAAGGGATACAGCAGTATATAGATCGGTTGGGTGGAGAGATGGCAGATGGAGTTTAATCTGGACAAACATGAAGTAATGCATTTGAAAGGTCTAATACAGATATATGGTACAGATATCTATGGTATAGATATTTAATACAAATATATGGTAAATGGCAGAACCCTTAAAAGTATTGATAGGCAGATGGAGTTGGGTGTAGAAGTACACAGATCACTGAAAGTAGCAACGCAGGCGGAGAAATTAGTCAAGAAGGCATAAGGCATGCTTGCCTTCATCTGCCAGAGCAGTGAGTTTAAAAATTGGCAAGTCATGTTGCAGTTTTTTAGAACTCTAATTAGGCCACACTTGGAATAGAGTGTTCAATTCTGGTTGCCACACTACTAGAAAGATGTGGAGGCTTTGGAGAGTATATAGAAAAAATTTACCAGGATTCTGCCTGGTATGGAGGCCATTAGTTATGAGGAGAAACTTGGTTTGTTCTTACTGGAATGACTGAGGTTGAGGGGCAACTTGATAGGTGTCTACAAGATTATGAGGGGCATGGACAGAGTGGATAGTCAGTAGCTTTTTTCCAGGGTGGGAGAATCAATCACTAGGGGGCATAGGTTTAAGGTTTAAGGGGGATGGTTTAAAGAAGATGTACAAAGCAAGTTTTTTTTTACACAGAAGGTGGTGGGTGCCAGGAACTCGCTATCGGGAAAGGTAGTGGAAGCGGATACAATAGTGAGTTTTAAGGGGTGTCTGTACAAATACATGAATAGGATGGAAATAGAAAGATATGGTCGCCGGAACGTAGGCGGTTTTAGTTTAGTCGAGCAGCATGTTCGGTGCAGGCTTGAAGGGCTGAGGGCCTGTTCCTGTGCTGTAATTTTCTTTGTTCTTGAATGCACCTTCTACAAGGAAAGAAAAGATGACAGTGACCTCAATATCAATGAAATTGATTTCCTGTTACCCAGAATAGGAAGCAGTGCCAGAAATGCCCAGTTGAACAATGCAACTTCCTGGAACAAAACAAACAGCCTTTATTGCCTGGCAGAACAAGTCAAGATCACGGCTCAAGAAGTTATCATTCCAGCAACTCAAGGTTAACATCCAAAGACAAATCAGGAAGATAAAGAACATTTGGCAGGAAGGGAAAGGTTGAAATATCCAACAATGTGCTTATCATCTTGACATGCAAAGCTTTTTTTGAAATCCACCAGGGCCATTTATAGAGCAAGGTCAAAAACATTTGGAAGAACATATTGGACAACTTCTCAACAGTGGTAGCTGATACTCTCCCCAGACTACTCCTCAATAGTATCTTTTGCAAGAATCCATGGGAGAACCATCATTGATGGAACAGTTGTAACACACAATAAATAACAAAGCTTGCAGACCTGATGGTATCCTAGCTGAGGTCTTCAAAGTTGGTAGATTTTTGCTCAAGTGAAGATGCATGCACGTATCCTATGGCTTTCATGTTAGCATTGAACAATTTCCTTCACTCCTGCAACAAACACTCTTTAAGTTTACAGTGTTTTGACTATTCTGGTTTTGGGGAATATCACCTTAGACATATTCATGTTCTATGCAGACAAAAACATTATGGGAGTAAACCAGTTTAATAAACTTGACTTTAAACTTGATGACCTCAGATTAATTTAATTGATGACATTGACTATGTATGACAGTATCTTTCCTTGTTTTCCATCTTCAAGGAGATTAACGGGTGCAGTAATACTTCTTTCATTGACATATCAATTTTGCCAGTTTTGTAAAATTTGCAATCAATGACCAAGTATCACAGGAGCTGAAACAATTTGAAGCAGATAGTGTCATTGTGAAAATCAACTAATTCCTGTGGACATCAAACCTAGCTATTGCATAACATAAAACTGGTCAACTTAGATGATGCTTCAATCTTCCAGCAGCTGCGATTGTTCCAGACAGCTATTCATTTCCTACATTTCAAGAACTATAAACATTATTTCATGACTCCACTATCTTCAAGAAGTTAGACAAGTGATGGAGCTATCTTTAGATTCCTCTAGTTTCCTTAATTCCTTAATAGATTCCTTAATATTTGCCTTAATACTCCATTAACAAAGTTAGTTGGTTTTCTGCCATTTGCAAGCAATTAGATCTGCTACTCCTCTTCCCATCCCATCTACAGGAAAGTAACTCAGGGAACCAGCCCACCTCCTGGTGGAATACATTTATACGTCTTCCTGCATAAAATTTAAAAATATAGCCCAGAATATTTGCTGCTTTTTCACACAAATATTCTTACATTGATGATCACAATCCCACTCTTATATTCATGATAAGATATTCCTTTAGATATTGGTGCAAAGCCAATATCTTAGAGCTTCTGTTACTCATGAAGGTGTGTTTTGTGTGTTCCATAAGTCTTGTCAGATGTTGAGGGAACATTCAATCCTCTAACCAGCAGGGTTTCTAATCAGCCCTCTTTAGCACTCGCCCACCCCAATGGTTGCCTATGATTGACTTCCAAGGTTGGTGCACTGACTCTATCCCAATCCCTCCTCCACTGAATGAAAGTTGGGTACAACAGGGTCCTTCAAAATGAAGTAGTTCTATCCAGTTGGGCAATTCCTCAACATGAGCTACCTGCCTCAGTCACAAAAACCTGACCCAAAGCATAAAACCCATCACATTTCTGCTTCCCTTCAGTTCTCAATAACAGTCATGTTTGACTTGAAGAATTAAGTCTCGTTTATCTTCCATTGGTTCTGCCAGAACCTGCTGAACATTTCCAGTACTTTTGGTTTTTATTTTGTCTTTATTTTCGGGCCAGTGCTTGGGATACTGCTGCTGTGATGCTGTCTCTAGGTAGTTGTATAATTTTCCAGTGCCACTGGGAACTTGAAGGCCAACTGGAAAATTTCCTTAAATTTCTTAATATTTGCCTTAATACTCCATTAACAAAGTTAGTTGGTTTTCTGCCATTTGCAAGCAATCAGTTCTGCTACTCCTCTTCCCATCCCACCTACAGGAAAGTAATTCAGGGAACCAGCCCACCTCCTGGTGGGATACATTTATACGTCTTCCTGCATAAAATTTAAAAATATAGCCCAGAATATTTGCTGCTTTTTTACACAAATATTCTTACATTGATGATCACAATCCCACTCTTATATTCATGATAAGATTAAACTTTAACTACAAACGGATATCAACATAATTATCACAAACAAAATGGGGTGGCATAGTGGCCCAGTGGTTAGCATTGCTGTCTCTCAGTGTCATGGAGCCGGGTCCAGTTCTAATCTTGGGTGACTGACTGTGTGGAGTTTACACGATCTCTCTGTGTCTGCATTTGTTTCCTCCAGGTGTTGCAGTTTCTTTCACAATCCAAAGCTGTTGAGGTTAGGCTGATCGGCCATGCTAGATTGCCCCTTAGTGTCAGGTGGATTAATGGATAAAATACTTGGGATTACGGAAATAGGGCCTGGGTGGATTGTTGTTGGTGCAGGCTCGTTGAGCCAAATGGCCTTTTCCTGCACTGTAGGGCTTCTATGATTCTATGTGATGATGTGGTTTATGTGCAGTCCTGGGTCTGTAGCAGGGAAACACCTTTTTGCAGGAAGCAGTTTAGTTTGCAGCTGAAGCCTGTTTGACGTTAAAAGGATTTTGCACTCTATTTCTCTCTGCAAGTTCCAAGATTGTTAACAAATGTTAAAACAATCATTCCTGGATTTGCTAACTGTACTTACTTAAAAATTGATTTGATTTGTGAAAGGGCTTATTTAGAACTAGAGCAGTCATGAACTAGATAGTAAAGTTGCTTCCTTTCATTTTAAAATATTGTTCAACTGTTTATGGTTAAGCTGCTTCATTTGTTAGAGTTATATTTAAACTGTGTTATTAAGAAAAGTTTGTTTCACTACAAAAGATCCTTACTTTGACAGTGGAATCATTCCTGGAAAGAAACACACAATTTTCACATTTATGTCAAAATATAAATATTGATAGGGTCTAGTCTGGTTTCATAATATAACTTGGGGTTCTGATTTGGGTCGCTAACATCGATATAAATCTAAATCAGCATTTAAAAAAGAAGCAGTGCTTCATAGGTCTAGGATAAATGGATGTTAAATAAAAAACTCATTTACCTGCAGACATTCCCTGATGCCCACTCCAGGTAAACAAAGAGACATTTTATCACATTCTAACATTGAGATGAAGCTTGAACATACTTTAGATTGACCACAAATAACATGTTATGCTCAGCAAATCATCCAGAGATAGAGATCTTGCAAAAGTGATTATTGCCCAACTGCCTGTGTTGACTTAGTCTATGTCAGAATTACGGGTCATACAGAGTGAAAAAATACATGTTTTGAAAATAATGACTTTACCTAAACATTATTTTTTTCAACTTGAACGTTATAAACGTTTACAAATGTGCACACATTATCAGGTAAGAAAAGAATATTTGTAACTCAGAGCAGAAAATTGTTAGTTAACCCCACTTCTTTTCTCTATTCGCCATATCATACTATTTTGAAAAATTGTAATGTCAGTCAGATATCAGTTCTCATGCACCTTTAATTTTGATACTTAAGGGAACAATAGGCTGATAATAATAAGAGTAACAAGTAGTATTACAATCATTAAGTATCAGATGTTAACAAATAACAATACATAGCAAATGCACTGAAGATATACCATTAAGGAAGTAACTCATGCAATATAACAAGTAAATTAGCACTGCACTAAGAAAGAATGTAGGGGGGAGGTATATGATAAAGAGTAGACCTATTAAGAGTATAGAAACGCAGAGGGGGTGCAGGTGAACAAGTCTCTGAAGGTGGCAGAGCAAGTGGAGAAGGTTGTGAAGAAAGCATATGGTATGCTAGCCTTTATAGGAAGGGGTATAGAGTACAAGAGCTGGCCTTTAATGTTGCAGTTGTATAAAACGTTGGTTAGACCTCATTTAGAATACTGCGTCCAATTCTGGTCGCCTCACTACCGGAAGGACATGGAAACTCTGGAGAGAGTGCAGAGGAGGTTTACCAGGATGCTGCCTGGTATGGAAGGTCTGAGTTACGAGAAGAGGTTAGGCAAATTGGGACTGTTTTCCTTAGAAAGATGTAGACTTAGAGGAGATCTAATAGAGGTGTACAAGATTATGATGGGTATAGATAGAGTAAGCAGGGTTAACATTTTTCCCAGGATGGACTTGAATAGCATGAGGGGTCACGGGCTTAGGGTGAGGGGGTTAAGGTATAATTTGGATGCGAGAGGGAGTTTTTTCACACAGAGGGTGGTGGGGGTATGGAATGAGCTGCCAAGTAAAGTGGTGGAAGCAGGTACTCTGCAGTTATTTAAGAAATACTTAGATGGGCACATGAACAGAATGGGAATGGAGGGGTATAGAAAACTGATTTTAAAATAGGGATCATGAGCCTTGGGAGTCCCTGGGAAGTGTGTAAATAGATGATGATATTGATGTACTTGTTTTTATCCTACAGGTGCTTTGGTCCACCTTGTTGTCTAACAAGGGGCGTACACGCGATGGGTCATGAGAGGGCTGCTCTTGGATTTTTTTTTTCGAGAGTATCTTAGTGCTTCATGTCGTTAGTATATGTTTGACGTGGACCATTTGATGGGCAACATGACAGCTCAGTGCCTATCGCTGTGCTGTGCAGATACATGGATTTGGGCCTGTGTCTGTGGGAGTTTGCGCATTCTCCCGGTGCTTGCGTGGGTTTTCTCCGGGTGCTCCGGTTTCCTCCCACATCCCAAAGATGTGCTTTTAGGCTAATTGGCAAAACAAATTCTCCCTAAATTGTCTCAAATTTGGTTTTTAATCCATAGATCTATAAACATGGACAGGGATCACGGGTAGAGGTGGGAACATCGGGCAGGTGGTGCAGGCTCGTTGGGCCGAAAGGCCTGTTTCCCATGCTGTTTTGTTCTTTGTACATCTGTTGCCTTTGGCAATGCAGGGATCATATAATGATAGGTGGAGCTAGAGTAGGATGGTTATCTAGGAGGCATAAGCATTCATTTATTTTAGATGAGTTAAATACATACCACAAAAAGTGGATCATTTGCTGCAGAATGTGGAAAGAGATTTGTACCATTCAAAAAAGAATGAACCAGGTTATGAAGACTCTGAATTTCGCCAGTGCCAGTTTTGCCATCTGGTGTATCAAATCCCTCAAGCGCATTTCTGAAAGGAAAAGAACAATAGTTACAGTTTTATATTGTCTGACAAACTGAGAGACAGTTGGAATTCTCACTAATGCAAAAAGCGCTTAAATGAACAATTTAAAGTGGATGAGTTTGTTCAGAATTTTCTTTTTATCAAAGAAGGGAGAGAAGAGTAAGCGGAGCGATAAAAACTATGAGTTCAACTTGACAAATATATTGTGATACAGGAAGTCTTAGGTTTGCAAATTAAAACTTTGAAAATTGGTTTCAAGCAGCACACAGATTTTCATTTATATCATAAAAATATTTTCAGAATGTATTAATTGGATTCCTACAATGTGTCAAAACAATAGCATTTAAAGTGACCTCTGAGTAGGGAAATTAATATTTTGCCAGTCTTGAAAAATATTGTGTGCAAATTTTATTGAAAGAATCTGAGAATTAGTCTTTCTGAACCATGTATCGGGCAAAAGTAGCAGAGTCTCAGTTCTGACACGAAATGCCAATCTTACACTGCCAAAAAAACCCAGCTGGGCTTGTTTCATGCCATCAAATAGGGAGCTAGGGCCTTAACATACCATCAAAGTCTTGCTGCACTGAGATTGGGTTGCTTTGTTTAAAAAAACATGAATATACCTCCCCCCAGCCCACCATGGCAGTCTCAAGTGCTCTCCCCAGCATCACAACCCCGATCAGAGCCAGCATTTACTTCCTTACTTCTGATTGGAACAGGTATTCACCCGTACCATCACCCCTCAATTGGAGCCATTATTCACCCCCACCCCAAACCCCCTTCTCTGAGTGGAGCCAGAATTTACTGATCAGAAATGGAGTTGGCAACTCTTCCCCGCCCTCTGTTGGAGCCAACACTTTCTCCTACTACTGCCCCAATGCCCTCCCACCTCTGGCACGCCCTGTAGCATAATGTTAACCTGGAAGTGTTGGGGCAGTGCCAGCAAACATTACCAGGCTTAAGCCCTCTTTTCCAGGGACTATGATCACCTTTAAGACCCAAGAAATCCGCAAAACAAGCTCACATTTGGATGATCCTGTTGTAAGCTGGTTGACAGCTCCTGTCTCTGAGGGAGCTGTGGACCAGTTGAGGGAAATATCCATACCGAGGGAGGAAGTGTTAGAGCTTCTAGGTAGCATTAAAACTGATAAATCTCTGGGGCCTGATGGCATTTATCCCAGGCTGCTTAGGGAGATGCGAGGTGAAATTGCTGGGCCTCTGACACAAATCTTTGTCTCTTCCTTGGACACAGGTGAGGTCCCAGAGGACTGGAGAATAGCTAATGTTGTACCGTTGTTTAAAAAGGGTAGCAGGGATAACCCTGGGAATTATAGGCCGGTGAGTTTGACGTCAGTGGTAGGGAAGCTGTTGGAGGGGATTCTTAGAATAGGATGTATAGGCACTTAGAGCGTTGCAATCTGATTAGGGATATGCTCAACTTATTAGTTGATAAGTTTATGGAAGAGAAGGGAATGGTTTAGTTTGGAGGGTCATTGCTTTTTTCATAATTGGTCGGCGCAACATCGAAGGCCGAAGGTTCTGTTCCGCGCTGTAATGTTCTATGTTCTATCTATACACAGCATGGCTTTGTTAAGGGGAGGTCGTGCCTTACAAATCTGGTAGAATTTTTTGAGGAGGTGACAAAAACGGTGTATGAAGGGCGAGCTGTTGATATCGTCTATATGGATTTTAGTAAGGCATTTGACAAAGTCCCTCATGGGAGGTTAGTTGAAAAGGTCAAGGCTAATGGGATACAAGGACAGGTAGCTAGATGGATAAGTAACTGGCTTGGTAATAGGAAGAACTCAGTAAGAATTTAGCAACACCAATTTTCAATCCAACCGATTTATTTGATAGTAAATCTGCGAGCTTTCAACTCTCTGTGTCTTCATCAGGCAAATGCAGTGTTCTGGTCTGCAATAGCACACATCAGCACAGACAGTCAGAGATTGCTGATTAGAATGCGAATCCTTACATCTAACCTGCTATTCAAGTGTTAAAGTGGCTAACAATGTGTGTGAAGGGAATCCTGAGCATTGGTTAGAGAATTGTGTATTTTCTCCAGACAGCACAGTAAGTGAGGTTTTTTGCTAACCCAGGCAAGTTACGGGGGTTACAGATAGTGTGTCATGAAGCCAAGATCCCTATAAGGCCGTCCTCATGTGTGCGGAACTTGGCTATCAGTCTCTGCTCAGCGACTCTGCGCTGTCGTGTGTCACGAAGGCCCCCTTGAAGAACATTTACCCACAGGTCGGAGGCCGAATGCCCATGACTGCTGAAGTGTTCGCCCACAAGAAGGGAACTGTTTTGCCTGGTGATTGTTGAGCGATGCTCATTCATCCGCTGTCGTAGTGTCTGCATGGTCTCCCCAATGTACCATGCTTCGGGACATCCTTTCTTGCAACATGTTAGGTAGACAACGTTGGCCGAGTTGCAAGAGTATGTACCGTGTATCTGGTGAATGGTATCCTCACGTTTGATGATGTCGTCCATGTCTATGATCTGGCATGTCTTGCAGAGGTTGCTGTGGCAGGGTTGTGTGGTATTGGGACAGAGAGTAATAGTGGAAGGGTGTTTCTCTAGCTGGAGGTCGGTCACTAGTGGTGTGCTGCAGGGCTCAGTACTGGGACCTCTTCTATTTGTAGAGATGGCAGGACTTGCGGATAGTGAGGAGCATTGTCAGGCGATGCAGCAGGACATAGATAGGCTGGGAGCTTGGGCAGACGGATGGCAGATGGAATTCAATCCTGATAAATGTGAGGTGATGCATTTCGGGAGAAAGAATGTAGGGGGGAGGTATGTGATAAAAGGTAGACCTATTAACAGTATAGAAACGCAGAGGGACCTGGGGGTGCAGATGAACAAGTCTCTGAAGGCGGCAGAGCAAGTGGAGAAGGTTGTGAAGAAAACAGATAGTATGCTAGCCTTTGTAGGAAGGGGCATAGAGTACAAGAGCTCACCTTTAATGTTGCAGTTGTATAAAACATTGGTTAGACCTCATTTGGAACACTGCGTCCTGTTCTTGTCGCCTTACTACCGGAAGGATGTGGAGACTCTGGAGAGAGTGCAGAGGAGATTTACCAGGATGCTACCTGGTATGGAAGGTCTGAGTTACGAGGAGAGATTAGGCAAATTGGGACTGTTTTCCTTAGAAAGACGTAGACTTAGAGGAGATCTAATAGAGGTATACAAGATTATGAAGGGGATAGATAGAGTAAACAGAGTTAAGCTTTTTCCTAGGATGGACTCAAATAGCACGAGGGGTCACGGGCTTAGGGTGAGGGGGATAAGATATAATTTGGATGCTAGAGGGAGTTTTTTCACACAGAGTGTAGTGCGGTACGGAATGCGCTGCCAAGTAAAGTGGTGGAGGCAGATACTCTGGAGTTATTTAAGAAATACTTAGATGGGCACATGAACAGAATGGGAATGGAGGGGTATAGAAAACTGATTTAGAATAGGGATCATGAACCTTGGGAGTCCCTGGGAAGTGTGTAAATAGATGATGATATTGATGTACTTGTTTTTATCCTACAGGTGCTTTGATCCACCTTGTTGTCTAACGAGGGGCATACATGCGATGGGTCGTGAGAGTGCTGCTCTTGGATCTTTTTCGAGAGTATCCTAGTGCTTCACGTCATTAGTGTACGCTTGACGTGGACCATTTGATGGGCAACACGACAGCTCAGTGATTATCGCTGTGCTGTGCAGAGACATGGACTTGGGCCTATGTCTGTGGGAGTTTGCGCATTCTCCCCGTGCTTGCGTGGGTTTTCTCCGGGTGCTCCGGTTTCCTCCCACGTCCCAAAGATGTGCTCTTAGGCTAATTGGCAAAACAAATTCTCCCTAAACTGTCTCAAAATTGGTTTTTAATCCATAGATCTATAAACATGGACAGGGATCAGAGGTAGAGGTGGGAACATCGGGGTGGCGGCGTGGGCTCGTTGAGCTGAAGGGCCTGTTTCCCGCGCTGTTTTGTTCTTTGTTCTTTGACATCATCTTCTTGAGATGGTGTAATGGGGAATGTTAGCTTGGGAGTGGTGTGCCGCAGAGCTCTGCACTGGGACCTCTTCTATTTGTAATATATATAAATGACTTGGAAGAGGGAGTAAGTGGAGTGATCAGCAAGTTTGCAGACGATACAAAGATGGCTGGACTTGCGGATAGTGAGGAGAATTGTCAGGCGATGCAGCAGGACATAGATAGGCTGGCAGCTTGGGCAGAAAGATGGCAGATGGAATTCAATCCTGATAAATGTGAGGTGATGCATTTCAGGACAAAGAATGTAGGGGGGAGGTATATGATAAAGGGTAGACCTATTAAGAGTATAGAAATGCAGAGGGACCTGGGGGTGCAGATGAACAAGTCTCTGAAGGCGGCAGAGCAAGTAGAGAAGGTTGTGAAGAAAGCATATAGTATGCTAGCCTTTATAGGAAGGGGTATAGCGTACAAGAGCTGGCCTTTAATGTTGCAGTTATATAAAACTCTGGTTAGACCTCATTTGGAATACTGTGTCCAGTTCTGGTCACCTTACGACTGGAAGGACGTGGAGACTCTAGATAGAGTACAGAGAAGGTTTACCAGGATGCTGCCTAGTATGGAAGGCCTGAGTTATGAGGAGAGGTTAGGCAAATTGGGACTGTTTTCCTTAGAAAGACGTAGACTTAGAGGAGATCTAATAGAGGTGTACAAGATTATGAGGGGTATAGCTCGAGTAAACATAGATCATAGACATAGAACATTACAGCGCAGAATAGGCCCTTCTATTCTGCCTTCGATGTTGCGCCGACCAATTAAGAAAAAGCAATGACCCTCTAACCTAAACCATTCCCTTTTCATCCATAAACTTATCCACTAACCTCTTAAACGCCACCAAACTTGGCACATCCACAACTGCAGCAGGCAGGGCATTCCATACCCTTACCACCCTCTGGGTAAAGAACTTACCTCTGACATCTGTCCTATAACTATCACCCCTTAATTTAAAGCTATGTCCACTCGTGCTAGTTTTCTCCATCCCAGGAAAAAGGCTATCACTGTCCACCCTATCTAAACCTCTAATCATCTTATATGTTTCAATAAGGTCTCCTCTTAGCCGTCTTCTTTCTAACGAAAACAACCTCAAATCCCTCAGCCTCTCTTCATAAGACCTGCCCTCCATACCAGGCAACATCCTGGTAAACCTCCTCTGTACCCTCTCCAATGCCTCCACATCTTTCTTATAATGTGGGACCAGAACTGCACACAATACTCCAAGTGCGGCCGCACTAGAGTTTTGTACAGTTGCAACATGACGTTGCGGCTCCGAAATTCAATCCCCCTACCAATAAAAGCTAAGACTCCGTATGCCTTCTTAACAACCTTATCGACTTGATTGCCAACGTTCAGGGATCTATGCACATATACACCAAGATCCCTCTGTTCATCAACACTATTAAGAGTCCTACCATTAGCCCTATACTCTACACATTTGTTATTCCTGCCAAAGTGAATTACCTCACACTTTTCCACATTAAACTCCATTTGCCACCTCTCGGCCCAGATCTGCAACTTGTCCAAGTCTCTCTGCAAACTAGAACACCCCTCTTCACTATCTACCACTCCTCCGACTTTGGTGTCATCCGCAAATTTACTAATCCATCTTCAATACCCTCATCCAGATCATTTATAAAAATTACAAACAGCAGGGGCCCCAAAACAGATCACTGAGGTACACCACTAGTAACCGAACTCCACGATGAATATCTC
The DNA here is from genome assembly GCA_024679065.1 of Sphyrna mokarran. NCBI lineage: Eukaryota > Metazoa > Chordata > Chondrichthyes > Carcharhiniformes > Carcharhinidae > Sphyrna > Sphyrna mokarran. The sequence continues at coordinate 28,138,641 of JAGIQG010000010.1, forward strand.
CCATCAACCACCACCCTCTGTCTTCTATCTGCTAGCCAATTCCTAACCAATTAGCTAAATCACCCTCTATCCCATACATCTGCATTTTCTGCAGAAGTCTTCCATGGGCCACCTTATCAAATGCCTTACTGAAGTCCATATATACCACATCAACTGCCTTACCCCCATCCACCTCTTTGATCACTTTTTCAAAAAACTCAATAAGGTTAGTAAGGCACAACCTACCCTTCACAAAACCATGCTGACTATCCCCAATCAATTCATTTCTCTCTAAATAACTATAAATCCTATCCTAATAATTCTCTCCAATACTTTGCCCACAACAGAAGTAAGACTCACCGGCCTATAATTCCCCGGAAAGTCTCTATTCCCCTTCTTGAACAATGGGACCACATTCGCTATCCTCTAGTCTTCCGGCACTATACCAGTAACCAACGACGACCTGAAGATCAGAGCCAGAGGCTCTGCAATCGCCTCTCTCACCTCCCAGAGAATCCTAGGGTAAATCCTGTCTGGCCCAGGGGACTTATCTAACTTCAAACCCTCAAGAATATCTAGCACATCCTCCTTATCTACTTCCATACTTTCCAGTTTGCAACCCTGTATCCCAGTGTTCTCCACAACTACATTTACATCTCCCTGCATGAATACCGAAGAGGAATATTTGTTCAGTGCCTCTCCGATCTCTTCAGGCTTCACGCACAACTTCCCACTGCTGTCCATAACTGGCCCTAACCTTGCCCTAACCAATCTTTTATTCTTAACATATCTAAAGAAAGCTTTAGGATTCTCCTTGATCCTATCAGCCAAAGTCTTCTCGTGTCCTCTTTTAGCTCTTCTCAACTCATTCTTTAGCTCCCTCCTGGCTAATCTATAGCTTTCCAGTGCACTAACTGAGCCTTCAAGCCTCATCCTGACATAAGCCTCCTTTTTCCTTTTAACCAGCCAATTAACTTTTTTAGTACACCAAGGTTCCCTTATTCGACCATTTCCTCCTTGCCTGACAGGGACATACTTATCAAGGACTCGCAGTAGCTGCTCCTTGAATAAGCTCCACATTTCAGATGTTCCCAGTCCCTGTAGTTTCCTAGTCCAACCTACGCACCCTAATTCTCTCCTAATAGCCTCATAATTACCCTTCCCCCAGCTATAACTACTGCCCCCAGCTTCATGCCTATCCCTATACATCACTAAGGTGAACGTAACTGAATTGTGGTCACTATCACCAAAATGTTCACCAACTTCCAAGCCTAACACCTGGTCTGGCTCATTGCCCAGCACCAAATCCAATGTAGCCTCACCTCTAGTTGGCCTATCTACATGCTGAGTCAAAAAACCCTCCTGCACACTTTGTACGAAAACTGACCCCTCTAACGAGCTCGAGCTATAGCTATTCCAATCAATATTAGTAAATTAAAGTCCCCCATAACAATTACCCTATTACTTTCACTCCTGTCCAGGATTGACTTTGCAATCCTTTCCTCTACCTCTCTAGAACTTTTAGGAGGTCTATAAAAGACTCCCAAAAGGGTGACCTCTCCTCTCCTGTTTCTAATCTCAGCCCATACTACCTCAACAGACGTGTCCACATCAAACTTCCTTTCTGTCACTGTGATACAGTCTTTGACTAATAATGCCACTCCTCCCCCCCTTCTCTATTCTGACTGAAAGATTTGAACCCCGGAACCTGCAACAACCATTCCTGTCCCTGCTCTATCCATGTCTCTGAATGGCCACAACATCGAAGTTCCAGGTACTGATCTAAGCTGCAAGTTCCTCCACCTTATTGCGAATACTTCTTGCATTAAAGTATACGCATTTCAAATCATGCCCTACTCTACCCGTACGCTGCTGTGCTTTACAGTTCTCGTCTGTGACCCCCCTATTCTCGTCCCTCTTAACATCCAAGCTACTCAGGATCCCACCTCCCCTCTGAATCAGTTTAAACCCCCCTGCATAGCCTTTGCAAATTTTCCCCCCAAGATATTGGTTCCCCTCTCGTTCAGGTGTAGACCATCTCTCTTGTAGATGTAAACAGGGTTAAGCTTTTTCCTAGGATGGACTTGAATAGCACGAGGGGCCACGGGCTTAGAGTGAGGGGGTGTAAGGTATAATTTGGATGCTAGAGGGAGTTTTTTCACTCAAAGGGTGGTGGGGGTATGGAGTGTGCTGCCAAGTAAAGTGGTGGAGGCAGGTACTCTGGAGTTATTTAACAAATATTTAGATGGGCACATGAACAGAATGGGAACAGAGGGGTATAGAAAACTGATTTAAAATAGGGATTATGAGCCTTGGGAGTCCCTGGGAAGTGCGTTACTAGACGATGATATTGATGTACTTGTTTTTATCCTACAGGCGCTTTGGTCCACCTTGTTGTCTAACAAGGGGCATACACACGATGAGTCGTGAGAGAGCTGCTCTTGGATCTTTTTCGAGAGTATCCTAGTGCTTCAAGTCATTAGTGTATGCTTGACCTGGACTATTTGATAGGCAACACGAGAGCTCAGTGACTATCGCTGTGCTGTGCAGGTACGTGGATTTGGGCCTGTGTCTGTGGGAGTTTGCGCATTCTCCCTGTGCTTACAAGGGTTTTCTCCGGGCGCTCCGGTTTCCTGCCACATCCCAAAGATGTGCTCTTAGGCTAATTGGCAAAACAAATTCTCCCTAAATTGTCTCCCTAAATTGGTTTTTAATCCATAGATCTATAAACATGGACAGGGATTGCGGGTAGACGTGGGAACATCGGGGTGGCAGCGCGGGCTCGTTGGGCTGAAGGGCCTGTTTCCCGTGCTGTTTCGTTCTTTGTTCTTTGTTCTTTGCCATACTGGACTAATATCACATCATATGGTTTGAATATACAGTGGAAGGTCAATAGACGGCAAGGAGATGCATAAATTATAGTTAAACCTATTAAAACTTATTTAAATCAGGGCGTGAACCTAGTTACATCACCAGCAAGGGGGCGGCAAAAACCGGACGTTGCGATTTCACTGGCAAGGTTTTGCCCAATCTTGAACCACGTTGCCATTCCCATGGACAGTGAGTTGGGCTCAGGGTTGTTCCCAACCTGTGTAAATATAATTGCTTAATATGTAGCTGGAATTGCCTGAACTCAGTAATCTAAGTGATTGACCTACCATTCACGGATAATTTAGTTAGTTGCTCCTTCAACTTTTATTTTTCCCTCAGTTGATCGCCCATATTGTAACATTATAATACTCAAGATTTATTGCATCAGAACTGTTTTACTTTATAATATTTATTCAGAAAAATCTTATTTCCAAGCAACAAGTTCAAAAAGGCATTTCTGGGAGAAAAGCTAATAGTTTACAATACTTTATTCCTTTCTGCACTCTGAACAAAAAACGAGCCCCATCTCATAGTCTGGGGCTCTCCTCTTTCTCTCTCTTTTTTTTCCCATGTTACATGGGTTCATCACAATTTGAGTTGATCACCTGTCTCCCACTAATATCAAACACCAATTTAGAATCATATAGTGCAGAATGAAGCCATTTGGCTCATCAAACCAGCACTGAAACAATCCCACCCAAGCCCTGTCCCAATAACCCCATGTATTTATCCTGCTAATTCCCCCTGACACTAAGGGGCAATTTAGCATGGCTTATCAGACTAACCTAATGTTTGGACTGTGGGAGGAAATGGAAATACTGGGGGAAACCCATGTAGACATGGGGAGAATGTGTAAACACCTCATAGACAGTGAACCGAGGCTGGAATTGAAACCAGGTCCCTGGCGCTGTGAGGCTGCAATGCTAACCGCTATGCCACCATGCCACCCTTTAATATTTGACAGGAGGTTTTACAGCCAGATGCTCTCCCTACTACTAAGTCTCCCCATATAGATTCTATATTGTGGATAAATGTTCAAATCTCACCACATCAACTGGTCGAATTTAAATTCAATTCATTCATAAATGTGTAATTTTCAAAGCTAGAATAAGTGATGGTGACTATATAAAATTACCACATTTGTTGTAAAAACCCATTTGATTCACTAACGGCCTTTGGGGGAAAAATTCTGGCATCCTTACCCAATCTGTCCTAAAGTGACTCCAGACCCACAGAAAGGTGAGTCTCTTTTAACTGCCTCTTAAATGACTTATCAGGTACTTCAGCTGTGCCAAATCACTGCAAAGATGTCAAAAAAATAATAAATCTAGATGGGCAAGCAAGCATCAATCTGGGCACCACAGGAAAAAACAACACATCCTATCTAAGGCTGTTGTGGAAAGTCAACATGTTATTGTTGTGAGGTTGAGTTTGTAAAGATATAAATCATGTTTAAAAGAATTGTTAAAAAAAGGTTAGTGGGAAAGAAAGCGTGCTTGATCCCTTTAAAAACTGTTTTTTTTTAAGCAATACTGAAATGCACAGTGCACAAACTCCAGGTTGCAACATTTTTTTCAAAAGGACCAAAAAGCTTCAAGGTTGCCTTGGTAACCAGCTATACAGGCTTTTGCATTTTTGTTGGCCTAAGAGTTTAAAGAAAACATTCAATTTTTAAAAGCCTAAGAGATTTGAATTTGATAGTGTTGAGAGCCTCAGACTTATTGTGGTGTAAGAAAAGTGCAAGGACATAAGTATAAAGGCCATAGGTTCGGCAGGGGGGCATTGAACAATTGTGAGTGGGGAGGGTATGGACAGTCATGTCCTGTACAGAACTGCTAGATCTCTTCTGAAACTATCCTAATTAGCACTGTGGTAGTGCCATACAACATAATGGGCAGCGTCATTAATGGCTGACAAAACTTTATCTTTGTAAAGACTGTGCCATGGTCACTTCTAGCAATACTCTAACAGATAAATACATCTATAATGTTAATAATACTGACAAACCTATCTTCTCTTGGGCTGGACCTTTGAACATACCTGATTTTTGGCAGCTGGCATCATAAGAAAGGAGGCATGGCCCCCTTATCTTTGATTTTGCTCAACTGAACGCCTCAAGAAAGTGCTGCACTACACGCTTCTCACCTGGCCTGAGTCAGAAGATCAGGTGGGATAGGATTGCAAAGGATTGCAAAAGGATTGCAAAGTAAAAATATGGAAGCAAAGGAGCAATCCAATTCTGACTGCCAGTCCACAGAAGGTCAGGACCATTTGTGCTTGGTCATTTATTGAAAACTGCATAAACTAATGAAAATTGTATCAGATGGTGATCTGAAGTGTTTTAGGAAGCTTTAGAGATACAAGGGACAATTCTTCCATTGTGACCTGCAAAATTTCCTGGCAGGTCCAATCGGGAGAATCGCTCGTTGGCCATTTTGTAGGCGAATAGTCACAGTCGGCATGGTGCTGGAAACCGACAGGAAGAGAGGTAAGTTAAAGAACAAAGAACAAAACAGCATGGGAAACAGGCCTTTGGCCCAACGAGCCTGCGCCACTACCTTGATGTTCTCCTTCTACCCACGATCCCTATCATCCCTGTCTCTGTTTATAGATCTATGCATTAGAACCAAATTTGAGACAATTTACAAAGAATTTGTTCTGCCAATCAGCCTAAGAGCACATCTTTGGGGTGTGAGAAGAAACCTGAGCATCCAGAGAAAACCCTCACAAGCATGGGGAGAATGCGCAAACTCCCATAGACACAGGCCCAAATCCATGTATCTGCACAGCACAGCAATAGTCACTGAGCTGTCATATTGCCCATCAACTGGTCCAGGTCAAGCGTACATTAACGACGTGAAGCACTAGGATACTCTGCAAAAATTCAAGAGAGCAGCCCTCTCATGACCAATCGCGTGTATGCTCTTGTTAGACAAGGCGGACTGAAGTACTTGTAGGATAAAACAAATACATCAATATCATCGACTAATTTTTTAAAATATATTTTTAAATATATTTTGCATGTAATTATCAAGCCTGGCATAGAACTGGCCAGGCCTGATAGCATCTCCCACCCATTCTGGCGGGGTTTAGAATAGCTTCCTATGTTTGAGAAACTAGTAGGACACCCTGCTGGAATGAAGGAGGGCAATCAGTGGCTCCCCAGGAGTTGGGTGGCAGGGTGTGGTGCCCCAGCAATACCAGCCTGTGTCCCTGGCACTACCCATGGGGCAAAGTGCCCATGGCCAGGGGCACCTTGGCAATGCCCATGGTGTTGGAGGCTCCGGCTGCCACTCTGCATAGTGGATTGGTCTAGGCTGGAGGGAGGCCAGCAATTGGGACAGGCTGGGCAGAGTGTTCTGCTGGGGAGGTGTTCTACCTCCTGGGGGGGCTCTGCTGGGATGAAGGAGGTGTGGGAATTGCCACTGTTGGGGGGTGGGTGCGCTAGACATCGGCAGGGGCAGAGGGGGTGCAGTGGTAAGGACTGGGCCAGGAATTGTTATGGAGGCCACAATCAAGCCAAGGAGACAGCTGGAGGGATAGCACTACGGGAATCCCAGTTGAGCTGGCCAGCAAACAGGGAGACTGCTAACTCGGGGACGTTGCGCATACACAGTGTTTATGATTTTTAATGATATTCCCGATTGTGACCTCTGCATTTGGGTCTAAAGTTGCACTGAAAAAACAGTCATGATCTAGAATAGTTTTCCCACCAATTCAGCACTTTTGGGAGAATAGCCCCCACAATGTTTTGTTAGAATTAGCACAATTGGAGAAAATAGGAGGCATATCTTAAATTATTTTACAGTATGAAATTGGGCTGTGACAAAGACAATGTTGGGAACCACTGCTCCAGAATTAACAAGAATGCTTCAGTACAGCAACAAGGTCAGCAGTGTGTGTGAATTGCTCAGCTTCAAACTGATCTGTTGGTTGTGAAATTGCTTAGCTCTATTAATATCTGCTTATGCTGTTTGGCTTGCAAGTCGTCTTGTGTCGTAGCTTCACCAGGTTGACACTTAATTTTTAGGTATCCCTGGTGCTGCTCCTGGCATTCCCTTCTGAACTCTTCATTGAACCAGGATTGATCTCCTAGCTTGGTGTAATGGTAGGGTGGGGAAAATTATAGAATCATAGAATCTCTAAAGTGCAGAAGGCGGCTATTTGGCCCACGCAATCAGCACTGATTCTCCAATCAGCATTCCACCCACCCCTTAACCCAGTAACCCCATGTATTTACCCCACTAATCCACCTAACCTATATATCCTGGGACACTAATGGGCAATTTAGCATGGCCAATTTGTCTAATCTGCCATCTGTGGTAGGAAACTAGAGCACTCTTGCCTCCTCAGTAGAACTGAGCCTCTCTCAGTACGTGTTTCATGCTTGCTGGTAGTTAATTGGCCAGTCGGTGTGTAATTTCTTTCCAGAGCCAATCATGAATAAGAGCAGATTTCACATCCACTTCCAGTCTTGCTGTTCACATTCACACAACATCTTTAAAATTCAGGCCAGGAGTAATTTGCGTAAAGTGGGTACCCAGATCTGATCCCACGGGTACAGTAAGGAGATTCTGTGAATAATTTTCAGGCCATTTCTGCACCTTTTAGTTGTTTCTCTATTGATAGTTCATTTTCTAGGAACTTTCTTTGGAAGGAGAAAAATCAAGACCAGAATCTCACACTGACGGGCAGGATGCCCACTCCTCAGCTGAATCTCACACTGATAGAAGGGTGTCTACTCTCCAGCTGAATCTCATACTGACGGGCAGGATGCCCATTCCCCAGCTAAATCTCACACTGATGAGGAGGTTGCCCACCCCTCAACTGAATCTCAGACTCAGGGCAAGGTGCCCATTCCCCTGGCTGAATCTCTAAGTGAGGGACACAGAACTTAACCACTCGATATAAAAGTTGAAGGCAACCCCACCTGCACTTGATCAGCTCTCCAATGACATTTAATTGCCATTTGATTTTTAATTGGCTTGAAGTGGAACAACTTCTTCCATCAAAAAGGAAGTTCTGTCTCAGAGATCTGACAATGCCAGTGACAGCAGTGGCCACAACTGGAACTGCAACAGTCCCAAGAAAGACATCCGGTATCAGACAACGAGCTGAGTCTCACTAAAGCTAGGCTCGCAAGCCTAGGTGGGGGAAGAGTGGGGGCAGCAGGGAGCAGGGGATCACAGATCAAGGGGAAGCAGGAAGTGGAGTGAGAGTAATTTACACTCTGGGGTTTGAGACTCTTGTGGCATAAGGTGGCCAACCATTAGTTACACCCCACTCCCAGCCCATTTACAAGTCCAAACAGTTGGTCTGGAGACTTGGTATGGGTGCCTCCAACCATGGGAAAAATCCCAGTGGCAGGAGGAGGCTCCTAAGTGATTAATAACTGGTCACTGAAAGGATTGCCTTAAGAGTTTGTGGACTGATGGATTGTCCCCTGCTGTATTTAAAATACTCGTGGGATGTAGGTGATAGCATAATACCCAATTCTACATCACTCCCCTTACCTGCAGCAGAATATTCCAGCCCAAGAGAGGAACGCTAATCATGTTGTTACTATGACAATGCACTTGAAGCAAAGGTGCATACAGCTCCATTTGTTTGAAGGATGATGTCTGAATAAACTGTGATTTACAAGGCATGCAGTGAGATTCATGCCATATTATGTAAATAGACCAGCAGCTAAACTCTTCTGCATTCATGGCATTGTCAACTTTTGTTAACATCACACAATCTTACATTTCACACTTCAGCAGCATTTTTTTTATTCATTTGTGGGACATGGGTGTCACTGGCTGGTCAGCATTTATTGCCCATCCCCTAGTTGCTATTGTTCAGAGGGCAGTTAAGAGTCAACCACGTTGCTGTAGTTCTAGAGACACATGTAGGCCAGTTTTCCCTCCCAAAAGAACATTAATGAACTAGATAGGGTTGTTCCGACAATCAACAATGATTATCAGTAGATTCCTAAGTACAGGTATTTTTTTTAAAAAGAGTGGCACGGTAGCACAGTGGTTAGCGTTGCTGCTTCACAGCTCCATGGACCTGGATTCAATTCCCGGTTCAGATCAATGTCTGTATGGAGTTTGTACTTTCTTCTCGTGTCTGCTTGGGTTTCCTCCAGGTACTCTGGTTTCCTCCTACATTCCAAAGATGTGCGAATTAGGTTGATTGGCCATACTAAAATTGCTCCTTAGTGTCCTGAGATGCATAGGTTAGAGGGATTAGCGGATAAATTATGCAGAGATATGGGTGTAAGCCATCGATGGGATTGTGGTTAGTGCAGACTTGATGGCCAAATGGCCTCTTTCTGCACTGTAGGGCTTTATGATGATTCTATGATTCAAATTTCACCATCTGCCGTGACTGGATTCGAATCCAGCTTCCCAGAACAAAAGATGAGTTTCTGGATTAACAGTCTAGTGATAACACCATTCGGTCATCTTCTCCCCATTATAGTTGCCACTAAGCACATCATTAACATACGGTGTCCACAGATGTCTGAATCAACTACAGTGCACGAGAGAAATCTCCTTCGCCATGTACAACCATCTACAACACCCAATGGTATTGTGATATAACAGTGCAAGAATTCCCAAAGCTCTGAGATGTACAGATGGCATTCTTGTGGTCCTATACATTTCTTCACATGATGCCACTGCCTACACTAATAAGTTATAAGGATTATACTCTCTTAATGTCCAGCTCATTCATAACCAGCAGTGCAACATTGCCGAAATCAATTTTTACTTTGAAGTAGCTATTCTCATTTTTAAAAACCCTGTACTTCCAAAGGTATTTACTTCCAGTGTGGGTAAATCTCAGGTGTTATCCATACCTATAGTTGAAAGCACCTCTATAATATCCAAAAATTTCAGCTAAAGCTAATTACAGGGAGAAGTGGTGGCGCCATGATATCGTCATGAGACTAGTAATCCAGAGACACATGGTAACAATCAAACGACCAGGCTTTGAATCTCACACAGCTTCCCCAAACTGTCTTACTAGTGACAATACAGCTTCTTTAAGTTGTCTAACTAGCAGCACACCACATTCCCAAGGTGTCTAACTAGAGGCACAAGCGTCTCCAAGCTGTCTAACGAGCGGCACAGAGTCTCCAAACTGTCTAACTGGCGACACACAGCATCCTCAAACTAACTAGTGACAAACTGCATCTCCAAGCAGTCTTAACTAGCGACACACTGCATCCTCAAACTGTCTTACCAGCGACACACTGATCCCCAAGCTGTCTAACCACAAACACACTGCATCCCAAGCTGTCTAACTAGTGATACAATGCATCTCCAAGCTATATAACCAGAAACTTATTGCATCTGCAAGCTATTTAACTAGTGACACACTGCATTTCCAAGCTGTCTAACAAGCGACACACAACTTCTCCAAACTTTCTAACCAAAGAACAAAGAACAAAGAATAATACAGTACAGGAAACAGGCTCTTTGGCCCTCCAAGCCTGCCCCACTCGTTGGTCCAACTTGACCATTTGTTTGTATCCCTCCATTCCCAGTCTGTTCATGTGACTATCCAGAAAAGTCTTAAACAATCCCTGTGTGTCTGCCTCTATCACCCTACTTGGCAGTGCATTCCAGGCCCTTACCACTCTGTGTAAAATACATCCCTCTGATGTCTGAGTTAAACCTTTCTCCTCTCGCCCTGAACCTGTGACCCCTCATGATCGCCACCCGTGACCTGGGAAAAAATTTCCCACTGTTCACCTCATCTATACCTTTCATAATTTATACACCTCTATTAGGTCTTCCCTCATTTTCCATCTTTCCAGGAAGAACAACACCAATTCTCTCCTCATATCTAAGACCCTCCATACCAGGCAACATCCTGGTAAATCTTCTCTGCACTCTCTCCAAAGCCTCCACGTCCTCCTGGTAGTGTGGCGACTAGAACTGTACGCAGTACTCCAAATGTGGCCTAACCAACATTCGATATGGCTGTAACATCAGACTCCAGTTTTTATACTCTATATCCTGTCCTATAAAGGTAAGCATGCCATATGCCTTCTTCACCACCTTCTCCATCTGTGCTGCCACTTTCAAGGATCTGTGGACATGCACACCCAGGTCCCTTTGTGTGTCCATATTCTTGGTAGTTCTGCCATTTACTGTATAATTCCCCCTTACATTAGTTTTACCAAAATGCATCACTTCGCATTTATCTGGATTAAATTCCATCTGCCGCATTTATCTGGATTAAATTCCATCTGCCAGCAATACACTACATCCCCAAGCTGTCTAAGTAACATCACACAGCATCTCCAAGCTGTTTAATTGACGAAACATTGCATCTCCAAGCTATCTAACTAGCGATGTACAGTGTCTCCAAACTGTTTAACTAGGAGCACACAGCGTGTCCAAACTGTCTAACTAGCAATACACTGTATTCCCAAACTGCATAACTAACAACACGTGGCATCCCCAAACTGTCTAACTAGTGGCAATAGCTCTCCAAGCTGTCTAACTAGTAGCACACAGCATCCCCAAGCTGTCTAACTAGCAGCACATAGCTTCTCCAAGCTGTCTAACTAGCGACATGTAACTTCTCCAAGCTGTCTAACTAGCGACACATAGCTTCTCCAAGCTGTCTAACTAGTGGCACATGGCTTCTTCAAGCTATCTAACTAGCAGCACAGAGTGTCTTCAGGTTGTCTAACTAGTGACAACAGCATCATCAAGCTGTCTAACTAGTGGCACACAGTATCTTCAAGCTGTATAATTAGCGACACACTGCTTCCATAAGTTGTCTAACTAGCAACACATAGCATTCCCAAGCTGTCTAACTAGCACCACACAGTGCCCTTGAGCTGCCTAACTAGCAGTACGTGGTTTCTCCAAGCTGTCTAACTAGCAGCACATACCATCCTCAAGGTGTCTAACTAGCAGCACACAGTGTGTCTCCAAGCTGCCTAAAACTCACCATGGTCAACAAGGTGAGGGCACATTGGGACCTAATACAGGTAAGAAATTGACAGGTTAGAAAAGCTTTACATCCTTTACTGAACTATACAGCTGCTTCCTTGCATAAATGAAATGCCTTTGCTCACAGGGCTCATTCTAAGAAAGTGTTTTCAGCACTCTGGAAGTGATTTCCAACATTTTGGAGGCCATTTCTGCTAAATTGAACTTATATGGCTTTGATTTACACTGTCTCGCCGTCAATTTTCTCAGCAGCAAAGGAATGACTGATGCAGAGCGAGAGAAACAGCACCAAAAGAATCAGGCAAATAACCAGCAGGGGGAACTGCTGCCTTCCCAGCCACATGCCTCTTCACAGACAAAAGATGAACACAGTGCTCCAGCAGAGATAGTAATATTCCCAAAACTAGATCTACAGGCAAAGGACAAGCTTTCTGGCCATAACTAAATAACAGTGACTTGGAAGGCTCAGACTTTCAGAGCAGGTCATTACTGACATCTGCAGCCTTCTTAAACAAGAACTCCTCCAAATCAGCCAGATGGACATGTGTTACTGGTGACTTTCAAGGTCATCACAGTCCTGATGCTTTGCACTTCTAGTTCCTTCTGATGATCTGCTGATGGAACCAACAAGATTTCACAAATCTGCTGCCCACAAGTGTATATACTGTGACCAATGCTGTGTATGCCAGAGCTACGAATTTCATTTAAATTGCTATTGATGAGGCCAGTCAGAAAGAGAGAGTTCACGGATATGCTGCAATGCCTGGATTCTCGCAGGTCTAGTCAGTCATAATTTGCACACGTGACAATCCAGCACCCTCAGATTATTCATCAATCGAGAGGATTTCCAATGCTTAACTGGTGTCTAACCACAGAACATAGAACATTACAGCACAGAACAGGCCCTTCGGCCTTCGATGCATTACATGAAAGACATTCATGCATGTCTGTGCAGCATATCCTAATGCCTTCAGTCTATGCTAGTCAAACTTCCACTCATCTTAGTACCTTCAACAGAGACATGGCTGCTGAGACCATTAAGAAACTATATAAGTAATACATAGAAAAGATGCTACAAGAGTCAGAAGAATGGTCATAGAGCAAGCCATGATGTTGTTGGAGATGTGATTCAAGTGCCTGACAAGATATGAGTGCACTTTTCAAAATGCACTGGCAAAGATGTTCTCATTGGAGGTGATAAAGTCAGAGAGTTCTACAGCACAGAAAAAGGTCCTTTCAGCCCATCATGTCTGTGCTGGCCATCAAGCATCTATCTATTCTGACCAATTTTCCAATACTTGGTTCACAGCCTTGTATGCTATAGCATGTCATGTGCTCAGAAAAGGCTTCTAAAAAGTTGCGACCTCAACCACCTTCCAGATTCCCCCATCCTTTGGGTAAAAGTGTTTTTATTAAACCCCCTCAAAATCTCCTGCCCCTTACCCTTTACCCACTAGGTATTGACCTCTCTGCAAAGGGGGGGGAGTTTCTTCATATCTACCCTACATTTGTCAGTTTCCCCCTCAGCTTTCACTGCGCCAAAAAAAACAATTCTAGCCTGACCAGTGTCTCTTCATAGCTGAAGCTCTCCAGCCCGGGCAACATCCTGGTGAATCTCCTCTGCAATCTCTTTAATGCAGTCGCATTTTTCCTATAGCATGACAAGCAGAACTGCACACAGTACTCGAGCTGTAGCCTAACAAATGTTTTATACAGCTCCATCATAACCTCCCTCCTTTTATATTCTATGCCTTGACTAATAAAGGCAAGCATCGCATATGCCTTCTTAACCACCCTGCTTACCTGACCTGCTGCCTTCAGAGATCTTTGGACATGCATCCAAGGTCCTTCTGGTCCCCTATATTTCCTAGAGTCCTACCATTCATTGTGTATTCCCTTGTCTTGTTACTCCTCCCAAAATGCATCATCTCATACAATTATGCTGCACTTTGCACAGCAGAGAGAATGGAGCTATAGCAGGAGGAAGACAATAAGTGCTCTGCAGTTTTTTAGGAGATGAGGAGCTTGATGTGGCCTGGGTTCCTGCAGTCACTTATGTAACCCTCAGAGATAGTTACATTGGATAATCAGTACACAACAATGCTGAACCACTGTTTGTTTCTAGCAGGATTGAATAAGCAGAATAGTATGAAGGGGCTCAGAATCCTCCCTTATATAGCAACGCATTGCAAATTATCAGGTATTGCTTCTATCCCTACCAACAACCTGACAAAGGCTGCATTTATTAAAAAGAGTCATAATCAATTTGACCACCACAGGCAATGCTGTAAGTTGCAGTTTAAAAAAAATTTTCACAGGATGTCAGAATCACTGACAAAGCCAGCATTTAATGCCCATCTATAATTGCACATGAAAAGGTGGTGGGGCACTACCTTCCTGAACAGCTGTAGTGTATGTATATGTATATAGATATATATATACATAGATAGATATATAAATAAATATATATTTGTTCTTTGAATGAGATGGGAATAGAGGGATATGGTACCTGGAAGAGTAGGGGGTTTTAGTTAAGTCGGGCAGCATGGTTGGTGCAGGCTTGGAGGGCCAAAGGGCCTGTTCCTGTGCTGTAATTTCCAATTGTTCTTTGTTCTATAGGTACACCCACGATGTTCTTAGGAAAAGAGTTCCAGGAGTTTGACCGAGCGACAGTGAAAGAATGATAATAGTAAATTCTTTTTCAATGTATTTGAAAAGGTGCTGGAATGTGGTGGCTAGGGGAGTTTCACAGTAACTTCATTACAGTGTTAATGCAAGCTTACTTGTGACAATAATAAATAAAGTTTAAAGTCAGGATTGTGGGTGACTTGGAGGGGAACCTCCAGGTGATGTTGCTCCCGTATATCTGGAAGCTTTTAGGTGATAGAGATTGCAGGTTTAGAAGTTAGGTGGGAGGGTGAGCTGTGAGGAGAATACTGAAATGCTTCAGCATGATTTGGACAGGCTGAGTGTGTGGGCATGTGCATAGAGATATAGTTTAATGTGGATAAATGTGGATATCCACTTTGGTAGCAATAATAGGAAGACAGATTATTATGTGTAAATTGAGATAGGTAGATACACAGCAGACCTTGGAATCTTCATGCACCAGTCACTGAAAATAACCATGCAGGCTCAGCAGGCAAGAAAAAAGGCAAATGGTATGTTGGCCTTCATAGCGAGAGGATTGAGGGATAGAAATGTTTTGCTGCGATTGTATAGGGAGTTTGTGAGGCCACATCTGGAGTATTCTGTGCAGTTTTGATGTCCTTGTCTAAGGAAGGATGTCCTTGGAATAGAGAGACTACAGCAAAGGTTTATCAGGCTGATTCCTGGGATGGCAGAACAGTCGTATGAAGAGAGACTAATTCATTTAGGATTATATTCATTGGAGGTTAGAAGAGTGAGAGGGAATCTCATAGAAACCTCTAAAATTCTAACAGACTTAGAGAGAATAGATTCAGAAAGAATGTTCTCAACGGTGGGGAAGTCCAGAACTCGGAGTCATAGCTTGAGGGTAAGGGATAAACCTTTTAGGATTGATGTTGGAGAAATTTCTTCACCCAGAGAGTGGTGAATCTGTGGAATGTACATACTACTGAATGTAATTGAAGCCAAAACTTTGTATGATTTCAAGAAGAAATAAAATATAACTCTAGGGGCTAAAGGGATCAAGGATATGGAAGGAAGGCGGGGGATCAGGATATTGAATTCCATGATCAAGATGAATGGTGGAGCAGGCTTGAAGGGCTGAATGGCCTACTCCTGCTTCTGGTTTATATGTTTCTATGTGCTGTTGAAGGAGTTATGGCCATGGCAGTTAACAGGTTAACGGATTTCTGGCACGATCTCTTCTCTGAAGCAATTGTTACTCAATTGAAATTACTCTTAAGCATTAATACTGGATAAGAGAATTGCTTTCTGAATACTAGTTTCTCCTACCGAGAACCATTTTCTTCCTCTCTCATCTAGTAGCTTGTCCTCCTCTGTGTGATCTCTCATCTTTTTCCAAATATCACCAGCATATGACAACAAATACTTTTCTCCAAGTAATGTTCAATTTCCAGTGGCTATCTTACCAGATCACCTATGTCTGGTAGTGACATATTTCAGTACAGGATTTTCAATAGAATCCATTGAACCACAAGATCCCTATAGTGCAGAAGGATGCCATTTAGCCAATCAAGTCCACACTGACTCTCCAAAAGAACATCTTATCCAAACCTATACCCTGCCCTATCCCTGTACCCTATGCATTTACCATTGCTAATCCACTTAAACTTATACATTTCTGGATATCGAAGGAGAATGTAGCATGGCCAATCTAACTAAACTACACATCTTTGGATGGTGGGAGGAAATCAGAGCACCCAGATGAAACCCACACACACACAGGCAGAATGTACGCAAACAGTCACACAAGGCTGGATACAAATCTGGGTCTCTGCTACTGTGAGGCAGCAGTACTAATGACTGTGCCACAATGCTGTGGCAGGATAAGAACAAGAGCCTTTGGTTTCATTATTTCTATGCAGCTAACATCAGATTCAGGCACACTCCTGATGGATGCGCTGGTTCAAGTGAATGTCCTTCTTCATGATGGTGACCCGCTTGGCATGAATGGTACATAGGTTGGTGTCCACGAAGAGCTCCACCAGGTAAGCCTCTTGCAGGGCCATGATGGCCAAAAGCGTAAGTCAGTCTTGAAATCCTGGGCAATCTCCTGCACTAGGCATTGGAAAAGCAGTTTGCAAATCAACAGCTCAGTGGACTTCTGGTAGTGGCAGATCTCCCGCAGGGCTACAGTGCCAGGGTGGTTTTTGAGAGGCTTCTTCACACCTCCAGTTACCGGGGCGCTTTTGCGAGCTGCCTTGGTAGCCAGCTACTTGCGAGGGACTTTGCCTCCAGTGGACTTGTGGGCTGTTTGTTTGTCCTGGCCATTTCCCTCCACTCTGCCTTGTCACGATTCTGTTGGCTTTCTGAAGAACAGCTAGACCACTCCCACTTGACTGTTTAATTAAATTTTAGCAAAGTTTAGGAACCTTCCAAAAATGTCCGTTAGATCAATAAATACTGTCATGTCAATAGACAGAAGGTATCTAATGATCCTTTAAATACCACTGCTCAAGGCACTCCTGCATTTCATTTAGTGCCACACTCAGTGATATGAAGTTGTCTGAATTGTACGTCACAAAATGCCAGATTGGCTTCAAATGAACAATGCACTCTGATTAACTTTATGATTTCACTGCTCTGCAAACGGTGGCAGCCATCACAAGCATAGAACATAAATATTACAGCGCAGTACAGGCCCTTCAGCCCTCGATGTTGCGCCGGCCAGTGGACTCTCTAACCTAAACTATTCCAATATCATCCATGTGCCTATCCACCGAACATTTGAATGCCCCCAAAGTAGGCGAGTCCACAACTGCTGCAGGCAGGGCATTCCACGCCCTCATCACCCTCTGTGTGAAGAACCTGCCTCTGACATCCGTCCTATAACTACCACCTCTTAATTTAAAGTTATGTCCCCTTGTGTTGGTCATCACCATCCGAGGAAAAAGGCTCTCACTATCTACCCTATCCAATCCCTTGATCATCTTATACGCCTCAATTAGGTCACCGCATAACCTTCTTCTCTCCAATGAAAATAACCTCAGGTCCCTCAGCCTTTCCTCATAAGGCCTTCCCACCATACCAGGCAACATCCTGGTAAACCTCCTCTGCACCCTTTCCAATGCTTCCACATCTTTCTTATAATGCGGCGACCAGAACTGTACGCAATACTCCAAGTGCGGCCGCACCAGAGTTTTGTACAGTTGTAACATAACCTCACGGCTCCTAAATTCAATCCCTCTACCAATAAAAGCTAACACACCGTACGCCTTCTTAACAACTTTATCAACCTGGGTGCCAACTTTCAAAGAGCTATGTACTTGTACCCCAAGATCCCTCTGCTCGACAACGCTATTAAGGGTCCTTCCATTAGCCCTATATTTCATATGCCTGTTATTCCTACCAAAGTGAATCACCTCACACTTATCCGTATTGAATTCCATTTGCCACCTCACGGCCCAGCTCTGCAACCTATCTATGTCCCTCTGCAAACTGTAACATCCATCCTCGCTGTCTACAACTCCCCCCACTTTGGTATCGTCAGCAAATTTACTAATCCAACCCTCTACACCCTCATCTAGGTCATTTATAAAAATGACAAACAGATGCACAAACTCCTTTACCAGGATGAGTTGTGTGCATTTCCCCTTGGCAGTGTGAGCATACATTTTAGATCACATTTTCTTATAAAATGAGCAATGAACAACCAAATACCCTCAAAATATTCAGTGATCACAACCTGCAGATTCCATGGGCATTCTCCTGATTGTTACTTCCTGAGGCACATGATAAACTCTAAAACATCTTCAGCATTCCTTAAACAATGTTACTTCCATAAAATCTTTACATTGTAAAAAGAACTAACAGTTATTTCCCTCTTCAAGTGTAAGTTACCTACCTGAAACTGAAATTAGAATTCTGGAAATAAGGTGGGGTATCAAATTCTTTAAGAGACATGCAACGGCGAACATCCTCCATAGTTGGCAGCTGGACACTACTTTTTTCCATGAAGTCCCTCCTGATTGGACCTTCATTTGTTCCATTGCAGAGAATGACCAAGCGGTTATAATCATCCAAACTACAAATTTCATATGAAAATCATAACAATAACCAATATTAGAATTTCAATATCAATGAGAAAATTTTTAGATCAATGGTGCTAACAATGATCATGTGATGAGTACTCAATGGCCATGTCCACATCTTTGTTCTTTTTGGGTACGTAAATATAAAATGAGAATAAGACAAAACGAAGAGAGGATAAACTTAGATTTTTCTTTGGTTATTGACTCTAAGCCACAGAGCAAATCAATTTTCATCAATATTGGGCTCTGACCTATAACGCAAAGGAAATTGATTCACATTATCGCACTAAGTGACTGAATTAATTTGTTAATTACAATTACTACATTAATCATGATAGTAAGACAATTACATCACTTGAAAAATGAATTTTAAAGGAACTTGCTCACATTGCAGTGAAACTCAATCCTTCTACGAAGCTGTGCCTGGAAGGGGTTTGGTTCTAAGAAGCAATCATGCTATTTCCAATCACAATGTACTTACATTGTAACATGATAATAGCAACACAGGATCTGCAAGTTCCCCATTATTATAACATATAGTTTTGATCTGCTATGTAGTAATGTAGAGAATTGAACTTACACAGAAAATCTGCACCCATTCAGGATGTGTTATAGAGTCATCAAGTTTTATAGCAGGGAAACAGGCCTTTTGGCCCAACTTAAACCCCTAAGCTAGTCTCAATTGCCCACATTTGGCACCTAACCCTCTGTACCCATGTTACCCATATAACTAAATGCTTTTTGAAAGAAAAAATTATACCAGCCTCTACTACTATCTCTGGTAGCTTGTTCCAGTAGTATGCGGGGCAAAGTTTCGCAGCTTGTCTGCGTCCTGAGCGCAAGTTGAGAATATGTATTCCATTTGACACTCACCACCCTCTGTGTGAAAAAATTGCCCCTCTGGACACTTTCGTATTTCTCCCCTCTCACCTTAAACTATGCCCTCTAGTTTTAGACTCCCCTATCTTTGGGAAAAGATATGAATTATCTAGCTGATCTTTGCCTCTCATTATTTTATAGAATTCTTTAAGATCCCCCCTAAGCCTACTATGCTCCAGAGAAAAAAGTCCTAGTCTATCCAGCCTTTCCTTATAACTCGATCCATCAAGTCCCAGCAGCATCCTAGTAAATCTTTTCTGCACTCTTTGTAGTCTAATAATATTCTTTCTATAATAGGGTGACCAGAATTGTACACATTATTCTAAGTATGGCCTCACTAATGCCTTGTACAATTTCAACAAGATGTCCCAATTCCTGTATTCAATGTTCTGATCAATTAATCCAAGCATGCCGAATGTCTTCTTCACCACTCTGTCCACCGATACCTCCACTTTCAAGGAACTATGAACCTGTACCCCTAGATTTCTTTGTTGTCTAATTTTTCTCAACGCCCTACCATTAACTGAGTAATTCTTGCCTGGTGTGATCAACGAAAATGTATCACCTTGCATTTATTTAAATTAACTCCATTTGCCATTCGTCAACCCACTGGCCCAATTGATCAAGATCCCATTGCAATCCTAGATAACCTTCTTCACTGTCCATGTGATTATGTGTGGAATAAATTAATAAATTATATATTTATAATGAATAAATAATATGGATAGAATAAATTAATGGCATCAGAAAGTAATTTAGGCAAAAGATATTCTGAGTGATGATGGACTTAATGACCTTCTAGCCAGAAAGAAATATATTGTGTTTATATCATGCTTTTCAAAACCTTGAAATGTCCCAAGTTCTTTACAGCCAGTTAAGTACTTTTGAGGTTCAGTCATTGCATCATTGTAAGATTTCATTAGTGCTTAACTCAGTATATCTATATATTCGATCACTAACCTATTGCATACAATCTCCCACTGCGAGAACCTGGAACTTTGATTTATTAATGTTGGGTTATCAAGGCGCATAGATCCCAACAAAGGTGCTGTGCAGACATCACAGTCATTTCTTCCCGTGGCAAAATTCCAATATGGAAGCGCAAATGATTCATTTCTTATCAGTTTCTGAGAGGTAGAAATTGGATTATACTTCAGTATCAAAAATATACATTAAGTTAAATATACATGGTTCGGTGATATGGAATATTTGTGGTTAAGCATACTGTGCCATGGAATGATACAAAATAACATCTTTGTTTGTATATTCCCACATAACAAATTCCCAACTTCAGGCTGAGCTATGATAGAACATAGAACATAGAAAAATTACACACAAACAGACCCTTCGGCCCACAAGTTGCGCCGATCACATTGCTACCTACTGGACTTACTATAACGCTCAATCCTATTAAGTGTCATGTTGAAGGGTTAGACACTGGATCAAAAATGGAAGTATATACTTTAGAGGATCATCTTCACCACATTTGCCTAAAAATGACTTAATTACAAAACATTTTTTGAATTAAGTTGTAATGGTATATGGATAAAAGACATGAGGAAACAGGTCACAAGAACACCATGGACAGAATTTTGTAGTACTCTGCTAGCGGATCTGCAGGCATGGGGTCTGTAAAATCCCACGGGTAGCTTTCCCTGCCGCCTCCCACCCAGCTTCATCTTATCTACAATTTTACATGGGGCCTTTGCCCTCTTTGATGCCTTAAGTGGCTCACCTGACAATTTTGAAATTTGTGGGAGAGGTTCAGGGGCAGAGGGAAGTCAAAATGGTCATCCTGCTCAGGCCAAGGGTGAGAAAGAGGAAACACATCCGTCATGGCCTCATCCCAAATCAGTCATTCCCCTCCTGATTCCCACAAGTTTTACATCCCACCTGTGCTCCCTCTAGCCTCTTGATTAAAAGCCTACTTCCTTTCCCTACATCCCGGGACCTCTTGCTTCCACACCATGAGACTCCCACACAATCTGATTCTGCACTCCAAGACTTAGAACCTGTGGATTACTTGTTCTATGTTCTAATTGTAGTCTCAGCCTTGTCTCTGCTGATATTGTTTGGGCTTTGTAGCTGCTAACCAATCAAGTAGGCTGCTATCTCTCTGAGGTGAGGTTTCCACATCAATGATCAAAAGTCTCATCTCCAGCCTATGAATATTCCTTAGAGCATGAAGTGCTTATAGGACTGCAATAATCAGTGGGGGTACATTCCCCACTGAATTTTCAGGTCCTGGAATGGGAAACCTCACAATCCAAAACATCAAGCCCATTAATTTAATGACCATTTTAACTAGAGTTACAAAACAAGGCATATTAAGAATGATCAAAGGTAGTGTGTAACATTATTTTCTGGATTCAAATCTTCTCTCTTTTTATTTCCTATCTATTGAACCCATTGTGAGTTAAAAACAAATCATTGCACTAAGCTAGACTATAGGACTGCCCAACCTGCAAATCTCTCTCCAGCAACATTAAATGGTAACGATGCCAAGTAAGAAAAGCTGGACCTTTGTGAGAAAAATCAATAGCTTTAAATGCACGACCAGGTCCTGTAACATCAAAAGAAAAAAGACAAAATGTCACATTAAGTAAATTCATCACTGAAAATGAGAGTTGGCAAATTACGATAGTCGATATCAATCCAAGATTTGTCAACTGTACACAGACAACTGTCATTAGATGTAGATAAATCTCTTCAATAAGAACTCCATGTAGATAAAAATATGATTATGTTTAACTTGTATTAACTTGTATTTACAGGCCCGTTGAAAAGTACTCCTTTAACAAAACCTCCATCTTGAAAGATCCTTGTTTAAAATGCATTATACATAATCTAGGATTTGTGAGACCAAACACTGTCACTGCATTCATTATTTCTCAGTCTTACCATCAAAACTAGCTTTCTGAAAACAAATGTGTCTTGAATAGATTTTTAATATTGTCCAAATCCAAATCTTTTGGTGTTGAGATTAAATGTTAAAATCTATTCTGTTCTTCATTAAACTGAATAATCATCCAAATTAATAAATTTCTGATTAACAGAAAATGTATGGCAGATGAGAGATTAAATTAAACAGTGTGCAAATTGATTTCTAACAATGTTAATAGAGTTTTGCAAAAGCAATGGAAATTCAGCTTGTCCTGATAGAAACATTTTCAAAGGGTGGGATTTAGCGGCCGTAATAGATATGGGCACAAATCCCGTAGTGGCTGTTAAATCTCGCAAGAGGCCAAATACGGGATTTACGTGGCGAGATTTCTGATTGCAATCTTCTGGGCCCCACCCTGATTATGTGATCAGATTCATGCTCAGGAAGGGCACGAATCTGATTTGCATGGATTTGAATCTGTTACTATGTACTTAGCATGATTAATGTCGCATCTTCAGCCAGCATTGAATCTTCTTACCAACTAGGCTTAATGCCATGCCTGTGTGAATTACTACTGTTTTTAAAAATGGCAACCAAGCACCATCATCTCCTAGAGGAAGGTCCATGGGGGCTTGGGGGTTTGGAGGAGGACTTGAGAGAAAGAGCAGGGCTGCTACTGGGGACATAAGACTGCACTTGCAGATTCCAGGCATCCAGTAGTCTGTGTGAAAAACTACCCTTGCACTCCCTTAAACTTTCCTTCTCTCACCTTGAACCTGTGCCCACTTTTAATTGACACTTCCACCCTGGGAAAAAGCCTTTGGCTAGCCACCCTGCTTATGCCTTTCATAATGTTGTAGGCCTCTGTCAGATCTCCCCTCAGCTTCTGTCTTTCCAGTGAAAACAATCCTGGTTTATTCAACCTCTCCTCATAGCCACCACCCTCAAGACCAGGCTACATCTTGATGAATCTTCTTTGCACTCTCTCCAAAGTTTCCACATCTTTCTGGTAGTGTGGTGACCAGAACTGCATGTAATACTCCAAATCTGGCCTAACCAAGGTTCTATACAGCTGCAACATGATTTTGTAACTCTTGTACTCAATACCCCAACTGATTAATGCAAACATATCATATGTCTTCTTAAATCACGTTAGCCAGTTTTGTTGCCACTTTTAGAGAATTGTGAACTTGCATGCACAGATCTCTCTGTATGTTATTGTTCCTAGGGATTCTGCCATTTAGATCCTCCAAACTGCATCATCTCGCATTTGTCCGGATTAAACTCCATCTGCGTCCAATTCTCTAAACTATTTATATCCTGTTGTATCCTCTGACAATCCTTCTATTAGCAATTCCACCAATCTTCATGTCATTTGCAAACTTATTAATCAGACCACCTGCATTTTCGTTCAGATCATTTATATATACTACAAACAACAGAGGTCCCAGCACTGATCCCTATGGAACACCACCGGCTACAGATTTCCATTCTGAAAAACACCCTTCCAATACTACTCTTGTCTTCATCTAGCCAGCCCAGCTGAATCCCTGTGATTTAGTTTTTGTACCAGTCTGCCATATGGGAAGTCTATTCTCCCATCAGCTCAGCTCGTTCTGAGCAGAGGCCTGTTCTGCTCCTCTCCTGTGAGCTCCAGAGTTCCCTCCTCAAAAGGAGTCAGGATTCTCAGCTTGGACATTCCATTACTCATCTCTCACTCGCAGAAATTGTGGGATATATATGGTAATGATGAGAGCTGGCTGCCAGGTGGATTACATGTTGCTAATACTGGCATGTGTGGGCACTGCTTGTAATCAGAGAGGGATTCTGATGAGGATTGCCGTGAGTTGTGAGGCAGCTTGTGGGAGGTTGCGTGTTGGGGCTCTGTGAGGTAGCGGCATATAGCATTAAGATGACATTCCGAGGTGATATGGAAAGGTGGAGTGGGGTGAGAATATATGGAGCACTTACCCTTTCAAAACAGGCAAAACAGGTTATTCATCTTCTTCTAACACTGCACCCTGTCCTCTTGGTCAAGCTGTTGATACTGACCTTAAGAACTAGGAGCAGAAGCAGGCCATCTGTTCCCTCAAGTCTGTTCCACCATTCAATCTTTTCATGATCTTTTCATGGACTCAGCTCCATTTACCTGCCAGCTCACCATAACCCTTAATTCCTTTACAGTTCAAAAACCTATCTTTTGCCTTAAAAACATTATAGAATTGAAGCACAATAAATGGATTCAATAGAACAGATACAGAGAACCTCCAGTGGAGAAATCCAGAATAAAGGGGCAGAATCTCAATATTAGAGGAGGATCCTTTGGGAGCAAAAGTAGGAAACACTTCCTCACACAAAGTAAAATAGAAATATGTAGCTCTTCCCAAAGGGACGACAGATACTGGGTCAATTGAAATTTTCAACGTTAAGATGGATAGATTTTTGTTTGGGAATAGTGTCAGTGGATATCAAGTAAAGGCAAATCAATGGGATTAAAATACTGATGTAGAGATGCCGTCGTTGGACTGGGGTAAACTCAGTAAGAGGTCTGACAACACCAATTTTAAATCCAACAGATTTATTTGACAGTAAACTTGCTAGCTTTCGGCGTTTGTGCCTTCGTCAGGGGAATGAGGTGTTCTGGTCTCCAAAAGCACACATATCAGCACAGACAGTTTACAGATTGCTGATTAGAATGCGAATCCTTACACCTAACATGCTATTCAAGTCTTAAAGTGGCTAACAATGTGAGTAGAAGGAACACTGAGCACAGGTTAGAGAGATGTGTATTGTCTCCAGACAGCACAGTAAGTCAGGTTTTTTGCTAACCCAGACAAGTCATGGGGGTTACAGATAGTGTGACATGAAGCCAAGATCCCTGTTAAGACCGTCCTCATGTGTGCGGAACTTGGCTATCAGTCTCTGCTCAGCGGCTCTGCGCTGTCATGTGTCGTGAAGGCCCCCTTGAAGAATGTTTACCCGAAGGTTGTGACCGCTGAAGTGTTCGCCAACAGGAAGGGAACAGTTTTGCCTGGTGATTGTCGAGCGATGTTCATTCATCCGCTGTCATAGTGCCTGCATGGTCTCCATGCATGATCTGCATGGGCAGTCTTAACAGGGATCTTGGCTTCATGTCACACTATCTGTGACCCCCATGACTTGCCTGGGTTAGCAAAAAACCTGACTTACTGTGCTGTCTGGAGACAATACACATCTCTCTAACCTGTGCTCAGTGTTCCTTCCACTCACATTGTTAGCCACTTTAAGACTTGAATAGCAGGTTAGGTGTAAGGACTTGCATTCTAATCAGCAATCTGTAAACTGTCTGTGCTGATATGTGTGCTTTTGGAGATCAGAACACCTCATTCGCCTGACGAAGGCACAAACGCCGAAAGCTAGCAAGTTTACTATGAAATAAATCAGTTGGATTTAAAATTGGTGTTGTCAGACCACTTATTAAAATACTGATCAGCCATGCTTTAGTTGAATGAACTACCTCAAGGGCTGAATGGCTCATACATATACTTGTGTTTGCAGAATAGTAATCCATGGCAAAAACATAGGATCCTGGAAAACTTTGGGAGACGATATCCTTTAACTGTCTGCAAACACGACTAATACATTCATACAGCTTGTTCATTGTCATGATACAAATACAATAAGCAAATCTATAGGTATTCTACCAAAATACGGAGTGTTTGCTTTTATTGGTAGGGGGATTGAATTTCGGAGCCGCAACTGAACAAAACTCTAGTGCGGCCGCACTTGGAGTACTGTGTACAGTTCTGGTCTCCGCATTATAAGAAAGATGTGGAGACATTGGAGAGGGTATAGAGGAGGTTTACCAGGATGTTGCCTGGTATGGAGGGCAGGTCTTATGAAGAGAAGCTGAGGGATTTGAGGTTGTTTTCGTTAGAAAGAAGGCGGCTAAGAGGAGACCTTATTGAAACATATAAGATGATTAGAGGTTTAGATAGGGTGGACAGTAAGAGCCTTTTTCCTCAGATGGAGAAAGCTAGCACGAGGGGACATAGCTTTAAATTAAGGAGTGGTAGTTATAGGATGGATGTCAGAGGTAGGTTCTTTACCCAGAGAGTGGTAAGGGTATAGAATGCCCTGCCTGCTGCAGTTGTAGATGCAACAAGTTTGGTGGCGTTAAAGAGGTTAGTAGATAAGTTTATGGATGAAAAGGGAATGGTTTAGGTTAGAGGGTCATTGCTTTCTCTTAATTGGTCGGTGCAACATCGAAGGCCAAAGGGCTTGTTCTCGCTGTAATTTTCTAATGTTCTAAAAAAAAATGCCAATTAATTACTCATTTCACACAGCTAAATTCTTACCAGGTCTACTTTAAAATAAAATTGTTAATACAGACAGGAGCTCTAGAAATTAAGCTGCACTTGATAACTAACTTAAAAAAGTGTACAACTAACCCAGAAGTGTATCTCTTGTGGAGTAGTAGTGAAGCCACACAAAATAATTGTATATTGTGACATTTGCGACTTGTGGTTGGGTTCCATTAGGCCCCAGTATAGTCAGCCAGTGCTGAGTAGCAATTACATAATCTGGGTGGATTGTAGTTTTGGCTTGATCCAATGCATCCAAGAACTGCTGTTGCTCCTCTGGGGTCAATGAGAGAATATTTTTTCTAATCACTGCTGCTTTTCTCAGGTCACAGTTTTGGCCAGTCCATCCAAATTTGCACTCAGCACAGTTATATCCGGCATAGTTTCCTATTTAAGTGAAGAAAGAATTTTCAACAAGTTACAGAGAATGATCATTTCATATTAACCATACTGATTTTATTATTAAGCTATCAGTGCAGATCTCATTCAACTGGGATGATAACACTACCACGGACAGTCCAACTGCTTATACTGCTTGACATCATCCCACACATTTAATATAGAGTAACATATTCATTTGCTCTTTCTATTGCTTCCAAAAATTAGTCATGCAGAATCAACTCTTTACTTTCATTCTGCTGAAAATATCATTCTTAGTGAACATTGAAATGACTCTTTATTTTCTTCATCCAGTTAGCTTACTGCTGATGTAAGCCTTTTGCTGATCTGACTGCCCTCAAACTATTCATCAATAAAATCTCCTTTAGTTTTGATCAGCCCAGAAATTCTGTTCAATTCCGCGAAGGCAATTCAAATTCTCCTGCCATATTTCTTTTACATTGTCTGTCCCGTTAACCACTGGTTCATATTTGCCTTAGGCATAAAATCTTACTTTGTAAAACAATCCCACTTTGTAGTCTTCAAATGCTTTGCAATTCAACCATATCATAACTATCCAATGATGCAATCCATATTTAGCTCCATTGTGAATGAATGGCAGGAATTCTCTGACATTGCCGTGGCTGAGATTCTCCATGCCCACTACAGTGAACGGAGTTTTCGCTGAGTGCCAAATTCTCCATTTATCCTCTGCCATTTCTGCCAACTCCAACGTGATACCACCAGCAAACACATCTCTCCCTCACTCCTCCATCAGCATTTCACAGAGACTGTTCCGTCTGGGATATCCTACTCCACTCCTCCATTACACCACCGATAGCGACTGCACATGCAAATCACAAAAGGAGCAACCATTTCCCCTTTACCTGCTACCTGCTCACCACTTAAGGGCCTAAACACTCTTTTCAAGTGAAGCATCACTTCACGTACATCTCCTTTTAAATCTCCTTTAAAAGCAATACCACATTCATTGCTTCTAATGTGGTCAACCCTAAATTGAAGAGATTAAACACAGATTGGGTGGCCGCTTTGCTGATCACATTCAGTCCACCCACAAGCAGGACCCAGACCTTCCTGTTGCTTGCCATTTTAACACATCATTCTGATCTCTTGTCCGTATGTCCTTCTTTGACTTATTGCAATATGAATCCCAATATAAACTAAGAAACAGCACCCCATCTTCTGATTAGACACTTTACAGCTTCCAGACTTAATATTGAGTTTAACAACTTCAGAACCTGAGCTCTCCCTTCTACCTTCATCCCATCCATTTATTTTAATTTTATTTCATTTTATTTATTTATTATTTGCATTTCTGACTCCCCCACCCATCTGGACATGTCTCAGGGTGTCTTTAACAGTCTGCTCATCTTTGAGCTGCTATTTACACCTTCTGATCTCTTGATGGCTGCTTTCAGCACCCTTCTTAGTCATGATTGGCAATCAAGTCGATGAGGTTGTTAAGAAGGCATACGGAGTCTTGGCTTTTATTGGTAGGGGGATTGAATTTCGGAGCCGCAACGTCATGTTGTAACTGTACAAAACTCTGGTGCGGCTGCACTTGGAGTATTGTGTACAGTTCTGGTTGCCACATTATAAGAAGGATGTGGAGGCATTGGAGAGGGTACAGAGGAGGTTTACCAGGATGTTGCCTGGTATGGAGGGAAAGTCTTATGAGGAAAGGCTGAGGGATTTGAGGTTATTTTCATTAGAGAGAAGGAGGCTAAGAGGTGACCTTATTGAGGCATATAAGCTGGTCAGAGGATTGGATAGGATGGACAGTGATAGCCTTTTTCCTCGGATGGAGAAGGTTAGCACAAGGAGACATAGCTTTAAATTAAGGGGTGGTAGTTATAGGACAGATGTCAGAGGTAGGTTCTTTACCCAGGGGGTGCTAAGGGCATGGAATGCCCTGACTGCAGCAGTTGTAGATGCGCCAAGTTTGGGGGCGTTTAAGTGGTCAATGGATAGGTTTATGGATGAAAAGCGAATGGTTTAGGTCAGAGGGTCACTGCTTTTTCTCAATTGGTCGGCACAACATCGAGGGCCGAAGGGCCTGTTCTGCGCTGTAATGTTCTATATTCTATGACCACTATCATTTACAGGACCTTTGCCTATGACATCTTTGTCATCCTAATTTTCTATTGTCTTCAGCCCTGATGATGATTGGCGCTATTATCTTTCCACAGTTGCTGCAGACCTGCTGAGATTTTCCAGCATTTTCTGTTTCTTTCTCAAAATTTTTAACATGGACTGAGGTGGTTCTGAATGCTAATCACTCCAAATTGACCTGCATGGGGAGATACAGACATAGCCAAGACATCTTTGGTTGAAATAATCTCAATGTTGGTCCATGTTTACACTGATGCAGTTTCCTTCTCTGATGAATGCTTCAATTCTGTGAATCTGATTGGATTTAATTTGGTACCAAAGTAAACCATTAAAAGGCAAGGGTCATGCCAGAGGCTAAAGAACATGTCATTTGGATAATTGCACCGGACCTGAGCTAAACATCTAATGTTTCTGATTGCTTGGACCATGTTGTAATGTTGCCCAGCGTGACAGTGCATGATTGTTCAAAACTATACTACATCTATGTATTGCTCAAGTTCAAAACGAAGCTAAATAACTTTACTGATTTTTAAACAATGTTCCTTTGATGCAGTATAGAACAGTTAACTTTATTTGTGAAAGATCATTGCACAAAAAACTGCAATTTAACAGTAAACCATCAACATCACAAGACTGGAGACTTCACTAACAGCAACACAACCTGATATAAGCTAAATTTGCTCAAATGTAATTTAGGTGGTGAGTGCTCAGGTTGAGAATACCATCAGTAACCTTCAAAACAATTTCAAGAATAGACACACACACAGACACCTAGGTATGTCGATTCAGTACAAAACCACTTAATGTGACGTTTTTAACAATGTTCCCAACAAGACAGAATCCCAAATGCCATTTAATCTCATATATGTAACAGATACAAAATGGGTTCATTAATTCTATCCTTATTTTGAGCTCTTCAACAAAAACCCTACAGTTTTCTATCTTTCTAAGTTCATGTGGCAGGCTCTTTATCTGGGGGACATTGAGCGCCTTTTGGAGTTTGTGTGGGATACATTGTGCTCATTCTTCTGCTGCAAATTCTTTATCCTGAGGCTTTACCCAGCAGAATTTCATAATTTTGTCTTTTTTTAACACAAAGCCCAGTCTATACAATTGCTTTAGATTTCAACATATATAACAGAGCTGTTATTTAAAATCACCATGGAAGAAGATTTATACCGAATGGAGTCACCTTAAAGACTTTAGATCAGTGTTTTCTTGCTCTAAGGGGACTCGACCATTCAGAGCCTGATGTGATTCTGCATTGCCTGCTGAAAGCTTATTAATATTTCCTGAACCTATCAGCAAATGCAGAGATATCAGGGTCTGATTGAAGCTTCCATAGCTACCAACCAGCATGGGGCCCCGTTATTGGTGGGGCCCCATGTCTAGGCACAGTGTGTTTCATTGCATCACTCCTCTGGCTATGATTTTATTGAATGGTGGGTCAAGCTCGAGGATGTAAATGGCCTAGAACTGTTCTTTTGATCTTATGGTCAATCTCAGCTCTGGATTTCCCTTCCTAAACCTCATTGCCTCTCCATTTCTTTTCTGCTTTAATACTCAAGAAACCAGCTTGTCCGAGTATTGAACTAATTCCCTTTTTGAAAGCAGCCATTGAATCCATATCCACTATTCTATCAGGCACTACATCCCTAATCATTGCATAAAAAAGGTTTGCCTTATCCCTGGATCTTTAAATCTGTGCCCTTTTTGTACCAACCTTTATATCAGCAGAAAAAAACTCCTTTTTATTTACCCAATCTAAACCCTTCATAATTTTAAATATCCCTATCAAATCCCCTTTTATCCTTCACTGCTGTATGGTAAATAACCCTATTTCTGTCTGTCCACATAATTGGAATCCCTCATCTCTGAAACTGTTCTAATAAATCTCTTCCATACCTCCTTCAAAGCCTTCACATCCTGGTAAAAATATGGTGTGCAGAATCAGACACAGGCAGAGGTTCAGCATATCTTATTGTCTAACTTACTGTACGCAGTGCCTCTATTTATGAAGCTTAGGAGTCCATAAGTTTATTAATTGCTTTGCTAACATATATTATCATTGTTAAAGATTTGTGCAAAACATCCCAGGTTTGTCTCTTCTTTCACCCTCTTTATTATTGTACCATTTATCTTGAATTGTTCTTCCTCCTTATCTCCTACCAAAATGTATCATATCACATTTTTGTGTTTCATCTGCCATGTGTGCGCTCATTCCACCAAATTACTATCCCAGTCACTGTTTACTACACTTCCAAATGTTGTACCAACTGCTGATTTTGAAATTTTAACCTGTAATTTCAAGGCCAATGTCATTAATGTATTTAAAAGATAGCAGTGATTCTAGTACTGATCCATTGTCTACCTTCTTCCGGTCTGAAAAACAAATAGTCATCATAACTCTCAGTATTGTGTCTGGTTTCTGTGTTATAAAAAGGACATAAGGCCACAAAGGGTTCACAAGTATCATACCATGATTTATCAGTAAGAACTGAACGTGATGGATTTCTTTAGAAAGTAGAGAAGGGGCTGAGGTGGTCTGACATAGGTCTTTAAGGTAATGAAAGAAATTGATATGGAAAACATGGGAAAATATTTGTACTTGTCCAAAATTCAGTGCCATAAATAGGAGATGATCACTAACAAATCCAATAGGGAATTCATGAAAAATTTCTCCACCCAAAGAGTGATAAAAATATGCAATATGCTAACAGAATTGAATGGATTAACATGGATGCATTTAGAACCACAGAATCCTCACAGTGCAAGTGGTGGTTTCCGGCCCATTGAATCTGCACCCACTCTCTGAAAAAAACATCTCACCAAGCCTGAGCCTGAGCCCAAGCCCCTCTCAAGCCCCCCCACCATCCCCATCCTATTGAGATATTGATAGATGCAAGAGTGGGCAAAGAAGTGGCAGCTGGAGTTCAATCCAGATAAGTGTGAAGTAGTTCATTTTGACATATCAAATAGGATGGCAGAATACAATATTAATGGTAGGACTCTTGACAGTGTGGAAGATCAGAAGGATCTTAGGATCCAAGTTCATAGGACATCCAAAGCAGCTGCACAGGTTGAAGCTGTGGTTAAGAAGGCATATGGTGTACCGACTTTTATCAATCGAAGAATTGAGTTTAGGAGTTGAGAGATAATGCTGCAGTTATATAGGACCCTGATCAGACCACACTTGGAGGACTGTGCTCAGTTGTGGTTGCCTTATTACAGGAAGGATGTGGAAGCCATAGAAAGGGTACAGAGGAGATTTACAAGGATGTTGCCTGGATTGGAGAGCATGCCTTTTGAGGATGGGTTAAGGGAGTTCGGCCTTTTCTACTTGAAGAGATGAAAGATGAGGAGTGACCTGATAGAGATGTATAAGATGTTGAGAGGTATTAATCGAGTGGATAGTCAGAGGCTTTTTCCCAGGGCGAAGTGATTGCCACAAGAGAACATAGGTTTAAGGTGCTAGGGATTAGATGTAGAGGAGATATCAGGGGTAAGTTTTTCACTCAAAGAGTAGTGTGTGCACGGAATGGGCTGCCAGCAATGGTGGTGGAGGTGGATTCGATGGGATCTTTTAAGAGACTTTTAGATAAGTACATGGAAGTTAGTAGAATAGCTAAGTAGCTAAGTCTAGTAATCTCTAAGGAAGGGACACGTTCAACACAACTTTGTGGACCAAAGGGCCTGTAACTGTGATATAGTTTTTCTATGTTTCTATTCCTATACCCTGTAACACCATGTATTTACCATAGCTAATTCACTTAACCTACTTCTCCACTGTGTCATCCCTTTAAGGGGAAGCTAGGTGAGCAGATGAGAAAGAAAGCAATGGAAGATGATTTGAAGTAGTGGACGAGAAATAAACTGCATAAATTTACATTGAACAAATGGGCAAAAGGTGATTTCTGACGTAACTGCACAATTGTACATAGACTCATAGAATCCTTACAGTGTGGAAGGAGGCCATTTGGTCCATTGAGCCTGCATGCACTGACAACAATAGTACCCAGGCCTTATCCCTATAACTCCATGTATTTGCCCTCTGATACTAAGGGGCAATTTAGTGTCATAACAGCATGAAAATGGAAGTCCTCTGCTCTGGTCTTTTGGGTCAGTTTGGCACTGCAATCAAACACCACCAATTTTTTTGACAGGTGGGAGCTGTGCATCGGTAGAGGGGTAGACAATCAGTGTGGGGTGAAGCCGGCTTCAGAACATTCAGGTGCCATTGTGTAGGATGCCCAATCGCCTCCTGAGGCACCCCCTCCCCTACCACTTGGGACATCAGAAACTGCCCACATCATCGTGGCATTGTCACCCTGTCCCCACATCAACATGGGTCACCGGCATTAGGAGCCTCTCAGCGGATCCTCTGGTGGACGTTCGACATGCCGTCCCTGTCACGACTTCCTCCATGATTTCCCTTGCATGTCCCTTCTGCATGCATCCCCCTGCACGACTCCCCCTGCCCCTTGCATAGGATCCTGTTGTTGTGCATAATCCCCGCGCCTCACTCAGGCTCCACCCGCACCTCTTGACACTGCTCTGACACGCTTTAGAGTCCAGTTGGCACTACTAGAGTGCCAGGTGGGCACTGTCAGGCTGGCACTACCCAATGGGCACTATCTCGTCATGCTCCTGACCTTCTGGGGGCTTCACTGGCCTCCGATCCCTCTGGCGTGGGTGTGGCACCTGGTCTCCACCACTGCAGATCAGTAGCAATTTCGACAGTCTGATAGTGCGTCAGCAAGGAGGGAACCATCCGGGAGGGTGGGAGCAACTGTACTGATTTAGGTAGATTTAAATCTAGTCATCTTTATGTTTGTGGCCTTTCTGGGTGTGAAGCCATTCTTGACAGTAAAATGAGTCCGGGCACATAGAACATAGAACATAGAACATTACAGTGCAGAATAGGCCCTTCGGCCTTCGATGTTGCGCCGACCAATTAGGAACAAGCAGTGACCATCTAACCTAAACCATTCCCCTTTCATCCATAAACTTATCTACTAACCTCTTAAACGCCACCAAACTTGGCGCATCTACAACTGACGCAGGCAAGGCATTCCATTCCCTTACCACCCTCTGGGTAAAGAACCTACCTCTGACATCTGTCCTAAAACCACCACCCCTTAATTTAAAGCTATGTCCCCTCGTGCTAGCTTTCTCCATCCTAGAAAAAAGGCCATCACTGTCCACCCTATCTAAACCTCTAATCATCTTATATGTTTCAATAAGGTCTCCTCTGAGCCGCCTTCTTTCTAACGAAAACAACCTCAAATCCCTCAGCCTCTCCTCATAAGACCTGCCCTCCATACCAGGCAACATCCTGGTAAAGCTCCTCTGTACCCTCTCCAATGCCTCCACATCTTTCTTATAATGTGGGGACCAGAACTGCACACAATACTCCAAGTGCGGCCGCACTAGAGTTTTGTACAGTTGCAACATGACGTTGCGGCTCCGAAATTCAATCCCCCTACCAAAAAAAGCTAAGACTCCGTATGCCTTCTTAACAACCTTATCGACTTGATTGCCAACTTTCAGGGATCTATGCACACATACACCAAGATCCCTCTGTTCATCAACACTATTAAGAGGCCTACCACTAGCCCTATACTCTACACATTTGTTATTCCTGCCAAAGTGAATTACCTCACACTTTTCCACATTAAACTCCATTTGCCACCTCTCGGCCCAGCTCTGCAACTTGTCCAAGTCTCTCTGCAAACTATAACACCCCTCTTCACTATCTACCACTCCTCCGACTTTGGTGTCATCCGCAAATTTACTAATCCATCCTTCAATACCCTTATCCAGATCATTTATAAAAATTACAAACAGCAGGGGCCCCAAAGCAGATCCCTGAGGTACACCACTTGTAACCGAACTCCATGATGAATAATTTCCATCAACCACCACCCTCTGTCTTCTATCGGCTAGCCAATTCCTAATCCAATTAGCTAAATCACCCTCAATCCCATACATCTGCATTTTCTGCAGAAGCTTTCCATGTGCCACCTTATCGAACGCCTTACAAAAGTCCATATATACCACATCAACTGCCTTACCCCCATCCACCTCTTTGGTCACTTTTTCAAAAAACTCAATAAGGTTAGTAAGGCACGGCCTACCCTTCACAAAACCATGCTGACTATCTCCAATCAATTCATTTCTCTCTAAATAACTATAAATCCTATCCCTAATAATTCACTCCAATACTTTGTCCACAACAGAAGTAAGACTCTGAGAGATGACATTGCTGGGCCTCTGACACAAATCTTTGTCTCTTCTTTGGACACAGGGGAGGTCCCAGAGGACTGGCAGATTGCAAATGTAGTACCGTTGTTTAAAAAGGGTCAGAGGGATAATCCAGGGAACTATAGGCCAGTGAGCTTGACTTCAGTTATAAGTAAGCTAATGGAGAGGATTCTCAGGGACAGGATGTTTGAGCATCTGGAGCGCTGCGATCTGATCAGGGATACGCAGCATGGCTTCGTTAAGGGGCGGTCGTGCCTTACGAATCTAGTGGAATTTTTTGAAGAGGTGACAAAAACGGTTGATGAAGGACAAGCCGTTGATGTCGTCTATATGGATTTCAGTAAGGCGTTTGATAAGGTCCCTCGTGGTAGGCTGATGGAAAAGGTGAAGGCACATGGTATACAGGGCCAGGTATGTAGATGGGTAGAGAACTGGCTAGGGAGGAGGAGACAGCGGGTAGTAGTGGAAGGCTCTTTTTCCAACAGGAGGTCTGTCACTAATGGTGTGCCACAGGGCTCTGTACTAGGACCCCTTCTATTTGTGGTGTATATAAATGACTTGGAAGAGGGGGTAGGTGGTGTGATCAGCAAATTTGCTGATGACACTAAGATGATTGGATTGGCGAGTACTAAGGAGCAGTGCCTGGCAATACAACATGACATAGATAGGCTGGTAGATTGGGCAGATAGATGGCAAATGGAATTTAATCCGGATAAATGCGAGGTGATGCATTTTGGCTGGAATAATGTAGAGGGGAGTTATAGGATAAAAGGTAAAACTATCCGGAGTATAGAGATGCAAAGAAACCTGGGGGTGCAAGTTCACAAGTCTCTGAAGGTGTCAGTACAGGTGGAGAATGTGGTAAAAAAGCGTATGGTATGTTAGCCTTCATAGGAAGGGGTATAGAATACAAGAGTAGGAGTCTGATGTTGCAGGTGTATAGAACGTTGGTGAGGCCTCATCTGGAGTACTGCGTCCAGTTCTGGTCGCCGTACTACAGGAAGGATGTGGAGGCCCTGGAGAGAGTGCAGAGGAGATTTACCAGGATGCTGCCTGGTATGGAAGGGCTGTCTTACGAGGAAAGATTGAAAACACTGGGGTTGTTTTCCCTTGAAAGACGTCGGCTGAGAGGGGATCTTTTAGAGGTATATAAGATTATGAGGGGTATAGATAGAGTAAATGGTGGTAAGCTTTTTCCACCATTAGAATCGGATAGAACGAGGGGTCACGGCCTTAGGGTGAGGGGGGCTATGTATAAGACGAATATTAGAGGGCATTTTTTCACACAAAGGGTAGTGGGGGTGTGGAATGCACTACCGAGTAAGGTGGTGGGAGCAGGCACGCTAGGGTTGTTTAAGGGTCTCTTGGACAGCCACATGAGCGGTCTGCAGATAGAGGGATATAGCAGGACTGTTTGAATATCGGGAGGACCAAATAGTAGTAGACTATCTTTTAGTTTCATCTCGGGAATGTCTAAGTTTTTTTTAGCATGTTTAATTAAGTCTTATTTGTTTCCGCAGGCAATTCGGTCCACCTTGTTGACCAACAAGGGGCATGCATGTGGCATGTCATGCGAGAGCTGCTCTTGGAGGTTGCTTCAGGAGTTGCCTAGTGCTTCACGTCGTCCATCTGATGGGCAACATGACAGCTCAGAGACTATCGCTGTTGCTGTGCTGACACATGGATTTGGGCCTGTGTCTGCGGGAGTTTGCGCGTTCTCCCCGTGGTTGCGTGGGTTTCCTCCGGGTGCTCCGGTTTCCTCCCACATCCCAAAAATGTGCTCTTAGGCTGATTGGGTAACAAATTGTCCCTATATTGGTCCCTATGGGGAATCTTCAACAATAGGCATAGCCTAAAGTCAAGGATATGTCATTAAGACGTTAGGACAGCGGCGTGGGCTCGTTGGGCCGAAGGGCCTGTTTCCCGTGCTGTGTTGCTCTTTGTTCTTTGTTCTTTGTTGACTCACCGGCCTATAATTCCCCGAAGTCTCTCTTCCCCTTCTTGAACAATGGGACCACATTCGCTATCCTCCAGTCTTCCAGCACTATACCCGTAACCAACGACGACCTGAAGATCAGAGCCAGAGGCTCTGCAATCTCCTCTCTCGCCTCCCAGAGAATCCTAGGGTAAATCCTGTCCGGCCCAGGGGACTTATCTAACTTCAAACCCTCAAGAATATCTAGCACATCCTCCTTATCGACTTCAATACTATAGTATTGAAGATAGTGAAGATAGTGATCAATTTTGTGCCATGCACATATCAGATTTTTGGCCTCTCACATTATCTTCCCGGCTTGGCACACTGATTGACTCGCACACCTAGCCAGTAATATCATACCCAGAGTGTTGAGTTCAGATAGATTCAAACACATATTACAGCACAACAATAAAATCAATTGAATGGTTGAAGAGTTAGTTCTAGGTTTAAATCCATTACTTGTGTATCAACAGAAATGAGCATTACCAGTGCACTTGCAGGTCCGATTAAAGAATTTCAGTGGCCATCTCTCTCGATCATCCACATTTCGCAGGTTGTATGGTCCACTCCAGAGTTTTTCACTGACTTGCACATCAGCGCATATTCCCCGACTGAGTTCTGCCCCACAGAGCACTGCTGGATCTGAGCCCTGGGATGGACAACACTGTTTAGAGAGCAGGGCAGAGACAGTGGTACATGCACGGGGAAATTGAGCATCAGCCAACTCAAAAACCTCAATTATGATCCACAGACACAAAAACATCCACATTCTGGCAAAATGCAATTAATACACTGAAAGATTCTGAAGGATTCATCCGTTACTGCCAGATCCTTTCACATGGAAGACACAAGGGTCTTCAACTCATAAGCTTTAACAAAGCTAAATCCTCACAGAGTGTGCATTCGCATGAATTGTGAATAAAGCCTCGCTTCAAGGGGTAATAACGGAATGCATCTTATGATTTTCACATGATTTGTGGCTCTTTAACCTGCAGCATTTTTTCATCAGGCAGAGATCTTATGACACTTTTGATAATCTTACATTGAACTCTTCAAAAGGTTACACCCTCTGTTGAAAACTTTTTCTGTTTGTACAGTGATTTTGATAAATCTGCTGAAGCCACACAAATTGCACTTCCTTACCATAGAAAGTAGTGGAGGGCCATCTTTGAACATTGATGCCCTTTTGGAATGTTCCCATCTTGATGCCCTGTCCTACTTAAGTCTGTTAGTTATTAAAAGAATCATCCATGCTTCTGTTACTTCTAAACTCAACTATTCCTATGTTGCCTTGACTGATCACCCATCTTTCACACTGCACACTGCTCATCCAAACTTCTTAAGGAACAGGGTGGAATTTTTCCAACTCATGGCCAGTTTGGTGGCAGGCAAGTGAGGTAAATCTAGCAGGAGCTAAAATGTTAGGAATCAGCCAGTATAAAGAACAAAGAACAAAGAACAAAACAGCATGGGAAACAGGCCCTTCGGCCCAACAAGCACGCAACGCCACCCCGATGTTCCCACCCCTACCCGCGATCCCTGTCCATGTTTATAGATCTATGGATTAAAAACCAAATTTGAGACAATTTAGGGAGAACTTGTTTTGCCAATAAGCCTAAGAGCATATCTTTGGGATGTGGGAGGAAAGCGGAGCACCCAGAGAAAATCCACGTAAGCACAGGGAGAACGCGCAAACTCCCACAGACACAGGCCCAAATCCATGTATCTGCACAGCACAGCGATAGTCACTGAGCTGTCGTGTTGCCCATCAAATGGTCCAGGTCAAGCGTACACTAACGACGTGAAGCACTAGGATACTCTCGAAAAAAAATCCAAGAGCAGCCCTCTCACGACCCATCGCGTGTATGCCCCTTGTTAGACAACAAGGTGGACCAAAGCACCTGTAGGATAAAAACAAGTACATCAATATCATCATCTATTTACATACTTCCCAGGGACTCCCAAGGCTAACGATCCCTATTTTAAATCAGTTTCCTATACCCCTCCATTCCCATTCTGTTCATGTGCCCTTCTAAGTATTTCTTAAATAACTCCAGACTGCATGCCTCCACCACTTTACTTGGCAGTGCATTCCATACCCCCACCACTCTCTATGTGAGAAAACTCCCTCTAGCATCCAAATTATACCTTATTCAAGTCCATCCTAGGGAAAAGCTTAATCCTGTTTACTCTATCTATACCCCTCATAATCTTGTACACCTCTATTAGATCTCCTCTAAGTCTATGTCTTTCTAAGGAAAACAGTCTCAATTTGCCTAACCTCTTCTCGTAACTCAGACCTCCCATACCAAGTAGCATCCTGGTAAACTTCCTCTGCACTCTCTCCAGAGTCTCCACGTCCTTCCGGTAGTAAGGCGACCAGAACTGAATGCAGTATTCCAAATGAGGTCTAACCAATGTTTTATACAACTGCAACATTAAAGACCAGCTCTTGTACTCTAAACCCCTTCCTATAAAGGCTAACTTACTATATACTTTCTTCACAACCTTCTCCACTTGCTCTGCCACCTTCAGAGACTTGTTCACCTGCACCCCCAGGTCCCTCTGCGTTGAGCACAGGAGGAAAGTGGGGAGAAATGCCGGTGATAATAGGGGTGCCCTGAACTCATTACGGCTTGTTTAGTCCCAGTCCATTAGAATGATGATGTAAAACATGATGTAAAACTATTTTTTTTGACAGTGTCATAACATCTGGAGAGAAAAGTTGCCTGTTTTTCTGGAGAGAAACACACTGGTTTTCAGTCAGACTCTGATACTGAGCCGATAATTGCGGTAAATTCAACTGTCAGGCCTGTAACGCGATCTGCACCCGAAACCGAGCTGATCACGCTTTTACCGACACCCGATTTGGACGCCTCAATCGGGCAGCCCGATGATTTAAATGCATTAGCATGCATTTAATGAACCATATGTCCAACTCTTCAGCCAAATCCCACTTTACCATCTTTGGGTCCGTTCCGGATCTGCACTGTTACCAATCTGCAGAATAAAAATCTGAAGCGGATTCCTATTCTGCAGGGGAACTCAAAGCCCATCCTCCTCGAACATCTTTTGCAGAACCCCCCCCAACCCCTAACCAAATGGGTGCGCTGGAGCGAGAATTCCGGGCTTGGATCTGTTTTATGTCTGGATCCGGCCCTTAGCCTCCGATTGGTAAAATTGGGCTCACTTTCCTTTTGGTAAGATTCCTCCCAAAGTGTCCAGTCACCACATGTAAATAACTCAATTTTAAATAACTGAAAACTTTACAGAATGATTTTCTGATTTATTATTTCTTAATAAATTAGAAATATATATATTCAAAAGATGATTCTTTTCAGGAGTTACTATAGGTGTACTTTTGCCAAAAAAGCATGGGGCCGGAGGAATGTTGTTACCAAAATTTGGCAAAGGATCAGATTCTCTGACTTCGGCATGGCTGGGATTCTGCAGTCCCGCTGTAATGAACGGACACAGACATCAAGTTTCTACAGAGATGCAAGAAAGCAGACAAGATACCAAAGGGACTACAGATCACGAACCCACTCAGTTCAACATATAACACAGACTATGCTGAGAGACTTTGCTGTCGCACTTCTCTCACACTCCTTAATCACTTCATAACATCAGCATTACAGCAAATGCCGCACCCTGGAAAGTAAAATGAAATACATATTCTCAACTTGTACTCAGGACACAGACCAGCTGTAAAACTCTGACAAGCAGATGAGACAAAGAAAGTACACCACCTACATGCACACCAATAACAGGAAACTTGAAAAACTCGGCATCACCACCAGCAACAACCAAGCCTCCCTCGGCACCACAGTAGAAAACAACACTACCACAGGGAGATCCATTGTCAACTTGTCGGACTACACACTTCAATCAGATGAAATCAAAGTTCTCAGCCGAGGGCTCAATTTCTGTCCCACCACCAAAATGGACTCCATCAATCTTGCAGCGGACACAGAGGAATTCACCCTCTATGGGAGTTTTCCACAAATCCTAAGAGGCCAACAGCAAACTCAATGAGACGGCTAATGAACCAGAACAGCCGACAGAGGGACCTGCAGTGCAGCAACTGAAGAGGAAGGAATCCAACTGGACTCCTCTGGAAGGCCACCGCCTTCAACTGAACATGTATGCCTAAGTCATCAGGAGGTGCATTAACACCAGACTCATCAACCGCACTTACAAGACAGTCCCGAACATCACCCAAGCACAACGCAACGCCATCCATGCTCTCAAGACCAACCGCATCGGATTGTCATCGAACCAGCGGACAAAGGAGGCGCCATCGTCATACTGAACAGAACGGATTACTGTAAAGAAGTGTACCTATAGCTGAGCAATAAGAAACACTACAGACAGTTACCAGCAGATCCAACCAAAGAACACACTCGTCAACTCTGATCAAAACTTTTGATCCGGACCTTCAGAGCACCCTCTGGGCTCTCATTCCACGTATTCCCCGCATTGGAGAACTCTACTGCCTCCCAAAGATACACAAGGAAAACATACCCGGCCGTCCCATCGTATCAGGCAATGGGACCCTGTGTGAGAACCTCTCCGGCTATGTCAAGGGCATCCTGAAACCCATTGTACAAAGAGCCCCCAGCTTTTGACTCCTCGTCACAATGGATGTTTCAGCCCTCTACACTAACATCCCCCATGATGAAGGCATTGCTGCAACTGCCTCAGTACTCAATGCTGACAACTGCCAGTTTCCAGATGCAATTATACAATTCATCCGCTTTATCCTGGACCACAATGTCTTCACCTTCAACAACCAGTTTTTCATCCAGACACACGGAATGGCCATGGGGGCTAAATCTGCACCTCAATATGCCAACATCTTTATGCACAGGTTCAAACAAGACTTCTTCACCGCACGAGATCTTCAACCGAGGCTATACACTAGATACATCGATGACATTATTTTTCTTTGGACTCATGGTGAACAATCATTGAAAATATATGATGATATCAACAAGTTCCATCCCACCATCAGACTCACCATGGACTATTCTCCAGAATCTGTTGCATTCTTGGACACATGCATCTCCATCAAGGACGGTCACCTCAGCACCTCACTGTTTCGCAAGCAGACCTCACAATGCTCCACTTCTCTAGCTTCCACCCTAAACACATTAACAAGGCCATCCCCTATGGACAAGCCCTCCATATACACAGAATTTGTTCAGACGAGGAGGATCATGACAGACACTTCCAGACGCTGAAAGATGCCCTCATGAGAACAGGATATGGTGCTCGACTGATCAATCAACAGTTCCGACGTGCCACACTGCACTGACCTCCTCAGAAGACGAACACAGGACACGGTGGACAGAATATCCTTTGTTGTCCAGTACTTCCCCGGAGCGGAGAAGCTACAACATCTTCTCCGGAGTCTTCAACATACCATTGATGATGATGAACATCTCGCCAGGGCCATTCCCATACTCCCACTTCTTGCCTTCAGACAACCGCGCAACATCAAACAGGCCACTGTTCGCAGCAAATTACCCAACCTTCAGGAG
The DNA here is from genome assembly GCA_024679065.1 of Sphyrna mokarran. Classification (NCBI taxonomy): domain Eukaryota; kingdom Metazoa; phylum Chordata; class Chondrichthyes; order Carcharhiniformes; family Carcharhinidae; genus Sphyrna; species Sphyrna mokarran. The sequence goes on from JAGIQG010000010.1 coordinate 28,181,551, forward strand.
AACAGTGATCACAATATCACTCAACTCCGCCACAACAACCTCTGCAAGACATGCTGGATAATCGACATGGGTGACATTATCACACGTGAGAATACCATTCACCAGGTACACGGTACATACTCTTGCAACTCAGCCAACGTTGTCTACCTAATACGTTGCAAGAAAGGATGTCCCAAAGCATGGTACATTGGGGAGGCCATACAGACACTATGACAGAGGATGAATGAACATTCCTCGACAATCACCAGGCAAAACTGTTCCCTTCCTGTTGGCGAACACTTCAGCAGTCACGGGCATTCGGCCTCCGACCTTCAGGTAAATGTTCTTCAAGGGGGCCTTCACGACACACGACAGCGCAGAGCCGCTGAGCAGAGACTGATAGCCAACTTCCACATATATGAGGACGGTCTTAACAGGGATCTTGGCTTCATGTCACTCTATCTGTAACCCCCATGATTTGCCTGTGTTAGCAAAAAACCTCACTTACTGTGCTGTCTGGAGACAATACACATCTCTTTACCTGTGCTCAGTGCTCTTTCCACTGAAAAGTGAGCCACTTTGAGACTTGAATACCAGGTTAGGTGTAAAGATTTGCATTCTAATAGTAATCTGTAAACAGTCTGTGCTGTTATATGTGTTGTTGGAGACTAGAACACCTCATTCACCTGACGAAGACCATAGGGTCGAAAGCTTGTAAGTTTACTGTCAAATAAATCAGTTGGATTTAAATCTGGTGTTGTCAGTCCAACACCGGCATCTCCACATCATGAATGGAAATTTGGCCAGTGCAATCTCAGGCCAGTCTACTCAGTCTCTCCTCAAAAGCCAACCCTTTCAATTCTGGAATTAATCTGCATCTTCTCCAGCCCCACTATATCCTTTCTCAAGTAAGGAGACCGAAACTGTACACAGTACTCCAGTTGTGGCCTCACCAGCACCTTAGAAAGCTATAACATAACCTCCGTTTTTAAACTCCATCCTTCATTGCTAGAGGGATGGACAGGAGTGCAATTAAAGCTCCCCAGTATTCTCTATGGCAACTGCAAAGGATGGCAGCAAAGAAGACCAGATTGCATTTCTCAGAGGGAGCCATCACCAGATTTCTGGATGGAGTGCTGCAAAAGTGGTACGCCTTCCACCTTCACTGCAGAAGAAGGCCTCCCACCAGAGTTACCATGTCTGCCTGGGATGCAAAGGCAGCCCTGGTGAGTGTCAGCTCAACGCAGAAGAGGACAGGGCAACAGAAAATCTTCTTTGTGTCATCAGAAGATCTTCTTTGCCTCTCAGGGTGAGCCCCATGCAATCTTTTTCTTGACCCCTTCACACACTCCTCCTACCTCCACCTTCATCTCTCATCCAATTACTTCAGCCTTTGCCAACACCTGTAAGCTCTCCTCCCATCGTCTTAATCATCATGGTCTCCCCTACTCGCTGCAATGCTTCTTGCACTCCCATTCAAATCACACATCTGCCAAACCTCATCACCATCTTCAATGTTAAGACTCCTACTTAGGCCCCTCTTACTTGTTTTATTGCAGGACAAACTCAACCACAAGCGTGAGTAGCCAGCCAGATAAGCATAAGCAAGCCCAACCAGAGTAATGCCAGAGTTCAGAACCCTCATGGCATTTGAGAAAAGAGCCCTCGACTGACTGGGGAATAGAACGAATGTGTCTTTGGTGATAGAGGAGTGAGGGCAGCAGACAAACGTCTCAAGTGAGTAATCAATGCTCCCTCTTTATCCCCTGTGATGTATTATTTCAATCTCCCTTGTCTTACAGGCAAAGTAACCAAATAGGCCAGGCTATCCTTGCGGCCCCTGGACCCACCAGACTTGAGCAGCTCATAGGAGACTGTCCTGACCCACCATCAAAGAGGCATCATAGCTGTCACCCACACTGGCACCAGCGACAATACTCACACCTCAATGGGATAACTAAGCAGTCAGGCTTCTGGGCCACTCACTGGTGAACATTTCAAAGCTGAACTTCCACAGCAAGCAAAGGGAAAGATGTCCCAGAAAACTGGCAGAGGGATGCCAGATGCCAAGTCTCTGCTAGGCCCCTGGCTAATGTTGTGCTCCTAGATCTGGTCAGCCCAGAACTATGGAGCTGCAAAGACAGAGTCACAGCAACAGGAGGAGTTGATAGCATCCCTCCTTGAATTGCAAGGCCGATTGGAGGAGTCTCATCATCTTCTGTCCAAGGAGTTTTTGCCATCACTCCAATACAATCAGCCAACACTGCAAGTTTGATGTCTGTAGTGGAGACCTTCGTGCAGGCTGTGTACTCCATAGCAAAGGATTTCAGCTCCACGGTTCAGCTCATGACTTCTGTGACTAAGGGCTTTATCTGCATGGTTCAAGCACTAGTGGGAATCCAGAAGTTTCTGCATCTGAGGATGGTGTAGCTTCTGTACCTCAGTCCAGTGCCCCTCTATTTCATGGAGGACCACCGGCCCTATTGAGCACCCAAAGGAAGGAAGATAGTCTGGTTTATAAACTGGAACCTTCTGGCCAGGAGAAGCTGGGGGTGTTCAGCCTCTGAGTCCTTCCTTCCTGAAAGCGACACTCCTCCAGCCTCACACACCAGTGAGGGCAGCACTGCAATACCTGTTCTGCCCGAAAACAGACCAGGGCCCTCAAGGTCCGGGCCCCCCAGGAACCAGGGTGTGGAAGTCAACAGACCTTCTCAAACTCAGCTGTCGATCCTGGGGAAGTACCTAGACATAGTAGGAGGGTGAGGAAGATTAAGCAATGATTAGCACCAAGTTGGCACAGGTAAAAATAGGCACTAGTGAGGAGAGATCACTCTGTGTATAGTTACAAATAATAAATCATTCTGTCCATTCACAGAGTCTCCACCTTGTCACTTCATGCTGCAGGCTTGGCAGACCCACATACACACACACATGCAGCATTTAATCCATGTGGAATGTGGGAATGACTGTGCTACATCTCTTCCTGAAGAGAGACATAGCATAGAAGAGACTGAGGACAGAGTAAAAAAGCCTTGCTGAAGGAAATCCCACCCCCTACCCCAGGCCACTCTTCCTGATACCCTGTCCATGGAAGGAGCAAACTATTCCCCCCTTCTGCTTTAATAAACCCCATCATGTGCCTGTTCATGGGTAGGGCACAAGCAGCTCTCTGTTAGCCAGAAGTTAGACATTTCACTGAGAATATCACTTTATTCCTGCTGCAAGTCATTGTCATTTTCCTGCAACACAGAAGATGAATACGGGAAGAGACACATGCCTTATTCAGAAGGATCATCAAATTATCTGATTCTCAAAGGTTGCTGATGGCACAAGCATTAGAGACATGGTCATTGCGGAATTCCCACTGGTACAGGGAATCCACTGCATTACAATGTCATTGGACTTTGGAGCACTTTGGCAACAATCAGCTGCTTTTGTCAGTTGGAAGGGGTTTCCTTTCCTTAATGTTCAAATTATCTGTGGCAATTGGAAAAGAATTATGCAAGTATCTGCTCATTTCCTAGGGAGATCCAATGACATATACATCTGAAGGAACTCCCAGAAACCACGTTTATTTGAGAACCCTGCTCACATACAAGATTAGATGCTGGGTGACAAGGACTATTCCCTTATAATGTGGCTCTTGACACAAGTCAAGAGCCTGGCAAAGAAACCTTACAAGAGTTGCTAACCTCCTCAGATGAGGATGACATGAAGGAATATGAGGAGGAGGAGGAGGACAGGAGTTTTGCAGCGGCTCTCCCTGAGCTTGTTAGGGACAACCTCATCTTCAATGGCTTTGACTGTGAGTGATGTACCCTATTTGAACATCATTTTGTCATCTGTAAACCTTTGCCAGCTCCTATTATGCAGCCGTCCGTCAGCATCCCTCCTCTGAAACCTAACTACGTGTTCTATACCACCAGGAAACTAAGGAGAGTGGACCATTCTCACGTGGGACGAAGAAATGGCTCCCTTCAAGGACACCAGTTTTGCACTGCCAGTCAAGTCAGTGGAGCTATTATGAGCCATTTCTCTACTCCTCATCTGTATTGTCAAAGCCATGATTCAGCATAGCACATCACTTCTTAGGCCTGTCAGCAACATGAGCTAATCTGCTTGGCAATGCACTTATAGGGAGGCCAGCAGATACTTCATGTGCAGCCATGCTAATGCTCTGTGCCCATGTGTTCAACTCCAACCTTGGAGGTAGTGGAATTTAAATTCAATTGATTAATAAATCTAGGATCAAAAGCCAGTCTCAGTCATGGTGATTGTGAAACTATCATCAATTGTTGTAAAAACCAATCTAGTTCATTAAACATCCTCTAGGGAAGGAAATCTCCTGCCATTATCTGGTCAAGCCCAAATATGACTCCAACAGCAATATGGTTGACTCTTAATTGCGCTTTGGAATGGTCTAGCAAGCCACTTAGTTGAAGGGTAATTAGAGGTAGGCAATAAATGCTGGCCCAGCAAGTGATGCACACATTCCACAAATGAATACAAAAAGTCACATTACCTTGAAAGTATAAATCTAAGCATTCACATTATTATCTATCTCACAGCCACATTCTACCTACACAAGTGTCATTCAGTCAGATTGACTAGTCTGTAGAGTTCAAGGTTGTCGCTATATTCCCCTAAGTGCAGAATTAATTTACTCTGCATATGATGGGCAAGGTTCCAGAGAGCAGACAGCAGCTTCAGTACTGGCAGGATCCCATTCGTTCAATGTACAACTGATCTACAACGAGCATAAATGGATGATTTACGTTTATGTAAAGCCCCTGAGAATCTGTCACAACACCCACGTATTAAAGCAGACCCAAGTACCCAACATTATCAGGCTTCCTTGTGTCTTCAAAGATGGATATTGGATGATAAGGGCTATTTACTGAGGAGATAGCTACTCATCCCTGTGAGGACCCCAAACAAAGGTGCAGACAAAAGATACAACATTTACTATAAGGTGACAATTGAGCAGGCCAAAAGGCTACTGAAGATGTGCTTCAGATACTTTGACAGATGGGAAAGAAAAGGAGGCGGGGTAGCTCTGTTAATTAAAACTAACATCAGGGTGGTAATGAGAGATGATATAGGCTCTAAGGAACAAAATGGGGAATCATTGTGGGTGGAGATAAGGAATAGTAAGGGGAGGAAGTCACTGGTGGGTATGGTCTATAGGCCCCCAAATAATAACTTTGAGACGGGGTGGGCTATAAACAAGTAAATAATGGATGTATGCAAAAACAGAACAGCAATAATCATGGGGGATTTTAACCAGCATATTGATTGGTTGACTCAAGTTGGACTTGGTGGACTTGAGGAAGAGTTCTTAGAATGCCATCGAACAGTATGTTACAGATCCCACGAGGGAGTGAGTGATCTTGGATCTGGTCCTCTGTAATGAGACAGGTGAAATTAAATTCACTCTTGGAATGAGTGATCACAATATGGTTGAATTTCTAATATGGATGGAGGGTGAGAAAGTAGGGTCACAAACCAGTGTCCTCTGCTTGATCAGAGGGGAGTATGATAGGATGAGGGCGGAATTGGTTAATGTAGACTGGGAGTGCAGACTAGTTGGTAGGACAGCTGAGGAACAGTGGAGGATTTTTAAGAAATTTTTTTTCTTAGTACTCAGCAAAAATATATTCCAGTGATAAAGAAGAAATGTAAGAAAAGAGATAACCAACTGTGGATAACCAACTGGGAATTAGAAGATTGGGAAAGCTTTAAAAAAACAACAAAGAACTACTAAGAAATTGATAAAGAAAGGAAAGATAGATTATGAAATTAAACTAGCACAAAATATAAAAAACTGATAGTATAAGTTTTTACAAATATATAATAAGGAAAAGAGTGGCTAAAGTAAATTTTGGACCCTTAGAAGATGAGAAGGGGGATTTAATAATGGGAAATGAGGAAATGGCCAAGGCCTTCAACAAGTTTTTTGTGTCAGTCTTGACGGTAGAGGACACAAATAGCATACCGATAATTGACAGTCGTGGGACTGTAGGGGCTGAGCTCCTTGATATGATTACTGTCACTAAAGAGATAGTGCTTGGTAGGCTAATGGGACTCAAGGTAGACAAGTCCCTGGGCCCAGATGGAATGCATCCCAGGGTACTGAAAGAAATGGCAGAAGTAATAGCAGATGTGTTAGCAGTAATTTATCAAAATTCGCTGGACACTGGAGGAGCGCCAGCTGATTGGAAAACAGCTAATGTGACGCCACTGTTTAAAAAAGGAAGTAGACAAAAGGCGGGTTAGCTTAATGCCCGTCATTGGGAAAATGCTGGAATCCATCATTAAAGAAGAAATAGCATGACACCTGGAAAAGAATGTTCAATCATTAACTTCAGCCCCTTCACGAAGGGACTCGCCTCTCCTTCCAGCTGATCTAAGAGATATGCATCCAAAGTCGCAGTTTGTTTTTGCAAATTGTCAGGAAGGCTGCCATGTGGCGTACTGAATGAGATAAAATCCCTTTAACACAATCAACTGATTTTTATTTCAAAGCTCAGAAACTGCGTAGTAATCTTGAAACAGAGCCAAATGACTATTGAAATTTGACTATCTTGAGACTCAGAAGTATGCTCCTGTTCTCACTTGCTTAGAAATCAAATTGTTCTTAGAAATTAACAATAATAGAACACTCATTTGGGATAGAAAGAGGCTGAACTTAATTACAACTGTAGCAAGACTTCTTTATTCTTATACTTCAATCCCCTTGCAATAGAGGTCAAATGTAGTTTGCTTTTCTTAATTGCTTGTTGTCTCTCTGAATGTCTTGTATGCACACACTAAGTCTCCCTGAACATTAATATTTATAAGTTTCACCCTTTCAAAAATATTCTGCTTTTTTATTCCTATAACCAAAGTGATAACTTCACATATTACATTCCATCTACCAATTTGTTATCCATTCACTTACCCTGTCTATTACTCTTTCAGCCTCTCTGTATCCTCCACACATGCAAACTTTTCCACCTAATTTTGTATCATGACCAAACTTAAATACATCATTAGCTGTCTCTAATATAGATTGTAAACGTCTGTAGTTCCAGCACTGATCTTTGTGGCACTCCACTAGTCTCTTTTGATTTGATTTGATTTATTATTGTCACATGTATTAACATACAGTGAAAATTATTGTTTCTTGCATGCTATACAAGCAAAACATAGCATTCATAGAGAAGGGAAAAGTGCAGAGGCAGTGTTACAGTCATAGCTAGGGTATAGAGAAAGATCAACTTAATACAAGTAAGTCCATTCAAAAGTCTGACAGCAGCAGGGAAGAAGCTGTTCTGAGTTGGTTGGTACATGACCTCAAACTTCTGTATCTTTTTCCTGAAGGAAGAAGGTGGAAGAGAGAATATCTGGGGAGTGTGGGTCCTTAATTATGCTGCCTGCTTTGCAAGGCAGCGGCAAGTGTAGAAAGAGTCAATGGATGGGAGGCTGGTTTGCATGATAAACTGGGCTACATTCACCTTTTGTAGTTCCTTGCTACCTTGGGCAGAGCAGGAGCTATACCAAGCTGCAATACAACCAGAAAAAATGCTTTCTATGGTGCATCTGTAAAACTTGGTGAGAGTCGTAGCTGACATACCAAATTTCCTTGGTCATCCTTGGTTGTTTCAAACATCATAAAACTGAGCTAACTTTAGATAAAAGCTATTTTGATTAGGTATTTTTATGTTTTACTTTATAACCTATGATTTACACAGCACAATCCTGCCTACTGCCTACACTGCTTTCATCTGTCATGTCCATCCTCCTGAATTGCAATAGCTTTTTTCCATCAATCTTTAATTTTTGAGCAATTTGCTCCCACACCGTCCCCGCCGAACAATTTTCTTCCATACAGCCTCCCTCCAAACACCAACCCCCACCATTCCTCAACTTTTCAAACATACAACTTTTCAAGTAGGATGAGCCATCGTAAGGCAGTATTAAGTCAAATGACTAAAAGCTTGGTCAGAGATTAAATGGCATTTAATTATTCAGGGAAAAATTGCAAATACCCAGATTGCAGAGATTCTCTTCCTTCCTCCCTCCCTCAACACACTATCTCAGACCCTCTCTCTCTATTCTCTCCTCTCTTCCCATCACTCCCTCTCCCTCTGCTCTCTCTCTTCTGTCCCACCCTCCCATATTACCCTACCCCATCCCCATTATGCCCCTCCCATATACCCTCTTATTCCTCATTACCAATTGCCCCTTATTCCCTGCCCCATCCCCCCATTCCCCTCCCCATCATCCTGAGACTGGGATGGGGGGGAGAAGGTCCCCTGACTAAGGTCAGGAGGTGGGCAATTTTACACCCTAAGGTCTGGTGAGTGGAAAGTATAGAAAAAAGGAATTAAGAACTGAAGGAGATCAGTTGTGGCACTCAAACATGTACTGAATACTGGAATAATTATTTGGACTGAATAAATCTTCATCCTGGTGTACATAAGGCAGTTGCCCTAGAAATAGTAGTTCCAATGGTCATTTTCCAAAATTCTCTGGATTCTGAATTGGTTCCTACAGACTTGGGGGGCAGCTAATGTAAGGCTACTATTCAAAAAGAGAAACAAGAGAAAACGGGGAAACAAAGACCAATAAACCTAATGTCAATTGTAGGAAAATTTGCTGGAGTTCATTATTGAGGATTTCACAGCATAGTGCTTGGAAAGCAATGATATAATCAGATAAAGTCAGCATTAATTTACAAAGGAGAAATCATGCTTGACAAATTCTTTGAAGATGTGATTAATAGAGTTGACCAGGTAGAACTGGTAGTTGTGGTTTATTTAGATTTTCAGAAGGTGTTCAACAAGGTCATACATAGAGAATTACATAGCAGATTACAGTGTGAAGTTAAAGTGCTTGGGACTGTGGTTAATGTCTTGAGATAGATAGAAAGCTAGTTAGCAGATAGGAGGCAAAACATTGGCATAAATGGGTCTTCTTCTGATTGACTAGTGGCTATGGCAGGGATTAATTGAAGGACACCAATTATTCACATTATATATTAATGATGTGGCCGAGAGAACTACATGTGTTGGGGACGATTCTCTCACCACACAGCACTAACTTTTTAGTGCAGAGGTCCAGGAGAATCACATGCCGGCTGATTCGCGGAGTTCCTCTGACCATTCACGCTACGCTTGTATCTCTCAGGCCTGGATTTCTGGCAACATTTGCATGGTGCCAGAAATCAGCTGGCAGACAGGGTTAGCATTTAAATAATATTTTATTTAAATTAGCAGCCTGACCTGCTAGAGTGTTGGGGGAAGGGGGGATTGCAATCAGGCCCCCCAGGGGTAAGGCAGTAGGGGCGTATCCACTAGGCAAGGGTACCCTGGCAGTATCAGCCTGGGCTCCAGCAATGATCAAGGGCCAAAGTGTACGTGCTTAGGGACATCTTGGCAGTGCCAGGGGGGTGGGGCTATTGGGCTAGGGCCTGCTGGGACAGGGCTTAGGAGACATGACTGACTCAGGATGGGGCCTAGGGGGGTGATCAATAGGGATAGGGGGTCCTGTTTCCCTGCAATCAATGGGGAAAGGAGGAGGGAGGCATGCTAGAGAGAGTCTACCTAGGGGCAGAAGTCTAACTGGGGAGGGGGAGCGCTGAGAACAGGGCCCTCTGGGACTGTGGGGGGAGGAGAGGGAGGTGTGCTCAAAAATGGTCAGGAGCCCGCGATGAGGCCATGGAAAGGTTTGGGAACAGCGCTGTGGGCCAACAATTGAACTGACCACAAATGAAAGGCTGACACTTTGGACTGCTGGTTTCAGCCTTCTGAGCGAGAGTAGACTCCACCCCCTGTCACCTAATGCTATTAATGCTGGTGGCCTCTGCATTGCACAAAGTGTGATGAATTCTAGTGTGAATTACTTCACAGTGTGAATTATTCCAGTTTTCCTATAAATTCAACATTCAAAATTTTATTGGAGAATCCGAGGAGTTTTCTTCAAATTTGCAGATGACACAAGGTTGGGTGGGAAGATGAGTGTGAGGAGGATACAGAGATGCTTCAGTGTGATTTGAATAAGCTGAGTGAATGGGCATATGCATGCTGAGGGCAGTGGCACAGTGGTTAGCCCTGCTGCTTCACAGTGCCAGGAACCTGGGTTCAATTTCTTGCTTGGGTCACTGTGCATGGAATTTGCACATTTTCCCTGTGTTTGCATGGGTTTTATTCGGGTGCTCCAGTTTCCTCCCATGGTCCAATGATGTACACGTGAGGTGAATTCTTCCTCAGTGCACACGAAAAAGCACTGAAGTGTGGCGACCAGGGGATTTTCATAGTATCTTCATTTCAGTAATGTAAAACTACTTGTGACTAATAAATAAATTTTAACTTTTGATGCAATATAATATGGATAATTATGAAGTTATCCACTTTGATTGCAAAAGTAGGAAGGCAGATTATTATTTGATTTGGTATAAATTGAGACCTTGGTGTCTTTGTGCATCAGATGCTGGAAGTATGCAGGTACAGGGGTAAAACCTGCTGCAACCCTCCCAGACTGCACTGCTTGTGCCAATTAGTTTCCTGATCAGACCAAGCAGAAAGCCTATTCATATTCAAATACACACATTTAAAGACAACTTATTGCCCTTGCTATTCTCCCACCTCCCCAGTAGGAACTGCACTGGGCGGGCTTTGGTATAGGCCCTCACAGCGAAGCATGGAGTGTTGAATCCTGAGGGTCGAGGAAGTACCAACAACCCCTCAGTAATAGGAAGCATCCTTCTCTTTTCCACCCAACACAGGCATGAGGTTTATCTGACTCAACCTCTCATTCAGCCCCTTCTCCCTCAGAACACCCACTCAGGCACTCCTCCATCAGACGTACCACTGCCCTCTTCTCCCTCAGACACTCCACTCAGATATCTATCCTTCAGCCCCCTCACTCAATCTGATCTCAGGCCAAGGACCTCCATAGTGCCGACAGTGCACTGCCCCGTGGTACCCTGGCACTGACACCTTGGCCTGGCATCTTGAGCCCCGAAAGGGCTGAAGGACATAGATCCAGTGGCCATTAGCTGCTCTACTGCTGCCAGGCTACGGAGAAAGGATCTCTCAAGGACCCTGGGGGTTGGGGTTAACCATGTCACTCTCCTCCAGGATGGGGTGTCGTGGCTGGACTGCTCCTTCTAACTCTGGCAATGATGGTTTCAGACAGTCGTGTAATCATTATCTGCATTCCTGTCTATCAGTTGTGCAAATTCTGAAGTGGTGAGGTCACTTTAAAGTCCATGCCACCCGATCACCTGGCAGAATTTTAAATCATTGCAGCATTCCATTCTGCAGCAGAGATTTTCTTTTCTCCCTGTCGGAAGATCATAACGCTTTGCAGCCCTCTGACAGAGAAGTAATGTCAATTTCACCTGGAGAGAACATTGCAGTCTGCACAGCTGTGCACTCAGCTCTGGTGTGTGCACAGAGCTTTGATTTGCTGAGGCTTCGCAGCATGCTGAAATCATTGAAATCCTCTCCATTTCATGGGAGTTCACCTCCATTATCCTGACATTTCACCATAAGCAGACATGAAGATCATGCTGGATGAAATATATACCATTATAAATATCCCTGAGACGAAACATCCCAAAGTCTTGTTCATCATGGCCAGAGACTTCAATCAGGCCAAGCTCAAGAACATTCTACCAAGATACCATCAACATATCTCCTGTTCCATCAAACATCCTAGACAACTGCTACACAAATATCAAACATACCTATCACTTTATCATCTGCCCACTCTTTGGCAAATTGGCTGCAGTGAAATGGGAGAATTCCCCAAAGAAATCGTGCAGTGTTGGTCTGAGGAATCGGATGATCTCCTATGGGACTACTTAGAGTTAGTAGACTGGACAGTATTTGATAGTGTTGCGACAAGCCTGAACAAGTATGCCATTACAGTGACTGATTTCATTAGTAACTGCGTAGAAGACTATATGCCAAAGAAACAGATCTGGGTGTTTTCCAACTAGAAACCATCGATTAATAGGGATATTCAATGCTTGCTAAAGTTTAGGCGTTCAAGTCAGGTGACTCCACTATACAAGAAAGCCAGATATGATCTAAAGAGATCCATCAAAGATACCAAAAGAAAGTACCGAACCAAGATAGAGCCCCACGCTAGCCACATGGACCCCCGCTGACTATGGCAAGGTCTTTAGACATAACAGGCTACACGATGAAGGCATGTAAATCGCCAACACCAATGCACCCCTCCCTGATGAGCTCAATGCACACTATACCCGTTTTGAGCAAGAAGCCAGTGAAATCACACCCTGCACCCTGGAAGCCGTAGATGAACCCATATACAAGGTCACCATTGCAGATGTCAAAGCAGTCTTCAGGCCAACCCAAGGAAAGCGACTGGCCCAGATGGGGTACTCAAACAAACACTCAGATTCTGTGCAGACCAGATGCCAGGAATATTCACAGACATCTTCAACATCTGAGGTCCATATCTGCTTCAAAAAGATGACCATCAACCCGGTACCAAAGTAAAGCCAAACAGCATACCTATCATCTGGTGGCTCTGACATCCACCATTATGAAATGCTTCAAAAGGTTAGTCATGACGTGAATCAATTCCAGCTTCCTGGATTGCCTGGATCCACTACAGTTCATCTATCACCGCAACTTGTCCACGACAAATACCATCTCTCTGGCCCCACATTCAACCCTGGAACAACTAGATAACAAAGACACCTATGTCAGACTCCTACTTATTGACTATAGGTCAGTCTTCAACACCATTATTTCCATAAAACTCATCTCCAAACTCTGTGACCTGGGGATTTACTCCTCCCTCTGAGACTGGATCCAGAACTTTCTAACCCCCAGACTACTACTAATGAGGATAGACAACACATCCTCCATAATCATCCTCAATACTCGTGTCCCATAAGGCTGTGTTCTCAGCCCCTTACTATACTCCTTATACACCTATGATTGTGTGGCCAAATTCCCCTCCAACTTGATTTTCAAATTTGCCGACAACATCCCATAGTGGGTCCGATCTCAAACAATGTCAAGAAGGAGAACGGGAAATAGGTAAAGTATCAATTCAAAACAGCAGAGGCCTGAAAGAAGGATAGAAAATCCAAGAAGGCAGTTAAAAAGTAAATTAGGAGAATGAAAGGGGGACATGAAAGGATAATGGGAGATAGAAGAAAGGAAAATTATAAATTATTCTACAGTGCGTTAAGGGTGAAAGGATAACTAGGGAAAGAGTAGGCCCATTATGGACAACAGTGGTCATTTGTTTGTTGAGTTATAAATAGATAAAGTGAACTCATGCGGCGACAGTAATCTCTCTCTCTATGTCAACAAAATGAAGGAGATATTCATCAACTTCAGGGAGCAGAGTGGAGGGCATGCCTTTGCCTACATCAATGGGGACAAAGTAGAAATGGTCGACAGCTTCACACTTCTTGGTGTCCAGATCACCATCAAACTGTCCTGGTCTGTTCGTGCCACCACTAGTTAAGAAAGCCTACCAATGCCTCTACTTTCTCAGAAGACTAAAGAAATTTGGTATGTTCACCATGACTGTCACCATCTTTTATAGATACACCATAGAAAGCATTCTTTCTGGTTGTACCATAGCTTGGTATGGCTCTTGCTTTGATTGTAAAAGTTCAACATGCAGTGCCTTGATTCAACTGTCTGATCGGTATTTCAATCAGCCTACAGTCATGTGTTTATTTTGATTTTCCTTCCCGGTTGACTGCACCTCAAGTACTCCAATGGTGCTGACCACAACGCAGATAGAGTCTAATCCTGATTGACAGTCACTGGTTTCTTTCCATTTTGGAAGTGGTTTGCAAAAGAAGAAACGATCTGCACATTGTCATGCATCTAATGATTCTTAGATCAAAGAATCCTTACAGAACAGAAGGAGGCCATTCGACCTATTGAATCTGCATTAACCCAGTAACCCCATGTATTTATCCCACTAATCCCTCCATTCGGTCCATCACCTCTGCACCAACTCTCCGACAGAGTATCTTACCCAAACTGTCTCCCCCATCCTATCCTTGGAAACCCACACATTTATCATGGCTAATCCATCAAGCCTACACATCATGGAATACTAAGGGCAATTATCTTAGCCAATCCACCTAACCTGTAAATCTTTGTAATGTGGGAGGAAACCAGAGCACTGAAGGAAGCCTTGGGGAGAATGTGCAAACTCCATACAGTTAATTGAATCTGGATCTCTGGAGTTGTGAGGCAGCAGTGCTAAACATTGTGTCACCATGCAGTCCAATCTTAATTAATCTCTGCCTGGGAAACGTTTCATTTTGAATATTTATCTACTTTTAAGCCTGCCAGACCACTCAGAACTCCTCTCTAACTTGTTTCTTTCTTTAATTGTATCAGTTCTTCTCCTGATTTCTATACTACATCACCTCCCTCACTCATGAACACTGACACAAAGTATTCATTTGGAACCCTATCTATGTCTTCCAGCTCCACAAATAATGACCGCTATGGTCCATAATGGGCCCTACTCTTTTCCTAATTATCCTTTCACCCTTAATGTACTTGTAAAACAACTTACAATTTTCCTTTCTTCTATCTCCCAGTATCCTTTCATGTCTCCCTTTTACTCTTCTAATTTACTTTTTAACTGCCTTCTTAGATATTCTATACTTCTTTCGGACCTCTGCTGTTTTGAGTCTATCAGTCTGCCATAAACCACATTTTTCTCTTCATCGTACACTTATATGCCTCAATAGAACAAAGAAAAAATAAAATCAAAGCATAGGAACAGGCCTTTTGGTCCTCCAGCTGACTGACCATCCCCTACCCTTTCTGGGGTCATGTCCTCCTATTGCTCTCCTATTCATGTATTTTTCAAGATGCCCCTTAAAAGTCACTATCATATCTGTTTCCACTACCGCCCATGGCAGCGAATTTCAGGCACCCACAACCCTCTGTGTAAAAAAACTTGCCTCGCACATCTTCTTTAAACCTTGCCCCTCACACCTTAAACCTATACCCCCTAATAATTTACTCTTCTGTGCTGGGAAAAAACTTCTGACTATCCACACTGTCCATGCCCCTCAATTTCACCAATGTTTGTGTTGTCTGCAAAATTACTAATCAAGCCAGTTACATTTTCCTCCAAATTATTTATATACATTACGAACAACAAAGGTCCCATCAATAATTCCCAAGGAACGCTACTTGTCGCAGCCCTCCATTCAGAAAACACTTCCTTCCACTGCTACCCCTGTCTTCTATGACTGAGCCAGTTCTGTATCCATCTTGCCAGCTCATTTCTGATCCCGTGTGACTTCACCTTCTGTACCAGTCTTCCATGAAGGAACTTGTCAAAGACCTTACTGAAGTCTATTTAGACAACATGCACTGCCCTAGCTTCATCAATCATCTTCGTCACTTCTTCGAAAAATTCAATCCAGTTAGTGAGACACAACCTCCCCTTCACAAAATCATGTTGCCTCTCTCTAATATATCCACTTATTTCCAAATGTGAGTAAATCCTATCTCAAGGAATCCTCTCCAATAATTTCCCTACCACTGATGTAAGGCTCACCAGTCTGAAATTACCTGGATTATTCTTGCAACCCTTAAACAAAGAAACAACATTGGCTATTCTCCAGTCTTCCGGGGCCTCCCTGGTAGCTAGTGAGACTGCAAAGATTTCTCTTAAGATCCCAGCAATTTCCTTCCTTGCCTCTCTCAGTATTCTGGGGTATATCCTATTAGGCCCTTGGAACATGTCTACTTAATGTTTCTCAAGAATTCCAATCTTCCTCCTATTTAATCTTATCATGACCCAAAGTATCTAAACACCCTTCCGCAGACTCATCATCCACCAAGTCCTTCTCTTTGGTGACTACTGATGCAAAGTACTCATTTAACACCGTGCCCCTTTCCTCTGGCTCCACACATAGATTCCCACCCCTGTCCTTCGGTGAGCCATCCTTCTCCCCGGCTACCACCTTGCTCTATATATACGTATTAAAAGCCTTTTAATTTTCCTTAATCCTGTTGGCCAGAATTTCAGAGTTCCAGAATATCCAGGGTTCATTGGATTGGTTGGCAGCCAGGGCAAGGGAGTGGCTTTCAGTAGGTCCTGCCCTTCATGATGTTGGGTCTGTAGATCTGACTGTCTGATAGGGTTGCTTTTCAAGGTTCATTCCTGTCCAGTCCTTGCCATACCATTGGTTGAATATCAGCGGCAATAGGATGAAGCTCTTAAATGAGCACTAATTGCTCAGTTAAAGGCTCAATTGACAGCAAGGTGGGAAGGTCCAAAGATGTGCAGGTTAGGTGGATTGGTCATGCTAAATTGCCACTTAGTGTCCAAAGATGTGTAGGTTAGGTGGATGAGTGATGGTAAATAGGTTACCAGGATAGGGTGGAGGCAAGGGCCTGGATGGGATGCTTTTTTTTGGACAGTTGATGCAGATTTGATAGACTATGGTTCTAAGGCTGTCCAAGTTTCCAAACATGCCTCAAGGTAGGGCACAAAGTTTTGCTGATTATTTCCACTTCCACCATTCTCACAGGCAGGGACTTCCAGGTCACTACCATTTGTTGCATATAAACTTTGTTCTCATATTCACCCTGCACATCTGTGACCCCTTGGGAATACAGTTTTCCTTGCTAAATTTACTCAAACACGCCATAATTTTGTACATTTCTATCCAATCTCCCTGCAATCTGCCTTATCCTAAGCAGAACCAGCCCAATTTTTCTAACTGAACTTTTTAATCAAAATCCACACCCCTAGGGCATTTTTAAAAAACATTTGAGTAACTGTAGATGAATATTTGAAAAGCCCCATCCCTAACACTGAACATCTTCAGCTAATCCAATTGTACATGTTTCAACCAGTTTCTACACGAGACAATGTCTGTGACCCTCAATCCCTAAAACTGGTAACTGTTCTCTGGTTCCTGTAAGATACTGGCATTGCAACTGACCCTACTGTCACAGCATCTCTCTTGTATAAGTTAATAAAATGGCTTCTGAATGACTCAGTTCCTGGACCTTTCTGGAGATATCTGAATGCTTGTTCATTTATGTCGTGGTTCTGACTAATGTGTCGACCACCATGTTTAGAGATCTGCCATTGACCAATGGGACTATCTTGATAGGTAGCATCATGTTGATTTGGACTTGGTTTAAAGTATAAGTTTCAGATCCCTTGTTCCTCAGCTAATTAGTTTAACTATGTTGCATGAACAATTGTTTCTTTGTGTGTATTCTATCCTGCCTGCTTTACTCTGCACCAAGACTGCAAAAGACTCTTTTATCTTGAAGTGAAAACATATATATCTTCTACACTGGCACATTTCCTGGGAGTCCTCTTCTCTCACATCGAAAACATGTTTCCATTTCTGCTGTTGTATTAACCTTCTCAGGCTCTGCCATGCCCTCACTCAGGCTGTTTCTCACAGCAGCCGTTTCACGTCACAAAACGTTCACTTCATTGGCTATGCTTTGTAATTTACTTAGCCTGATCAAATACCCTGCTCAGCACATTTAGTCACATGTGGCCATCGCTATGGCTTTTTACAAAGAGATCTTAGTCTCAGCCAGCAGCTTTTTGTTTGCATCATGAGGCTGTTAATCCCACAGGCCAAACAGTCTTTTAACATCTCCCCCAAAGCAGGGTCAAATTCGTAGTGCTCTGCTAAACATTGCAATTTGGCCACAAACGCAGAGAATGTCTCTCCTGGTTCTCTCACAGCCAAATGAAACTTATCCTTAACATGATGATTGAAGGTCTGAGATTAAAATGATTTCTGAGGAATCCTATAACTTGATTGAAAGACTTTGGCTGGATTTTAAGTTCACATGAAATGATTCACTGAAAATGGGAATAACTCCTACTGATGTTTTTAGCATGATTTCTGAAATGAATCTCTAACACTCTGTGCATCACAGAGAGTCCTAGTGGGATTCGCTCTGAAAATCTGTGGCTGGGGCCTATTCTCACTGCAGAGGCGGCAGCATAGCGCTGAGCAGACCACTGCACAGTCATCAATTTGTCAGTGCCAAGATCTTTGCATGCACAATGGCCCTGCAATGCCAGCTCCAGCTCATTGGCCATCCCGATCGTTGACCTCAAGACTCCCTCACATTGGATCTCTGATTCCCCCACCACCACTGGCAGCCCCAATTCCACTCCTCTGACAGACCCAATTTCCTCCTGGCAGTCCCAATAATGACACACCCTCCCACCCCCATCCCAACAGCCCTGACCCCCCAGCAGCCAATGACTCCCTTCCCATCCAGATGGCCAGCCCCAGTTGTGGTCCTCCCTTCCTCTCCCATTGATCCAGTGCAGAGTGGTACCAGGATCCCTCCAGCCATGACCTCCCCCTCAGTAGGCTCCCTCAATTTGTTTGCTCCCTCGTTCTCCTGTAACGAGGATGTTTGTGGGCCACAGACTCTGAGTAGTTTTACATTTTGCTTTATCTCTGCAGTGATCTCTTTAGATATGGAAAAATAACACATCATTTCAATATATTGTCCTTAGCTCTCAATGTCCGAGTCAAATGATTCTATCTTACTGAAGACGTTTTAAGGATGTCTGTACCTGTTTCTTCTTCATTTCGATGATCACCTTCCTATCTTCGTTGGTTACGGGTATAGTGCCGGAAGACTGGAGGATAGCGAATGTGGTCCCATTGTTCAAGAAGGGGAATAGGGACTTTCCGGGGAATTATAGGCCAGTGAGTCTTACTTCTGTTGTGGGCAAAGTATTGGAAAGAATTATTAGGGGTAGGATTTATAGTTATTTAGAGAGAAATGAATTGATTGGGGATAGTCAGCATGGTTTTGTGAAGGGTAGGTCGTGCCTTACTAACCTTATTGAGTTTTTTGAAAAAGTGACCAAAGAGGTGGATGGGGGTAAGGCGGTTGATGTGGTATATATGGACTTTAGTAAGGCGTTCGATAAGGTGGCCCATGGAAGGCTTCTGCAGAAAATGCAGATGTATGGGATTGAGGGTGATTTAGCTAATTGGATTAGGAATTGGCTAGCTGATAAAAGACAGAGGGTGGTGGTTGATGCAAGTTATTCATCGTGGAGTTTGGTTACAAGTGATGTACCTCAGGGATCAGTTTTGGGGCCCCTGCTGTTTGTAATTTTTATAAATGATCTGGATGAGGGTATTGAAGAATGGATTAGTAAATTTGCGGATGACACCAAAGTCGGAGGAGTGGTAGATAGTGAAGAGGGGTGTTCTAGTTTGCAGAGAGACTTGGACAAGTTGCAGAGCTGGGCCGAGAGGTGGCAAATGGAGTTTAATGTGGAAAAGTGTGAGGTAATTCACTTTGGCAGGAATAACAAATGTGTAGAGTATAGGGCTAATGGTAGGACTCTTAATAGTGTTGAAGAACAGAGGGATCTTGGTGTATATGTGCATAGATCCCTGAAAGTTGGCAATCAAGTCGATAAGGTTGTTAAGAAGGCATACGGAGTCTTAGCTTTTATTGGTAGGGGATTGAATTTCGGAGCCGCAACGTCATGTTGCAACTGTACAAAACTCTAGTGCGGCCGCACTTGGAGTATTGTGTGCAGTTCTGGTCCCCACATTATAAGAAAGATGTGGAGGCATTGGAGAGGGTACAGAGGAGGTTTACCAGGATGTTGCCTGGTATGGAGGGCAGGTCTTATGAAGAGAGGCTGAGGGATTTGAGGTTGTTTTCGTTAGAAAGGAGGCGGCTAAGAGGAGACCTGATTGAAACATATAAGATGATTAGAGGTTTAGATAGGGTGGACAGTGATAGCCTTTTTCTTAGGATGGAGAAAGCTAGCACGAGGGGACATAGCTTTAAATTAAGGGGTGGTAGTTATAGGACGGATGTCAGAGGTAGGTTCTTTACCCAGAGGGTGGTAAGGGTATGGAATGCCCTGCCTCCTGCAGTTGTAGATGCGCCAAGTTTGGTGGCGTTTAAGAGGTTAGTAGATAAGTTTATGGATGAAAAGGGAATGGTTTAGGTTAGAGGGTTATTGCTTTTTCCTAATTGGTCAGCGCAACATGGAAGACCGAAGGGCCTGTTCTGCACTGTAATGTTCTATCTATCTATTCTATCTATCTCTCGAACTGTGCACTGCGATCTCCCAATGACTGAAATAGTTTTCCTCATTGCCAGTGGAAATGATTTGATGTGGCTTCAACAACAAAGGTTTATTCACTAATAATAATAATATAGATACAAGTTAAGGGTTTAATAGAAAACTCTCGCACAGGTCTACTCTCTTCAACTGCAGGCTTTCCTCCTCCCAGGGCATGCAACCACATTCTGGATTGGCCTGGCTTCCCATGTAGCCTTTCCATTGCATCCATCCCAATCACATGGCCTGCAAAGGAGTCACAGCTATGACCACAGCTATGAACACTCAGTCCACTGAGCTTCTGTACATGCATATGTTTACAGAGTTAGAAAATTAGCTGGCTGTCATTTGTCAGATCATTGAGGTATCTTTTGCACTGCACCCATGTCTTCCTGAGGACTCCTGGCTACTGACTTGTGTCCCCAGCTCCAATCATACTGAATCACGCCATTTCTCTTTCTGGAGGAGATAAGTCATCTTTCCTCTTGGAGGCAATCTCTGTCAAAGCCTCAGAAAGGCTTAGGGATGTTTGTCATAGAATCCCTAGTACGTAGAAGGAGGCCATTTGGTCCATCGAGTCTCACCGAATCTCCAACAGAGCATCTTACCCAGTTCCACCCCATTTCCATAGCCTAGTTAATCCCCCTAATTTGAGCATCTTAGGACATTAAGAGGTAATTTATCATGGCCAGTGCACCAAACCTGTATATCTTGGATTTGGGAGGAAACTAGAGCATCATAAAGAAACATACACAGGCACGGAGAGAACGTGAAAACTCCACATTGTCACCCGAGCTCGGAATTGAAACTGGGTCCTTGGTGCTGTGAGGCAGCAGTGCTAACCAATGTGCCACACTGGAATACTTTTCTCAGGTCAGTTCTCCTGTACTGAGTCCTTTTTCCAAGCCACTCCTGGTGCCACCAATTAGGAGCCAAACTCACCATTGGGTCAATTAGAGCATTAACACTTAGAAATGATCAGACATTACTGTTGCTAATGTGGAATGGGTTAGGACTTGGAAATGATCCGGGCATTGAGTTGCCAATATTGAATTGTAAATCCAGTTCTGGATTTTTGAAATGAATTTTGTTCTATTCCCCAGCATTGATATTTCCAAAGATTCACAATAATAGCTCTAGCTGCCACCAGTGTGTGTAACATAAAATGTTTTTCAGGTGCTGATTAAAAGAAAAACTATGGTTTGAACAGCCCTATATAGTCTGAATAGTCTGCACAATGTGAATCTCAGTCTTAAGAACATTCACACTTAGATTTTTGGACAATAAGTTTAAAGATTAATTCTAATCCGAGACTCAATACTAATTCTGGAGCAAAGGAAAGCTGTTTATATGTTTTTAAAGTTAAAATTACTAAATTATATAGGAATAGGAGTAGAACATCTCCTTTGGTTATAGAGAGCTGAATACCCCTTCATTTAGCCTGCTCTATCTGCACAAGTCTCACAATTGTGAAACTCCTCCCTTACCTCTTAACTTGAAAATCATGGAATGCAATGTCCAGTATATTTGGCATCTTGGGCTATTTGATCTGCCATTATCAGTTATGGCCATGTTAAAAGTCTTGATTGCAGAGGTATTCTTCCTCTTGCATAGATGGAGGTGTGTGAATATACCCAACACTTTGACTGTTTAGTCATTCCAGTGTGTGTGCCATATATAATTAAGTATTCACATATACTTCCTGAGGGGAACACTGAAGGACTTCTGTTGCTGGTCCTACCTGAATCAAAGATTGTATGTTCAACACTAAAAAGATATAAACTTATGCATTATTACAGTTTCTACAGCTTTTGCTCTTTTTCTTTAAAAAAAAAACTCCCGATTGTTGGTCAATGTCGAGCAAATAAAACTCAGTTATAAACTTGCATAACAACCACGTTACACTCTATTCCATGCTCTTGACCTGTCTTACTTCTATGTTGGGAGATGTCTGGATGATCTTGATTGTTGTTGTAGAGGCTCCAAAATCTTCATTATAGCAGATGATATTCTGCAAACATAACCCAAAAGTGCTTTCCAGCCTTGAAGTTAAAAATTTATAAATTGAATGATCTCTACTTCCCCTCTTCTAATACCCCACCTCCCCAATCCAGTATTCTTGTGCTATAAGCTAGTAAATTATCTGCAAATCCAAATTAACTGAACTATCATTGCTGTAAATATAAAAATTCAGAATTATTTATTGGGATCTGGTTTTAACTAAGTCCAGTATCACCTTCGCAGATCGTATTTCTCATTTATCAGGGCACATATTTGGCCTGATACCATCACATCAAAAGGCCCTTCCCAATGAGTTCCTACCCCATTTTTGTCTGTCAGAAGTTTCACCATTACCTTATCTCTTGGAGTAGGTAGTTTAGGAGTATTGTCTCCTGTCAGTTTAGTCCAATCTCTGTGCCGCTGCTGGGTGATTACCTGCTTTTTGAGAGAATGCAGACAATCTATTAAATTTCTCATACATTGAATTGTTGCTCATCTCGAGCTTTTTTCTGTTATTGTGTCCTCTGGGAGGCACATCGCTCCTCCTATCTTCAACTCAAAAGGGCTTAGTCCTATCGATGAGCTAGGAGCAGCCCTTTACAGCAGCAATATTGCAGGCTAGACTCACAATGAATTTTTTCCTTCTTCTAAAATAACTGTTCTTCAATGTTCAAATCATTTGTTCCATCATCCCTGAACTCTGAGGATGATATGGAATATGAAATCTTTGCTTTATTCCTAACAATTGAAAGATTTCCTTTAAAACGTTCCCTGTGAAACATATTCCCTGATCAGAATTTAACTGAAGAGGCATTTCCCACCTAGGTATTATCTCATTTGCTAATATCAGAGCAACAGTTTTGGCTGTGACATCTTTACACAGAAATGTTTCCATTCATCTAGTAAACCGATTTACAATTATCAAACAATACATCTTTCCTTGGACTCGTGGTAAGGACCTTGTGAAATCTATTTCTATATTTTCTCATGGTCTTTTTGGTTGTGGTTGGCTTTGCATTTTAATCCTGCAAGGAAGACCTGGCTTCACTAGGGTGCACTGCAAACATCTCTAACCAAACCTTGCCATGTCTCTCTCCATTTGCTTCCATCACCGACTTTCTCTTAAATTAAACATTTTCTTTCTGAATGTATGTGCTAATCTGTGATATACTTCCAGCAGTGATAGCTATATTACTTTGGGGACTATTATATTCCCCTCCCTTCTCCATACTCCATCTTAGTCTTTCTGTCCTCCATCTTTCTTCCACATTTCCTTTTCCTCTTCAGCTGCTTGTTTCTATACCTTTTTTACATCAATATCTGAACCATCTCCAACTGTCACAGTTGCTGCTCCTGTAGTCTGTACGCATACCCTTTCTGTTCTACTAGGGCCTTTGCAGCTTTATCAGCTAAACTGTTTCTGTTCTGTGCCTGATTCTCAATCTCTTTATGGGCTTGAACTTTTATTACTGCTGCCTCTAAGAGACTGGGCGACTTGGAGTAAATCTCGAATCAAATTCTCATGCTGTGTGTGTCCCTGCTAAAAGTTACAAAACTTTGCTTACCCCAAGCTGCCATGTAATCATGCACTATTCCAAATGCATATCTATTATTGATATAAAAATTTAAGTGCTTTCCTTTACCCCATTCTAAAGCTTTAGTTAAAGCCAAGAACCCTGCTACTTGTGCTGAATTATTCCCAGGGATTTGTCCTCCTGTAATCACTGTTCTCTCATCATTTATCACTGCCCATGCAGTCAGGAGTTCTCTATTTACACATTTCTTAATTGTTTAAGTTTAATTATATCTTATCCTGCTTTTCTGCTAACCTTCACTTACTTCCTCATTCACTTCTGAAACACACTTATGCTCCATTACTTGCATCGTCAATCCTCCTGCAGGGTTTTCATTAACATCTCTGCTAATTTCTACATGCCTGTCTTATGGCAGGAGATTTGCTACCCATTTTGAATGTCTTCCAGCAGAAACTCCTTTCAGCTCCCAGCTTCCAACAGTTGGATGATTGTACAAAGACTGTGGAGGATTATTTTTCCCATTAGAGTAAGTGGTTCAGAAATACTGAGTCCCCAGGATGCGCATGCGAACACTCTCACACATCTATGGATAACTCTAGCAAACAAATCTAATTGGGTGGAGTAGTATCCCAATGGTCTTAGTTTATGCCCATGTCATTGAGTCACTACAGCTGATTGGATCCCATAATTGGATCCCATAATTGTCCTGACAGAAAATGTGGAAAGGTTTTGTGAAATCAAGTAATCCCTAGGCTGGGCCTTTACCATAGCTTGTTTTAAATCTGAGAAAGCTTGTGCTTCTGTCTCTCCCCATTCTACCTTTTCCTGGATAGCCCTTCCTCCTTCTATCAAGGCTGTAAGAGCTTTGCCAATGCAATATAATCCTATACAAAATTCCTGCAATAATTGAAAGGTTTCAATACTTGCCTTGTTCCCTTTATGCTGTATACTCTCTGCATACAAAGGATGGCTTTCTTACTTTGGGATAAGGTGTGTCTGAAATAAGTCACTTGTTCCTGTCCTAATTGAGTCTTTTTTGTTTCAACTTGAGCCTTGCTTCCTGAATTGCCTTGAATACCCTGTGCATGGCTAGGCAGTGCAATACTGAACTGTTGGAGACTATCCAAATAGCCATAAGTCTACTTTGGCTATGTTTGCCCCAGTATCCAGTAACATAGTGCAACGAAGCCTCCAATTTTGCCCTTATGTACATGCACGGATCTCGATTTGTAATCTCCAGACTCACTAATTGTCACTTCTGTACTAATAACTCCTGCAACTCATCTGCTGATATCTGGATTATTATCTGTGATGTCTGCTGCACTGATGCTGGTGATTGGGGCTGAGCCTCAGGGATCTCTCTCATTTAACTGAGACCCTGTCCTTCCTTTTCTGCCCCCTTCAGCAAACAGTTCTTTATATCATGATCCTTTATCTGACAATTATGACATCTATTAGACTCCATGAATTTGCTTTGACATTCTCTAGCATGATCCTCTTTCTTCCCAAAGGCAAAACATATTTCTTTACTTCTAATCTGAGTGTGAATGTGACTGTGGTTGAGGTTGTGGCTGAGGTTTATCGATCTGCACCAAGATTATTTTCAGGTTTTTCTTACGATTATCTTCTGCTCTCGTAGCCCAATTCATAATTTCCCTATAATTGTTTCTATCAGAAGACACATTTCTATGATCTTAGTCAGACCTGTACTGATTCCTTCTTTAAGTAGACCTAAAAATATATCGGCATTCCTGGCCGGGTCCGCTACTCCTCCAGCATCTAACAAGCCCTGAATTTTCTTTCTCCATATACTTTTACTAATTCTTTGGGTTCTTGTTTTATAAGGTTATCTTGGTCCAATTGGCACTTCCCCTATCAATTGCCTGAACAATGCCCTTTTTAAATCTGATGTACTTCTGTTGCTCATTTTGGCTCTCTGCCAATATCCAATCTCTCCCTTGATAATTAGGGGGTAGTAAGTGCCACCCGGCACTAGCTAATTTTCTTTTAACTAATATCCTCACATCGTCTGAAGCCAAGTTATGAACTTCCTTTAGCTTATCCATATTTTTCCAAAAGACTGAATTCTGATAATTTTAATATAATGGACCTAATTTGTCCATCAACATTTGTTTTTCTGCCTTTGTTGGTGGCACTTCTTGGCTATTTACTGTAGGTTGTCCCACTTTGTCCACGCAAGCTTTCGTTATAGTTTGAATTGGTAGGCACAGCTACCTCAGTAAAGAGGAGATTACTTTCACCCTGAATTGCTTTCTTTGGTGATTTTTCCAAATTTATTTCCCCTTTTGTTCCTTCTCCTGTAAGTGTAGAACCTCATTGCCCTGCCACTATTCTACCCACTGGGGTGTTCATGCTTCCCTCTGCGCTGCCTTTCCAGCAGCCACCTGTTTAAACTTTGTCTCCCTCTGGGGGCGGTTTCTCATTATAGCAGGTAATAGCACAGCTGCTCTCTCTGCTCTGTAGGTTGACTGTTCTCTCCACCAGGCTTTTTGCTCCAGTCCCAGAGCCTCCGGTTTATATCCTTTCTCTATCATTTTCTTCAATAACCTTTTATTCTCTGTCACTATTTATTGAAGTAGACTATTGTCAGATCCCCATCTGGACTGTGTCAAATCTCAGCCACTCATTGCCACCTTGCATCATTACCTCTTTCTGTTATTCAACAAGCTTCTCACTGGAGACTCCTACCAATGGGACCTATACCATCCCTTCTTTTTTTCTTGACTCACTCACTGGAGATTGCTCGCACCTGAACTATCTGTTACCTTTTATACTACCTAATCCCTTAGTGCCTCTTACTGTGTGGCTTTTATTGCTCTGCTCCATAAACCAATCTGAGAGTCCGTCCCTAGTCCTTTATGGTTTAATGTCTTCATCTGCCATGCAACCTTATTGCTCCGCTAACAGGATACTTCCAGGTGTCCATCCTTGGTGCCCTGCTTTGAGAGTGGTTTCTTTACACAGTCATACTGTATTGGCACCCCTTTCCCAATTTGGATTACCTTTTTCTGCACACTGAATTCTTGTTTGCGGCTGCATTTTCAAAACTAAACTCAGTGAAGGCTCAGTAGGAGTTTGTGAAACTCAAATTCTTTGAGTTTGTGAAAGATCAGTCACCAGCTGCAAATGTCATCTGTGGTCAGATCATCATACACTGTGGCTCAGGAATTGCAAAATTGCTTCGGATTGCCAGATGTGTGATCTCCTAACTACTGGGTGGTAACTAAAAATATAGTCACCCACTTCTCGGAAATGTGTCTTGCTTCAGACTCCAGTGGCCAACTCTGTTCGCAGCACCAATTTGTAAGCAGAATTGCTCAGGGTAACCTCTGGAGAGTCTTGTACCTAGCTGAATGCAGCAAACACAAAGACTTGTGAAAGATAGTATGCAGTAAAAGGTGTTTTATTCAGTCAACATTCAGTACTGGGAAACAGATGGGCAGAGGATTTCAGTCTCTCTCTGATGTTACATCACATGAGCACAATGGTTATAAGTTTCTGTAGATTTGATCTTTCCACCACCTATCATCCAAACTGGATGATTATATTAATACACTTCATCTACTTTGGCCATTAGCATTCTACGCTCTAGCAGAATTAGGAAATCATTGGTCAACTGAACCCAAAAATTCTTTCCCCCCCCTTGCCTAATAACTTCACCAATGCAAATCCGGTAAGTTCCAGGGTCACTCCTGTTTGTTTCCCTGCCCCTTTATTGTAAAGTCTGCATCACACCTATTCATTACAAACAGAAGCTGAACACTTCATTTCAAAAATTTTGGTACTACAACTGCCTAGCCTACCTTTGATAATAGGGTATATTACTCTACACTTCTTTATTCCAAAAGAATACAGTCTGTCTGCTTAAACTTATTTCAATTATGCCAAGGGGCAACTTGCTTGCTGGCCAACTCTCACAAGAAAATACAAAATTATAGTTTAGATCTATACTTGTTCAAAAATGAATAATGTGCTTATATAGACAATATTTTCATAGTGAGGCACACTGTGATACCTTCACTATATAAGGCACACTGTGATCCTTAGTCTATTTCATTTTAATAGTCTTATAAAGTAGAGGTTCCTATTTCTCCCGCTGCATCTTGCCTGAAGTGCAACTGTACAAGCATGAAGGTAGGCAGAGTGGCAAAGTGATTAGCACTGCTGCTTTGGGTCACTGACTGTGTGGAGCTTGCACAATCACCCCATGTCCACGTGGGTTTCCTCCAGGTGCTGTGGTTTCCTCCCACACTCCAAAGATGTGCAGGTTAGGTTGACTGACCAATCAGAATTGTCCCTTGGAGTCAGGGGATTAACAGGATTAAAAAGTGGGGTTATGGGACTAAGGCCTAGATAGGATTGTTGTCAGTGCAGGCTTTGTGGGCCAAATGGCCTCCTTCAACATTTCATGGATTCTATGATTCTAAGTGAGAGTGGAATGGGATTTAGCCATGATAATGATCCACATTGAATAACACACAAAGCATTGCCTCTTGATGAGACACTGAAGACAGTCATCACTCATAGAACTGGATCCCTGAATGAAGAAGTGACTTCAAGAGAGAATTGAAGAAATTTTAGGGGAAAAATCAAGTCACTTCACCTTTTGTACAAACTCCTTCAAAATCTAATTGCTGTTGGCAGGATGCTAGCAGGTGAGCTACAAAGTGGATTTTTAGAAATGCAGCATATCGACTTTATACGTTTTGCAGCACACTGAATTTTTGTTTGTGGCTGCATTTTCAAAACTAAACTCAGTGAAGGCACAGTAGAAGTAATTCTCTGAGTTTGTGAAAATTCAGTCTCCAGCTGAACGTATTATCTGTGGTCAGACTATCATACACTGTGGCTCAGGAATTGCAAAATTAAAACATTAAGCCAAGGGAGCTTGAATACTTGTGCATCTCATAATCAACACATCAAAACCAATATTAGATTGAAAAGGATGTCACCACACTTCCCTCTTGACCAATGGAATTTATCTGAACTAAATGGGATAAATATAAATTAAAATGGGGACTCCTTTTTTACTAGGAATTGAAGTGCAAAAGTATCAAATTCTGCTGTGTGGCTTTCAGCTTGTTTTTCACAGTTAGGCTGAATATTTGCGCTGCAAGAAAAAAAATACACAAAAGAATAATAACCCTTGATGATAATTGTATGCACGTAATATTACGGTTATGATGAAAACATATTCCAGAAATTTTTCTGATGACTAGCTTTGTTAAGTTTCTGTTGTAAGCAATTCATTTCTCAAGAAGTAGACTTTGTGAAATCTGTTTTTCAGAAATATCATTCTTCTTTTCATTGGAAATTAAAATATAAATTTCACTTTCAGGACATGTCAAATTGAACTATCAGGATAGTTTCAAATGTAAGTTGTTTGCAGAATGAAGTGCACTCTGTTTCCACAAGATGTCTCTGCAGTCTACATTACTGTGCAAAGTTGACTAACGAAAGTTTTGTTCAATAATTTTGGAACTACGTGAGATACAGTAATAATTGCTGCTCGTATTGAATTAAAAACTGTATATCTTTGTGGAGATGCAGACACACTGAGCACTTAATTATAAGGTCGTACAGCGCAGTAAAGGCTTTTCGGCTCATCAAGCCTGTGCTGACAAAAATTCCATTAAAGTGCTAATCCCATTTTCTCGCACTTTCCCGTATCCTTGAATGTTATGATGTTTCAACTGCTCATCCAAATACTTTTTAAAGGTTGTAAGGTTTCTGTCTTCCACTACCTTCCCAGGCAATGGATTCCAGATTCCCACTGCCATTTGAGTGAAACTTTTTTTCACTTTGATGTTGTTCCTCCTTGCATAATCTTGCTCTCTGAATAGCAGCATGTCATGGATTCTGCTGGTCAGTCCTGATCTGTAGAAAGGCCAACTCAACAGGCTCCATGATTCTGATCATGCAGTGAAAGATTGAAAACAGCACAGTGAACAATGAGAAGTCGTCACAGAGCTCTGACCTCCATCACTCCATGTGTCTATGACTTCTAGCCCAGTGCTTACCATTACTTATGTAAATCTGTTCTCCCTCACACCACCACATTCCCACATAGCTTCTTCTGTACTCCATCAAGATGATGAGCATTGAGCCCCAATTGGCACATGACATCTAACCTGCATATTACCTTCCCCACCCAACCCAAAATGCACAAGTCCTGATGTTGCGTAGTGTTCACAGGCATTAGAGAGAAATCAGAAAATGTGACTCACCAATGAGAATCATGTTTTCTGAACACTCTGCTTTTTGAACCCATGCTGGCATTCCCATGGACAGTGAACACAGGCTTAAAGTCCTGCCCAAGGTCTCAAAACATAACAATCTTTTAATTCTTATTTTAACATACTCATATCAACAACTACAACTGTTTATGCAGGCCATCCTCAAATGCCCTGAAGTCTCACCTGTGAGACATTTAGGCAAAAATACCGTATACAAACAAGTATGGTTTTCAACACTTCTTCAGTGGGCTCAAACAACAGAACTAAGAAACACAGGTCAGTGGCTATGTACAGTATAGAGTGAATGCTGGATATTAATTTATACATGATGTAAAGATGCCGGCGTTGGATTGATGATTGATTGTTAATAATTATCATAGTTGAAGGGAGTTCATGTGCGCCATGGAGCATAATGATTTGCCCAATATTGTTAACCAATGAGGTGAAAACCGAAACTATATTTAAATGGACATACTTAAGAAGAGAGCCATAAAAAAACTGCAAGAGTTTCTAATTGAATATGATTAAATATTGACTTGGGTTTGGGAGGTATGGCTCAAAAAATTGCATGCTTGTTGTGATCACCATTTCTGTAGAGATAGAGATCACTTGAAACCTCTTTGGTGGTGAACTTAACAAGAATTTCTGTAGTCAGGAGGTCTGGACATTCAGGAGAGCACAGTTATATATCTTATCATCAACATTTTTTATTCATGGGGCGATCTTATTAATGGAAAAGTGTCCTAGTTAGAGAGGTGTAGACCTGCAAAACAATGCCATTCCACTCATTGACATTACTGATCCCAGTAAAGTTTTACACCACCAATTTTAAATCCAACCAATTTATTTGATAGTAAATCCGCGAGCTTTCGACGCTATGCGCCTTCGTCAGGCAAATGCAGTGTTCTGATCTGCAGAGGCACTCATATCCACACAGACACTTACAGATTGCTGATTAGAATGCGAATCCTTACATCTAACCTGCTATTAAAGTGTTAAAGTGGCTAACAATGTGTGTGAAGGGAATCCTGAGCATTGGTTAGAGAATTGTGTATTTTCTCCAGACAGCACAGTAAATGAGGTTTTTTGCTAATCCAGGCAAGTTACGGGGGTTACAGATAGTGTGACATAAGGATCCCTGTTAAGACCGTCCTCATATGTGCGGAACTTGGCTATCAGTCTCTGCTCAGCAACTCTGCGCTGTCGTGTGTCACGAAGGCCCCTTGAAGAACATTTACCCGCAGGTCAGAGGCCGAATGCCCATAATTGCTGAAGTGTTCGCCCACAGGAAGGGAACTGTTTTGCCTGGTGATTGTTGAGCGATGCTCATTCATCCACTGTCGTAGTGTCTGCATGGTCTCCCCAATGTACCATGCTTCAGGACATCCTTTCTTGCAACGTATTAGGTAGACAACGTTGGCCGAGTTGCAAGAGTATGTACCGTGTACCTGGTGAATGGTATCCTCATGTTTGATGATGTCGTCCATGTCTATGATCTGGCATGTCTTGCAGAGGTTGCTGTGGCAGGGTTGTGTGGTATTGTGGTCACTGTTCTCCTGAAGGTTGGGTAGTTTGCTGCGAACAATGATCTGTTTGAGGTTGTGCGGTTGTCTGAAAGCAAGAAGTGGGGGGGTGGGGATGGCCCTAGCGAGATGTTCATCGTCATCAATGATATGTTGAAGACTCCGGAGAAGATGTCGTAGCTTCTCCGCTCCGGGGAAGTACTGGACAACAAAGGGTACTCTGTCCACCGTGTCCCGTATTCGTCTTCTGAGGAGGTCAGTGCGGTTTATCGTGTGGCACGTTGGAACTGTCGATCGATGAGTCGAGCGCCATATCCTGTTCTCACAAGGGCATCCTTCAGTGTCTGGAGGTGTCTGTCATGATCCTCCTCATCTGAGCAAATTCTGTGTATACGGAGGGCTTGTCCATAGGGAATGGCTTCTTTAACGTCTAATGTCTAGGGTGGAAACTGGAGAAGTGGAGCATTGTGAGGTTGTCTGTCGGTTTTCGGTACAGTGAGGTGCTGAGGTGATCGTGCCAGTTTCCGGATGCAATTTTACAACTCATCCGCTTCATCTTGGACCACAATGTCTTCACCTTCAACAATCAGCTTTTCATCCAGACACACGGAACAGCCATGGGGACCAAATTTGCACCTCAGTATGCCAACATCTTCATGCACAGGTTCGAACAAGACTTCTTCACCACACGAGATCTCCAACCAAGGTTATATACTAGATACATTGATGACATCTTTTTCCTTTGGACTCATGGTGAACAATCATTGAAACAACTCTATGATGATATCAACAAGTTCCATCCCACCATCAGACTCACCATGGATTATTCTCCAGAATTAGTTGCATTCTTGGACACACGCATCTCCATCAAGGACGGTCACCTCAGCACCTCACTGTACCGAAAACCGACAGACAACCTCACAATGCTCCACTTCTCCAGCTTCCACCCTAGACACGTTAAAGAAGCCATTCCCTATGGACAAGCCCTCCGTATACACAGAATTTGCTCAGATGAGGAGGATTGTGATAGACACCTCCAGACGCTGAAGGATGCCCTCGTGAGAAGAGGATATGGCGCTCGACTCATCAATCGACAGTTCCAACGTGCCACAGCGATAAACTGCATTGACCTCCTCAGAAGACGAACACGGGACAAGGTGGACAGAGTACCCTTTGTTGTCCAGTACTTCTTCGGAGCGGAAAAGCTACGACATCTTCTCCAGAGTCTTCAACATGTCATTGATGACGATGAACATCTCGCTAGGGCCATCCCCACCCCCCCACTTCTTGCTTTCAGACAACCGCACAACCTCAAACAGATCATTGTTCGCAGCAAACTACCCAACCTTCAGGAGAACAGTGACCACAATACCACACAACCCTGCCACAGCAACCTCTGCAAGACATGCCAGATCATAGACATGGACGACATCATCAAACGTGAGGATACCATTCACCAGGTACACGGTACATACTCTTGCAACTCGGCCAACGTTGTCTACCTAATACGTTGCAAGAAAGGATGTCCCGAAGCATGGTATATTGGGGAGACCATGCAGACACTACGACAGCGGATGAATGAGCATCGCTCAACAATCACCAGGCAAAACAGTTCCCTTCCTGTGGGTGAACACTTCAGCAGTCATGGGCATTCGGCTTCCGACCTGTAGGTAAATGTTCTTCAAGGGGGCCTTTGTGACACACGACAGCGCAGAGTTGCTGAGCAGAGACTGATAGCCAAGTTCCGCACACATGAGGACAGTCTTAACAGGAATCTTGGCTTCATGTCACACTATCTGACATGGAAAGTGATCTGGGAGGATGCACTACAAGTTTGCGGCAGACTGAAAAGATTGAGTATGTAGATATTAAGGAAGCGGATGTGTTAGAACTTTTAAATGCTATCAAGATAGACAAGTTCCGGGTCCAGATGGGATGTACCCCAGGTTATTGTGGGAGGTGAGGGATGTCATTGCAGAGCCCCTGGCGATGATCTTTGCATCGTCGATGGAGACGGGAGAGGTTCCGGAGGATTGGAGGATTGCGGATGTGGTCCCTATTTTCAAGAAAGGGAACAGGGATAGTCCTGGAAATTACCGACCGGTGAGTCTGACCTCAGTGGTTGGTAAGCTGATGGAGAGGCTTCTGAGGGACAAGATTTACGAGCATTTGGAGAAGTTTAGGTTGATTAGAAATAGTCAGCATGGTTTTGTAAAAGGCAGGTCGTGCCTTACAAGCTTAATTGAGTTCTTCGAAAATGTGACTGAACACATTGACGAAGGAAGAGCAGTGGACGTGGTGTACATGGACTTCAGCAAGGCATTTGACAAGGTCCCACATGCAAGACTTCTTGAGAAGGTGAGAGGCCATGGGATCCAAGGGGCTTTGGCCTTGTGGATCCAGAACTGGCTTGCCTGCAGAAGGCAGAGGGTGGTTGTGGATGGCTCTTTTTCTGCATGGAGGTCGGTCACCAGTGGAGTGCCCCAGGGATCTGTTCTAGGACCCTTGCTGTTTGTCATTTTCATAAATGACCTGGATGAGGAAGTGGAGGGATGGGTGAGTAAGTTCGCCGATGACACGAAGGTCGGTGGTGTTGTGGATGGTCTGGAGGGATGTCAGAAGTTGCAGCATGACATCGACAGGATGCAAGACTGGGCGGAGAAGTGGCAGATGGACTTCAATGCGGATAAATGTGTTGTGGTCCATTTTGGCAGATCCAACGGGATGAATGAGTACACTATCAAAGGTAGGAGTCTTAGCTGTGTGGAAGAGCAGAGGGATCTTGGGGTCCGGGTCCATAAGACTCTCAAATCAGCCTCCCAGGTGGAGGATGTGGTTAAGAAAGCTTACGGTGTACTGGCCTTCATTCATCGAGGGATTGAGTTCAGGAGTCAGGAGGTAATGCTGCAGCTTTATAGGACCCTTGTCAGACCATACTTGGAGTACTGTGCGCAGTTCTGGTCGCCTCACTATAGGAAGGACGTGGAAGCTATTGAAAGGGTGCAGAGGAGATTTACAAGGATGTTGCCTGGATTGGGAGGCATGCCTTATGAAGACAGGTTGAGGGAGCTGGGACTGTTCTCCCTGGAGAGACGAAGGTTGAGAGGCGACCTGATAGAGGTTTACAAGATGTTGAGAGGAATAGATAGGGTGGACTCTCAGAGACTATTTCCCAGGGCTGAAATGGTTGCGACGAGAGGGCACAGATTTAAGGTGCAGGGAAGCAAGTACAGAGGGGATGCTAGGGGAAAGTTTTTCACTCAGAGGGTGGTGAGTGAATGGAATCGGCTGCCGTCGGTGGTGGTCAAGGCAAACTCGCTGGGGTCTTCTGGATGAGTATATGGGATCCAATGGGATTGGGGGTTATAGATGGGTCTATGGCTGGGTAGGTTTTGATGTGTTCAGCACAACTTGTGGGCCAAAGGGCCTGTTTGTGCTGTAGTGTTCTATGTTCTATGTTCTATATGTATCTGTAACCTCCGTAACTTGCCTGGATTAGCAAAAAACCTCACTTACTGTGCTGTCTGGAGAAAATACACAATTCTCTAACCAATGCTCAGGATTCCCTTCACACACATTGTTAGCCACTTTAACACTTTAATAGCAGGTTAGATGTAAGGATTCGCATTCTAATCAGCAATCTGTAACTGTCTGTGTGGATATGAGTGCCTCTGCAGATCAGAACACTGCATTTGCCTGACAAAGGCACATAGCATCAAAAGCTCGTGGATTTACTATCAAATAAATTGGTTGGATTTAAAATTGGTGTTGTAAAACTTTACTGAGTTTACCCCAGTCCAACGCCGGCATCTCTACATCATGATTACTGATCCCACCAGACTTTGTTCTTGACTTTCATTTATTGAAAACACAATGCGATGACTTAATCTGCAACATGATACTATCATGCCCAGCACTTAAATGCTCAAACTAACAGAAGTACTTAGACTGACCTACATCAGAATTTACCATTAATATTTCAATCTGATTACTTTCTGTAAAATTGCTTGTTTAATATTTTGTTTATTCATGAAATATAATTTATTCTCTTCTGCAAGTACTTCTAAAGGGTCATAAAATTGCCACAGAGGTTGTATGAGTTTTAGTGCTTTTTTTAAATTTGTTTCCATATTAATGGTGATTTTTTTAAATCACAATTTAAAGCCCCTCAAATATCTAAACCCTCACTTGCCTTAGTAACCTTAGGTGAAAACTATTGGAACTAAATGGTGTTCCAATTACATTTACATTTACATTTATTCACAATAGTGAATAAAATTTCATTCACACTAAGCATAATCTGCCCAGTGTATTCTGCATATCACTTTTCACTCCATTCCTTAGCTCTATCATCTCCACATCTGATACTTTGTCAGAGTCCTCCTCCTTAATGAACACTGCCACACACTGATGCCTTGCCTTGCACTACTCAGCATTTTCTTTGTCCTTAAGGGCCCCAAGCCTCCATCATTTCACCATTTACATGCTGGTAGATTAGTTTCCTGATTCCTTTTAATGTTAAAATGATTCTTACATATGATTCTTACATTCTCGCTTTTAATTCTCCCTGTCTAATTTTCTTCTTCACTTCTCCTCTCAACTTATTATATTCAGCCTGTTTCTTATTTGAAGAATTCAACTAACATATCTTGCAACTTTTTGTTTTTTGTAGTTTCTATCTCTCTTGTCATCAGAGGATTCCTTGTTTTGATTCTCTCTCTTCTGTTTTGTTGGCATGTAACCAGCCTGCACCTGAACATCTTTTCTTTGAAGTTCACCAATTACAGTTCTTCTTGTCAAATTTTGTTTTATACACATTTGATCCCCCCTCCCCATTGAAGTTAGCTCTCTTCTAATTTAGAAATTCTATTTTAAATTGTTTCTTTCTCTTCTCCATAACTAATACAAACCTTCTGATACAATAATGATCACTCTTACCCAAATGATCCCTCACAGATGCTCAGGGTACTTAGCCCACTTAATTCTCCAGCACAAGATCTAACAATGTCTCATTCCTAGTTGGACTGAAAACATACTGAACAAGGCAGGTCTCCTGAATATATTCATGAATATGCCCTCCACTCTCCCATCATCCTTTTCTTCAACATTACCCCAATCAATATTTGCATAATTAGAGCCCCCAAAATCACCATTCTATTGTGCATCTCTAAGTTCCTGACAGATTTACTCTTCTAACACTCTCACTATTGGAGACCAGAAGAATATCCCCAGTAGTATGACCTGAAACTTTTTGCTTCTTAACTCTAACCAAATAGATTCTGTCCTTGCCCCCTTGTGGGCATCTTCACTTTCCTAATCAATACTAATTGGTACTTCCCTTCCTTAGAAACATAGAAAAACTACAGCACAGTAGAGGCCCTTTGGCTCACAAAGTTGTGCTGAACATGTCCTTACCTTAGAGATTACCATGCTTACCTATGACCCTCTATCTTACTAAGTTCCATGTACTTATCTAGAAGTCTCTTAAAAGACCTATTGAATCCACCTCCGCCAATGTTGCTGACAGACTATTCCATGCACCCAGAACTCTCTGAACAAAAAACTTATCCCTAACATCTCTTCTGTACCGATTCCCCAGCATCTTAAACCTGTGTCCTTTTAGGGCAACCATTTTAGCCCTGGGAAAAAGCCTCTGATTATCCTCTCAACATCTTATACACTTCTATCAGATCACCCCTCATCCTTCTCTCCAAGGAGAAAAGGCAAAGCTCTTTCAACCTATCCTCATAAGGCATGCGCCCCAATCCAGGCAACTTCCTTATAAATCTCCTCTGCACCCTTTCTATGGTTTCCATATCATTTCTGTAATGAGGTGACGAGAACTGAGCACAGTACTCCAAGTGGGGTTTCAGCAGGCTCCTGTATAGTTACAACATTATGTCTCGACTCTTAAATTCAATTCCTCAACTGACGAAGGCCAGTACACTATACACTTTCTTAATCACAGCTTCAACCTGTGCAGCTGCTTTGAATGTCATATTAAATCGGATTCCAAGATCCTTCTGATCTTC
Organism: Sphyrna mokarran; assembly: GCA_024679065.1. Taxonomy (NCBI): domain Eukaryota; kingdom Metazoa; phylum Chordata; class Chondrichthyes; order Carcharhiniformes; family Carcharhinidae; genus Sphyrna; species Sphyrna mokarran. The sequence goes on from JAGIQG010000010.1 coordinate 28,218,996, forward strand.
CATACAGCCAAGTGTCCTATCATTAGTATTATATTCTGCCATCCTATTTGACCTGCCAAAATGAACCACTTCACACTTATCTGGGTTGAATTCCATCTGCGGCTTCTCCACCCAGTCTTGCATCCTTTCAATGTCTCACTGCAACTTCTGACATCCCATCATACTACCCACAACACCTCCAACCTTTATGTCATCAGCGAACTTCCAACCCATCCCTCCACTTCCTCATCCAGGTCATTTACAAAAATCACAAACAGCAAGGGTCCCACAACAGATCCCTGCGGCACTTCACTAGAAACTGATCTCCATACAGAATATGACCCACCTATAACCACTCTTTGCCATCTGTGGGCAAGCCAGTTCTGGATCCACAAAGCAATGTCCCCTTGGACCCCATGCCCCCTCACTTTCTCAACAAGTCTTGCATGGAGTACCTTATCAAATGCCTTGCTGAAGTCCATACAGACCAAATCTACTGCTCTTCCTTCATCAATGTGTTTAGTCATATCTTCAAAAAATTCAATCAGGCTTGTACGACATGATCTGCCTTTGACAAAGCTATGCTGACTATTCTTAGTTATATTATACATCTCCAAATATTCATAAATCCTGCCTCTCAGGATCTTCTCCATCAACTTACCAACCACTGAGGTTAAACTCACTGGTCTATAATTTCCAGGGTTATCTCTACTCCCTTTCTTGAATAAAGGAACAACACCCACAATCCTCCAATCCTCCAGAACCTCCCCCATCTCCACTGATGCTGCAAAGATTATTGCCAGAGGCTCAGCAATCTTCACTCTCACCTCCCACAGTAGCCTAGGGTACATCCTACCCAATCCTGATGACTTATCTAATTTGATGCTTTTCAAAAGCTCCAACACATCCTCTTTTTTAATATCTACATGCTCAAGCTTTACAGTCCACTGCAAGTCTGCACTACAAACACCAAGATCCTTTTCCATAGTGAATACTGAAGCAAAGTATTCATTAAGTACCTCTGCTATTTCTTCCAGTTCCATACAAACTATCTCACTGTCACACTTGATGGGTCTATTCTTTCACGTCTCATCCTCTTGCTCTTCACTTACTTATAGAATGCCTTAGGGTTTTCCTTACTCCAGCCTGCCAAGGCCTTCTTATAACCGCTTCTGGCTCTCCTTCTTTAACTTTTTTTCTTTATTCACTCATGGGACTGAATTCTGAATACTTTGTACTCTGTAAATAATAAGCACCCAGAACTTTACTCAAAGAGTGGTTAGGGAGTGGAATGCCCTGCCTGCAGCTGTTGTAGATGCGCCAAGTTTGGTGGCGTTTAAGAGGTTAATTGATAAGTATATGGAAGAGAAGGGAATGGTTTAGTTTGGAGGGGCATTGCTTTTTATTTTGGTCGGCACAACATCGAAGGCCGAAGGGCCTGTTCTGTGCTGTATTGTTCTATGTTCTATGTTCTATGTTCTATGTAACTCATTATTTTAAGCCACTATCCAGTTATTGCTACCACATCATATTGTCATATTTCTGCTTGAAACTTACCAACCTTATTTACTATGCATTGTGTGTTTACATGCAACAGTAGCTTATATTTGTATAGCACCTTTAATACAATGAAAAATCCCAGGAACCTTCACAGGAGCATTATAAAAGAAAATATGACACGAGAAGAATAAGAGGATATTAGTAGAGATTATCAAAAGTTTGTTCAAAGAAGTAGATTTTTAGGTGAGTCTTAGAGGAGGAAAGAGAGATGCAGGGATGAAATATCGGGGCTTAGGTCTAGTCAACTGAAGTTACAGCCACTCACTGTGCAATAATTATCATTGGGAATTCAAAGAAGACCAGATTTGAAGAGCGTACATATATCTGAAGGTTTTGGGGCTAGAGGAAACTAGAGATAGGAAGGGATAAGATGATGGAGGGATTTGAAAAGAAGGATGAGATTGAACTGGATGCTACCAGCTTAATGTAGAAACTACCTCTGTGCCTTCTGGTGATGTTTTTGAAAAGCAATATGTAGATAAAGAGTAGGAATGGGCCAAGATTAGATCCTTGGGGGACACTAGAGCTAATGATGCATGCGCACTCAACTTGCCTTTACGTTACTTAAAGTCCTCCTCTGTCTGCTTCTGTCTAATATGACAATATTTGCTTCTCTGGTACAACCCAACATTTTCACCCTTTTTATATACTTTCTTCCTCTTTTCTGTATCCTTGAGCTGTCAGGGAGCGGGCCCCTGCTAATTATGCTTAAACCCTCCACAATCTTATTAGTTAACCAACCTATAGGGACATTGACCTGAGTCCTGATAAAGTGCAACAAACAACTAAATGAATAGCTACCTTTTACTCAAAAACTCTTCCCAATATTTCAAGAATTTGAAGCCCTCCCTTCTGTACCATGACTCAAATCAGACACCAATCCTTCCTATTGTTCCATTTCTATTCTCACTGAATGCAATCCAGTGATTGTTATCATTAGGGCTTTACTATTTAATTTCCCCCCTTGCTTCTGAAAGCCCTCAATACTTGCCCTCTTGATGTCATTGGTACCAGAGTGTACCACAATTTCTCATTTACTTCCTTCCTCTGAAAAATATCCCATATTCTCTCCTTAATATCCTTCACCCTGGCATCAGGAAGGTTACATACCATGTGGGACTCACAGTAGCAGTTAGAGAAATGTTCATCTTTCCTACTAACTATCAAACCTAATAACAACAGCATTTCTATTATTTTCTGTTCTCTTCTGTGCAATCTTTTGACAATTGATGCTGTGGTCTGAACAATACTCCTTCATGATGTCATCACTTCCAGCAGGCTCCAATGTTGAGTACCAGTTTGAGAGTGAAGTTGTCCTGAAAACTCTTGCACTTCCTACCTCTTCCTACTTTTCTGGATGATTTCATCCTGAATTCATCCTGCCTGAGGGACAACCTTTGGCAGGAATAACAAATGTGTAGAGTATAGGGCTAATGGTAGGACTCTTAATAGTGTTGATGAACAGAGGGATCTTGGTGTATGTGTGCATAAATCCCTGAAAGTTGGCAATCAAGTCGATAAGGTTGTTAAGAAGGCATACGGAGTTTTAGCTTTTATTGGTAGGGGGATTGAATTTCGGAGCCACGATGTCATGTTGCAACTGTACAAAACTCTAGTGCGGCCACACTTGGAGTATTGTGTACAGTTCTGGTCCCCGCATTATAAGAAAGATGTGAAGGCATTGGAGAGGGTACAGAGGAGGTTTACCAGGATGTTGCCTGGTATGGAGGGCAGGTCCTATGAAGAGAGGTTGAAGAATTTGAGGTTGTTTTCGTTAGAAAGGAGGCGGCTAAGAGGGGATCTTATTGAAGCATATAAGATGATTAGAGGTTTAGATAGGGTAGACAGTGATAGCCTTTTTCCTAGGATGGAGAAAGCTAGCACGAGGGGACATAGCTTTAAATTAAGGGGTGGTGGTTTTAGGACAGATGTCAGAGGTAGGTTCTTTACCCAGAGGGTGGTAAGGGCATGGAATGCCTTGCCTGCGTCAGTTGTAGATGCGCCAAGTTTGGTGGCGTTTAAGAGGTTAGTAGATAAGTTTATGGATGAAAGAGGAATGGTTTAGGTTAGAGGGTCACTGCTTGTTCCTAATTGGTCGGCGCAACATCGAAGGCCAAAGGGCCTGTTCTGCGCTGTAATGTTCTATGTTCTTAACCTGGAACTTGTGATCCAGGAAACTCTCAGCCTCCCTGATGCTCCAACTTCCTCACCTGTAGGAATATTTACTAGAAGCACTTTCTTCTTGCCTTACACCCCAAAATACAAAATATGTCCTGATGGTCCCACATGATCAAGAAGTTACATGCTACAGGTATGAACTGTCTATCTGTAATCTAAAAAAACCTATTCTATTTTGTAATCTAGTTTATACTTAATGCCTCTGACTTTAGCTCTCGAGTGTTATTGACCCCACTTCCTTTCTTGGATCATTCCTTTTGTTAAAATATTAGAATAACAATTCTCCGCTCAGTGCATTGAGCTTCCTCATTCAACAAATTCCCCAAGTTTGGTACTCTGTGAAGTAATCACTCCACAGAACTGGACTACATGCTACCATGCAGATATCCCCTGCCTCATGTGTTACCTTCCACAGATTCCTAAGACTTCTGGCAATTGAACATGTGTCTTGCTCATCTTTCTATTTGAAATAAATTAATTATAATTCTAAAAGGACCAATGTTGTGGACAGCACCCACAAGCTTTTTCCAAAAGATTGATTCAAATTTTTCAGGCCACCTTACTGGTTAAAGTAAACTTTTACTATCGAGATCCCACGGAGGGACATTTTAAAAAATAAGTCCCTGTAACTTTCTTTCTAAAAATGGTGTGAAGTATTACAGTTAGAAATCCTGTACCATATTTTTATTTGTGACTAGTAGAGGTGCAAGAAAACTTGTTATAAGCAGGAGCGACATCAGATGACTCTTATTTCATCTTATTTCAATTGCTTGCCTATTTCATGCATTTGTAATCGTAGAGGCAGACAGAAAAATTGATTACACGGGAGTGGTGCAAAATTCCAGGGCTGCCATTCAGCATTGACATTTGTATTCCTGAGATAAGTGCACTTTAGATACAAATTTGACCCTACTATTGTGCTGAAATAGTTGCAGAATAGTAATATATTCATGATCGGTGACAAGTACATTAACACATGAAGAGAAAAAAGGCAAAGTTGGAAAGTGCAAGATAAAAGTTATACTTCTTAAGCAAGATTGAAAAGATGCCATAATCAAGATTAAACAAAAATGATTTTTTTGGAGATACTGAAACAAGCACATGGATTAGGGTAATAATTGCTCTTCGGTTTGAACATAACACTTAGACAAGTGTAAAATTTCCATTATTGCAGCAATTTAGTTATAACGAGGCATACTCTTTCATTCTTGGCTGGAGTCTTGCATTATTTGTCATAATCTAATTGAAAGTTATATCATTATCTTTGATTGTACTATATAGTTGAACAAAAAATGTCTCTTGATAATCAGTTAGACCATCGAAAGATGTGACAGCAACACAGTGAAGTGAGAATTGAATGTGTTATCTAGTGCATCCATATATAGCGTTTACGATCACAAATCTTCATTTCACTGATAATCAGCACAGACAAGCCAGTAATGAATCTGCCCTTCCCTACATGTTTTTGAGGTAATGTGCTAACTTTTCCTTTCTAAGAGGCAGATTGAAGAAGCTAGATATACAAATTTCACCTTTGCTGACACAATAGGCCATTGATAAATAATATAATTTGCTGCAGCAAGCAACAAACTATTATTTAGAGATTTGCACATATGCTATTAGTGGACATGTTGCAGTTATTCTAATGTGGGATCAGTGTGCATTTTTAACCATTTCTGATATTACAAATCAGACATACTCCATTGGGTATCAGGTGTGAAAATCTTCAAATTAAATGGCTGTGACCCTAGTTCAATGGATGCTTGAAGCAATTTGCAATTTCACAGAAAAGGTATTGATATTGAATTGCAATATTTTCTTGAAAGTGGATAGAACGAAAAAAAATCAAAAATCGCTTGTGGGAAGTAACAGAATGATTTCTTTCATTCAGATAGATGATTGGCAAAATACTTCGTATATACTATTCTCCACACAAATAACACAGTATCCTATAGGTGCTTGAAATTATTCAGTGTGCAGCAGAATCCCACTAGAAATGCAATGACAATATGGAAGTTTTCTTCATTTCTTTAACTGGCACATAAGTCATATTACCACACTAAATAGAGTAGGAAAATCTTGAGCAGAAGAGGCTGAATGCGGACATTGTCCTAATTTCTGACACAGACACAGACTACTCCTACTCTACTTATTCTTATGAGAATTAATTCTCTGTCCAGACCAATAGGTCTAACAATCAGATGCACTGTTGGATCTTGACATAGAGCAACATTGTTAGTATGCTTTTATTCTTTCTATTTTGTTCCTCCCAGCTTCCCTTTGTAATCAATGTGTGAAATTTATTAAATTTCTTAAAACCTGCTTCCAGTGCTTACAACTCCTTACTTCTTCAATGAGGCAGTGAATAATTCTACTTCCTAAGGTGAAATATCCTATCACCTTTTCTTAAAAATATCAAAAGGGAGAAACCACCTTAGAGGGCCGATCTCAAACAGAGATGAAACAGCACAGGAAAGAGATAAAAAGCCTGGTGAATTGGTGAATAATCTTTCCTCAATATCAGTAAAATGAAGAAGATAGTCATCAATTTCAGGAATTGTAGCGGAGGACAAGCCCTTCTCTACATCAACAGTGATGAAGTGAAAATAGTCAAGAGCTTCAAGATTCTAGGTGTCCAGATAACCAACAAGCCTGATCCCTTCATGCTAATGCTACAGTTAAGAAATTCAACCAATGCCTCTACTTTCTCAAGACGTCAAAGAAATTCAGCATGGGTGCTTTAACTCTCACCAAATTTTACAGGTGCATCATAAGAAGCATCCTTCCTAAATGCTTCGCAGCTTGGTATGGCTCCTGCTTTGACCAAGGGTGTATGTAAGAAACTACAAAGGATTGTGAACATAACCCAGTCTATTATGCAAAGCAGCCTCCCATCCATTAGCTCTGTCCACACTTCCAGCTGCCTCGGAAAAACAACCAGCATAATCAAGGACACCATGCACCTTGGGCATTCTCTCTTCCCTTTTCTTCCATTGGGAAAAAGATACAAAAGCCTGAAATCACTTATCAACCAACTTGAGAACAGCTTCTTTCCTGCTGCCATTAAAATTTTGAATGGACTGACCATATATTAAGCTGAACTTTTCCTACACCCTAGCGATGACTGTAACACTACATTTTGCACACTCATCTTCTCTATGTATGGTATGCTTTGTCTGTATAGTGTGCAAGAAACAATACTTTTCACTGTATACCAATACATGTAACTATAAGCAATCAAATCAAATGCATCTGGAAAATAATTGACACAGCTATCTTGCCAACTTAGCCTACCATACTTAAATATCTTATAACAGGTCTTTACTGATTGTACTGTGTCACACGGTAATTTGAAACACCAGTGGATGGTCATCCCTGTTCTTTTGTGAGTTGCTTTATGTCCAGATAAGCATCCCAAGCTCAGGGTACAAGCCATGGTCAACAGCGGAACCAGTGAAATTTTGCTGGTGGTGGCAGAAGAGCTAGAACCTCACTAAACAACAGGTATTTACAGGTGGGGGATCCTTTGAGAAGAGGATCTATGCTTCCTTTAAGCACACATGATAAAGGCAATGTGCAACCACCTCAAGCATTATGTTGTCTAATTATGTTGCTCAGATGGAATAAAAAATGAGAGATTCTTGAGAACAATTGAAGAAAAATTCGTAGGACCTTAAGGATTGGAGAAATAAACAGAGGACCTTGGGCAGATCTACACTACGTTGAGATAAACAGCACACCAATACTTAATGAATAGGAACATTAGGAAATCATGTACTAATCCATAGGGATGAGGCAGAACATTAACAACATGGTTATTCATGCTGAAGGAATCCTCGCATTGTAGAAGAAGGTGCAATATCTTCAAGTCCACATGAACAATCATTGAGCAGGCTGTAGGTTGCTGGAGATGGGATTTAGGTGCCTGGACGAACCCCAATGGAACTCAATATGCTCCAGAGAGGGTTTCTAGATGCCGTACTAGTCAGCTATGTTCTTCACAAATTAACACTGCAGAGAATGGAGGCATTGAATAATGATAATATATGAATAATAATCATTGATTGCCATTCTAATCCCAATGAGGAGGAAACTGATAAACAACTGGCACAAAATGAGGAAACCCTTACACCAGAGGGAAGAGAAATAAGACACACACAAGGGAGGTTCGGATGATTTTAAACATAGCTATTTCTTATGCCCTTTCACAATCAGTGCAACAAAATCCACCTTAATGTGGACCTGCTGTTGCTTCTTTCATTTCACAATCCATCATCTAGTGGTTCAAGTTCACACTAACAAAATTGAATAGTTGACCAAACGTGGCCTATGCCTACACTCACAATTCATCGAAGAGAGTAAGGTTGAATCATAACGTCATAATATATAGAAGCAGAAGTAGGGCATTCAGCCCATCAAGCCTGTTCCCCATTCAATAAAATCTGATTGTGGCCCTAACTCAACTTCCCTACTTTCCCCCAACCTTCATACTCCTCCAGTCCATTATTGTTAACTCCCTTATAGATAAAAAATCAAACTCAACCTTGGCTATGTTCAATAGCCCAGCCTACACTGCTCTTGAGGGACAAAAATTTCAAAAACTGGGAAAATCTACGATGAGAAATTCCTCGTCATCTCCCTCTGAAATGGAAGATCCTGTATTTTTGAACTGTTACCTCTAGTGCTTGATGCGTTCATGAGATGGAACATACTCTCAACATGTAAGTTCCTCATTGTTCAAAACTCCAATGAATTTTGGTACAAACTGTTCAAGTTTCTTTCCTAGGACAACCATTTTTTTCCCAGGACTCAGCCTAATTGATCTTCTCTGAACTGCTTCCAATGCAAATAAGAAATCAAAATTGAACACAATATTTTAAGGGTGAATTCAGAAATGCTCTGTGTTGTTGAAGCAACTTCCCTACTTTTATAGTCCATCCCCCTTGCAATAAAGGCCAACGTTGCTGAATTTGTATGCTAAATGTTTGTGATTATGTTCAAGAACATTTTATTTAACTTTGTTTCATTAGAAAATTTGTCTACAATACATTCCCTACATCAAATCGTTAACATAGATCATAACTGTTGAGATCCAGCACTGATCCATATGTGACATTCCATTAAATGATTAATTTATCCTGACTCTTTCCTGTTAGTTACATAGTTGTCTATCCACAGTAATAAATCACCCTTAATACCACGAGCTGTTATTTTGTTTCATTTTTTATGTTGCACCTTATTAAATGCCTTTTGGAAATTCAAATACACTACATAGAAACACAGAAGATAGGAGCCTGCTCCAACATTCATTACAATCATGGCTAATCATCCAACTCAATAGCCTAATTCTGCTTTTTCCCTATAATCTTTGATTCCATTCGCCCCCAAGTGCTATTTCCAGCCGCTTTTTGAATACATTCAATGTTTTGGCATCAACTACTTCCTGTGGTAATGAATTCCACGGGGTCACCATTCCTTGGTTGAAGAAATGTCTCCTCACCTCCATCCTAAATGGTCTACCCTTAATCCTCAGACTATAACCCCTTGTTTTGGACTCTCCCATTATCAGAAATATCCTCCCTGCATCTACCCTGTCTAGTCCTGTGTAAGTCTCTATGAGATCTCCTCTCATTTGTCTGAACTCCAATGAAAACAATTCTAGTCAATCTCTCCTCATACATCAATTATGTCATCCCCGGAATTAGCCTTTAAACTTCACTGCATTCCCTCATGAGCAAGAACATCATTCATCAGAAAGGAAGACCAAAACTGCACACAAAAGAGTGGGTGTGGCCTCAATCACAAACTTGCTTGTTGTGACGGCACGGTTCGATTTCCTTCTACTTGCCCTCGAGCCTCCTTCACAGCTTAACTTCCCCAAAGATGAACATCTTTCTCCTGAGCACCTAATTCCCACTCAATTCCAAATTCCTGATGCCCTCACTCTGGCTGAAACTCACTCTGGCTGTGGTCTCTCTCCCACTGAGAGAGCACGCTCTCTGGTCGTGCACTTGCTAAAACTAATGACAGTGATTGTAATCTTCCAACATTGCCCATATTCTGGATACGTCCCAGTGGATTGGAAAACTACAAATGTAACACCTCTATTCAGGAAAGTAGGGAGACAGAATGTGGGAAATTATAGGCCTGTTAGCCTAACATCTGTCTTGAAACATGCGAGAATCCATTTTTAGGGAAGTAGTAGAGGACATTTAGAAAACCATGAAACAATCAGGTTGAATCAATATTGTCTTATGAAAGGGAAATAGTGTTTCAAACATTTAATAGAATTCTTTGGGGATATAACAACCAGGATGGATAAAGAAAAACCAACAGGTGTTAACATGATAGAATTTTTCATCAAGATGAAGAGTGAAGTAGTTGATTCAGAGACTAGGATGCTGAATCTTAATAAAAGAAACAATGAGGATATGAGGTGTGAGTTGGGATTGACATACTGGGGAGAGTTACTTAAAGGGATGATAGTGGATAGGCAATAGGGGACAAAGAAATGGCTGAGCAACTGAATATGTACTTGGTTCTGTCTTCACAAAAGAGGACACAAACCAGATACCAGAAATGTTGGAGAATGCAAGATTTAGTGAGAGGGAAGAACTGAGGGTGATCAATATTAGTGGAGAAATAGTGCTAGGAAAATTGATGGGATTGAAGGCGGATAAATCCCCACAGCCTGATAATCAATACCCCAAAGTACTTAAGGAAGTGACTCTAGAAATAATGGATGCTTTGGTGGTCATCTTCCAGAGTTCTAAAGACTTTGGAACTGTTCCTGCAAATTGGAGGGTAGCAATTGTCATTCCAATATTCAAAAAGGGAAGTAGAGAGAAAATGGAATTATAGACCAGTAAGTTTAACACAGGTAGCGGGGAAAATTCTTGAAGCCATGTTAAGGAATTTATAGCAGCAGAGCATTTAGAAAGCAGCGGCAGAATCAGACAGAGTCAGCATGGATTTATGAAGGGGCTTGACAATTCTGTTGGAATTCTTTGAAGATGTAACTAGTAAAGTTGACAAGAGGGAACCAGTAGATGGGGTATATTTGGACTTCCAGAAAGCGTTTGACAGAAGTCCCACACAAGAATAATCATACAAAATTAAAGTACATGGGATTGGGGGAAATGTATTGAGATGGATAGAAAATGGTTGGCAGAGAGGAAACAAAGAATAGAAATTAATGGGCATCTTTCAAATTGGTAGGCAGCAACTATTAGGGGCCATGAGGGATCGGTGCTGGGATCCTAGCTATTCACAATTTATATTGATGATTGGGATTAGAGAACAAAAACATCTCAAAGTTTGCAGATGATACCAAGTTGGGTGGGAGGGTGTACTCTGATGAGGATGCAGAAATCCTTCAGAATGATATGGACAGGTTGGGTGAGTAGATAAATCAATGGCAGATGCGGTACAATCTTGTTAAATGTGAGGTTATTCACTTTGGAAGCAAAAACAAGAAGGCAGATTACTACCTGAATGGCTGTAAAGCAAGAGAGGAGAATGTGTGCCAGGACCTGAATGTCCTTATGCACCACTCACTGAAGATAAACATGCAGATGCAGCAGGCAATAAAGAAGGCAAATGGCATGTTGGCCTTCATTATGAGAGGTTTCGACCAAAGGAGCAGGGATATGTTGTTGCAATTATACAGGCCTTGGTGAGGCCACACCTAGGGTATTGTGCGCAGTTATTCCTGATGGTGAGGGAGTCCAGAACTGGGGTCATGGTCTGAGGATTCAGGGTACACCATTTAGGACGGACGTGAGGAGACATTTCTTCACCCAAGGGAGTGGAGGGTCTGTGGAATTCATTCCCCCAGGAAGTAGTTAATGCCAAAACATTGAATGTATTCAAGAGGTCTGGAAATAGTACTTAGGGCTAATGCAATCAAAGGTTATGGGGAAAAAGCAGGATTAATCTATTGAGTTGGATGATCAGCCATGATCATAATGAATGGCAGAGCAGGCTCGAAGGGCCAAATGGCCACCTCCTGCTTCTACCTTCTATGTTTCTTTGTTTCACTACAGCCATTTCTTTTAAGACCTGAAAATAGAGGCATAAGGACCCGGAGACATGTTGGTCTTTAATTCCTTGAATTTTCTCAATATCTTTTCTCTACTGATTATGATCATTTTAAGTAACTCTCTCTGTTTTGCATCTTGATTTTTTACTACAGTTGAGTTTTTTTTTCCAATCATAGAAGTTATTTATAGCGTAAGAGGAGGCTATTCAGCTTATTATGTCCATTTCTGCTCCTTGCAGAACACACCCCAGCTCCATCTCCACAACCTTGAAAGTTTCTTTATTTAAAGTGCCCATCCAGTTTACTTTTTGACATCATTCAGTGTTTCCATTTCCATACTACTGTGTTCAACAAGTTCCAAGTCATTATCATTCACCCTGGAAAGAAAAGTCTGACATCACATTCCCACTTTACTGAAATCTTAAATCTGTGTCTCTAGTCCTTGTACCTTCAGCTAATGGGAAGAATTTTTCTTTGTCTAACTTAAATAAACCTGTCACAATCTTATATACATCTATCAAATCGTTCCTCAATCTCTTTTGCTCCAAGGAGAATAGCCCCAACCTTTTCAACCTAACCTCGTAATTAAAACCTCCATCCTAGAAATATTCTCTTGAAATTTTTATGCACTGTCTCAAATACCTTCACATCTTTCCCAAAGTTCAGTGACCAGAAATGGACACAATGTTCTAGTTGGGGTCTTACCAGAGCTTTGTATAGGTTCTGCAGAACTCAACACTTCTCATGCAGACCAAAATCACATTTGCTTTGCTAACCTCTCTCTCAACATGTCTTACCACTTTTAAAAATCTTGCATCAGCCAGTCTCTCTATTCCTGTACACTCTTTTGAATTGTGTCCTTAATTCCGTATTTCCTCTTCTTAACACATCTGTTAAGCCATTTTTACGTAGCAATAAAACAATAGGCCTTACACTGATCTTGGGAAATACCAGTGTCGACAACCACTCAGTCCAAAACACAGTCATCTGCTACGACTCAATGCTTTCTGTCCTCAATACAATATTTTTATCCAAAGATACTGATCCTCTTATCCCACAGTCTCAACTTTATCAGCCTTTCATATTGCACCTTGTCAAACTCTTGCTTAAAAAACTTTGAAACAATCAAGTGTCTTCATCAACTTTCTCTGTTACTTCAACAAAAATTCAATTAGCTTAGTGAAACAAAATCTGACTTTTACAAATCTATGCTGGCTCTCTTTAGTGACTCAATCCTCTCCAAGTACCTGATCCTTGTTTTATTGATGTTATAACAAGTGGCCTGCAATTGCCAGGACCGTCCTTACACTCCTTCTTGAATAAGGTGTGTCACATTTGCCATTCTGCAACCCATTGTTTTTGATGGTTACAAAATATTTGCTTAAGATCTCTGCCATTTCCTTGTTTCCCATTGTTCATTTTTCAATCTCATCCTGTGAGGAACCAATGCTCACTCTGGCTATTAATTTCCTTTTATTATATAGTTATACAAGTTTTACTATCTGTTTTAATACTGCTAGTTTCTTAAAAAAATCCTAATCCTTTTGATTTAATTTTATTATTGGCGCATATATTAGCATAGTGAAAAGTATTATTTCTTGCACGCTAAACAAAGCATGCCAATTATAGAGAAGGGAAAGAAGAGCGCAGAAAGTAATGTTACAGTTACAGCAAATGAAAGGGAGGTCCATTCAAAAGGTTGATGGCAGCAGGGAAGAAGATGCTCTCATGTCGGTTGGTATGTGACTTCATACTTTTGTACCTTTTTCCTGATGGAAGAAGGTGGAAGAGACAATGGCCAGTGTTGATGGGGTTCTTAATTATGCTGCCTGCTTTGATAAGGCAGCGGGAAGTGTAGACAGAGTCAAAGGATGGGAGGCTGGTTTTGCCTACCACCAATATTTGCAACCTTTTCAGGCTTTTTCAATCTAATACTATTTAATTTCCTTCAATTGCCACAGATGCTGCATCCTTCTCATAGAATCTTACCACATGAATGGACTATATTTTTGTTAAGAGTTAAATGTCTTCCCATACTTTTTTATTATCTTATCTTTTAACTACTTTCTCATTCACTTTGGCAATCTATCTTCATACCTTTTATTGGAGTTACAAATATTAGTTTTATATTCAGATTTATAACCCTCAACCCGAAAATAAAATCTTTATGTTATGATCGCTTATCCCTGTAGAATCCTTTACAATGAGGTAATTAGTTAATACAGTCGCATTGCACATTACCAGATATAAATGAGCCTGTTTCTTGGTAGCTTCTAGAGCATGGTGTCATAGAAACTGTCCTGAATACACTCTATACACTCATGCTTCAGGCCACCTTTGCCAATTTGAGTAATCCAATCCATATGAAGATTAAAATCATTTATAATTATTGTAATATCTTTCTTATAAGCTGCCAACATTTATTGATTTATACTCTGTCCGGAGTCTGGAAACTACTCTCATCAGTGATTTCTTTACTTTGCTGTTTGTTATCTTCATCCAGACTGATTCTGTTCTGATCTTTTGAACCAAGATCATTTTTCACTTCTGTATTGACCATATTAAGAGATTTCCTTTTGTTCTTTTCATTTGAAATGTCAAATATCCTTGAATATTCCAAACCCAATCTTTGCCAACTTGTAACTATGTCTCTGTCTCACGATTGTATCATGCTCACGTATTCCTATTTGTGCTGTCAATTCATCCAGTGCTCTGCCATTAACTAACTAAATCCTGACCTGCTTCAATCTATCAAAACGCATCACTTTGCACTTGTCTAAATTAAACTCCATCTGCCATTCAGCAGCCAACTGCCCAATTGATCAAGATCCTTTACATTTGGAAATAACTTTCTTCACTGTCCATTATGCCACCAATCTTAGTGTTACCTACAAATTTACTAACCATGCCTCTGATAGTCTCATCCAAATAATTAATATAAATGAAAATGACAGTTGACTTAGCACTGATCCCTGAGGCACACCGCTGATCACAGGCCTCCAGGTTTAAAAACAATTCTCTACAACCACACTCTGGCTTCTGTCAAGAAGCCAATTTTGTATCCATTTACATACCTCATCCTGGATCCTGTGAGATTTAACCTTATGCAATAACCTACCATGCAGTACCTTGTCAAAGGCCTGGCTAAAGTCCATGTAGACAACATCAACTGCATGCCCTCATCTACCTTTTTGGTTACCCCTTCAAAACACAATTAAATTTGTGAGACATGATTTTCCACTCACAAAACCATGCTGACTGTCCTTAATCAGTTCTTGCATCTCTAAATGCCTGTAGATCCTGTCTCTCAAAATACCTTCCAACAGTTTATCCACCACAGATATGAGATTCACTGGCCTGTAGTTCCCAGACTTTTCCCTGCAGCCCTTCCACTCTCCAATCTTCAGGCATCTCCCTGGTGACTATCAATAATTCAAATATTTCAGCTGGGCAACCTTCAATTTCCTCCCTAGCCTCCCACAATGTCCTGGGATGCACTTCATCAGGTCCTGGGGATTTATCTATCTTGATGCGCTTTAAGACTTCCAGCAGCTTCTTCTCTTAATACGTAGACTCCTCAAGACATCACTATTTATTTTCTCAAGTTCCCTAACATCCAGACTTTTCTCAATACTGATGAGAAATATTCATTTAGGATCTCACGCATCTCTTGTCGATCCGTACATAGATGACTAGTTGATCCTTAAGAGGCCCTACTCTCTTCCTAGTTACTCTTTTGTCCTTTATGTATTTGTAGAAGGTCTTTGGATTCTCCTTTGCCTTATTGCCAAAATAATCTTGTGTCTCCTTTTTGCCTTCCTGATTTCTCTCTTAACTCTACTACTACATCCCCTACACTCTTCAAGGATTTTACTAGATTCCAGCTGCCAATGCATACACTCTTTCTTCTTCTTGAGACCAGGGCGTCAATATCCTGAATCATCCAGGATTTCCTATTTCTGCCAGACTTGCCCTTCAATCTAAGAGGAATGTGTTTACCTTGAACCCTGATTAGCACATTTTTGAAAGCGTGCCACTTACCTGACATTCCTTTGCCTTCCCACAGACTCCCCCAATTAACTTTTAAAAGTTCCTGCCTGATAATATCAAAACTGCTTTTGCTATGGCCCAAAAGCCCAATTTTAACTTTTAGGCCATAGCTATCTTAAAACCAATAGAATTATGGTCACTAGTCGCAAAGTAATCCCTCACTAACACTTCTATCACCTGCCCTTCCTTATTTCCCAAGAGGAGGTCACGTTTTGCCCCCTCTCTAGTCAAGCCATCCACATATTGATTGAGAAAGTCCTCCTAAATACACTCAACAAATTTCTCTCCATCCAACCCTCTAATACTATGGCTGTCCCAGTTAATGTTGAGAAAGTTAAAATCTCCAACTATGTCACCCTATTTTTCTTGAAGCTATCTGCAATCTTACATATTTGCTTTTCAATTTCCCGCCGACTATTTGGGGGCCTATAGTACAACCCTATCAAAGTGATTTCCCGTTCTTATTTCTCAGTTCTACCCAGGGAGATTCAGAGGCCAAATCTTCAGATATATCCCCTCTTAGTATGGCCGTGATGCTTTCCCTAATCAAAAGTGCAACTCCCCCTCCTCTCTTATCTCCTGTTCAATCTTTCCTATAGCTTCTGTATCCTGGAACATTGAGTTGCGAGTCCTGTCCCTCCCTTAGTCATGTTTCAGTAATTGCTATAATATCCCAGTCCCACATACCCATCCATGCCCTGAGTTCATCTATCTTGCCCATCAGGCTTCTTGAATTGAAATAAATGCAATTTAATCTGGACTTGCCATCTCTTACAAGGCACTGCCCTAGTGTTTGCAGCTGATGTGAAAGTAGCCTGTTGATCAGGCTGCCTGTGGCTTGGTGGCCATCATCTGGATGCTTAAAACTTGGAGGAGAGAACCACAGCATGTTGAGGGGGGCGGGGTCCTACATGTTGACAGGAAATTCTTCTGTCGTTGTGGCCACGGAACAGATTGGGGTCACTGGCAAACGATCTATCCACAACTGAAACAGACAGAGAGATGCTCCCAATTGTGAAAGGGCAGCATTCCTCCTCCAATGCAAAGCAAACTTGCTCACCTGGGAAGAAGAACACTTAGTTGAGCCCGCAGTCACTTTGTTCCTCTTTTACCTTGCCAATGCTGCATAGAGCTCAAGGACAAATAGATAGCATGTAAATCTATGGGCAATTCTGGCATCCACTGAGTGGCATGCTGGATTTGGCTTTCCATGAGTGTCACCAATCTCTTAATGGACAAAGCTACATGCACACATTCCTGAGACACAGCAGTTGTCTGAATGGACTCCTCCATTATCAGTACATTGGTTGGAATTTTGAGCCTGTATTAGCCATCAGCACAAATGATGACACAGGCACAAAATCCCACAGGAGTCAGAAAACACAACTCTCATCAGTGAGATCCCATTTCATGATTTTTCACACCTCTCGCCCAAGCTATAAAGAGGTTCCTGCTCAGGAAGACTGGGAAGCTCATTTAAATGCATTAGCATCTCATTAACAAGGCCAGCCTGTTGGAACTTCTGCCCTCACAGATTATTTATTGTGCACCGGTGCATTGTCACACCGGCATGATTTAAAACAATTGTATAAGAATGAGAATCTGGTGACCTCATCTCTAAAGGATATATCAGGAAATAGGAGTTGTCACGTTACTCATCCTTTCAAGGGTGATTAATAGAGAAGGGACCACCAGAGAGGACGTGGAAGATCAGCTAATTAATTATCATGGGGGGCAGTTGGTATTGAGTCTTGGCATGTGGGGAGGGAACCGTGTACATTTGCAGGCCTTAGTGGACCTCCCTTGTTGTTGACCATAGGTCTTTTACAGGTCTGGTGCTTGGTGTAATTAGTACTTCTTGGATCCCTCTTGCTGGGGTTTAAGTGATCTTTCCTTGGAGGAATGCCATCTGAAGTGACAGGTGGAAGCAGCATACATTACAGCTCATCACAGTGGGTGACTGTGAGATCCCTGGGTGGGGTCCCATGAGAAGCAAGACTACATAGGCTGTGGGGGGACTCTGAAATGGGGTAGTCAGTAACTTCATGAAGCAAAAGGGCGCTAACACAGGAGAAATGACAAATGCAATCAAAAGAACCCACATCCTCAGGCTGCAAAGTGCAGGCATAGGGCATGAGCTGTGTGGACATCAATGCCATTGGTCATGGAGACCAGGCTATCAGTTATTTAGTAACAGGTGACTGCTTAAGTTGGCAGACTGATTTGATCCACAACCCATGAAAGCTGGGAAGAGGTTGAAATTTGAAGATGAAGCTGTTAATTGTGGTTTTGACATGATTCAGATGTGTCTTGCCTGCCACAGAGGGTAGGCCAGTTCCGTATTCAGATCCTTGACCCACCCTTGATGAATCAATCATGCCAATTGAAAAAGTATTGTAATGCATGACTGTGCCATTGATTGGTGCCCTTTGGGAACTGAGCCCCAAACTCATGAGGGGGAAAGGGTGCATATGGGCAAGAGGACTAGAGATGCCCTTATTGCTGCATGGTTCTTGGAGGATGATGAATAGGGTGAATGCTTGAGTGCCCCTTCTGGACGTGGACTCTCATACGCACCTATGTGGTGGGGGTTTGGGAGCTGATGATGGGGAGTTCTTGAAGGTCAACTGCCATTTCAATATAGGGGGGTGATGATGACCCACAGTGAGGAATGGTCTGTGATGCTCCTCAGAGATATATGGAATTTTTCCCAAAAATGCGTCATCACGGTGTGAAAATAGGAATCCTCGACACTGGTCATTTTAGTGAGTTTGGTATGGAATCTTCCAGTGTTCTGTCAACTGTTCTGACAGCTGGGAACTTTGCAGAGGTAGGGAGCTAAGTACGCTGGAGAAGCCAGCTTCAGAGTACTCAGGTGCAATTGTACAGTGTGCCCAACCTCCTACTGAACTGGGAGTTTTCTCACAGACATTGGAACCACCACCCCAACCACCAAACCACTCCACTGTCAGCCCCCATACCAACGCCTACTGCTGCAACAGGTCCACAGCAGACACCATCTCCCTGGCCCTGCACTCAACTCCAGAACACCTAGATAACAAGGACCTAAGTCAGACTCCTATTTCTTGACTACAGCTCAGCCATCATTATTCCTACGAAACCCATCACAAAACTCCATGGCCTGGGGCTTGTCTCCATCCTCTGTAACTGGATTCTGAACTTCCTAACTCATGATCTGCAGACAGTGAAGATAGGCAACAACACCTCCTCCACAATCATCCCCAACACTGATGTCCCACAAGGCTGTGTCCTTAGCTGCCTACTATACTCCTTATAAGCCAATTTTTGGCCAAATTTCCCTCCAGATCAATTTTCAAATTTGTTGATGACACCACCATAGTGGGTTGGATTTCAAACAATGATGGGATGAGTACAGGAATGAGATAGAGAATCTGGTGAAATACTGTGATGACATTAATCTCTTCCTCAATGTCAATAAAATGAAGGAGATAGTCATCGACTTCAGGAAGCATAGTGGAGAAAATGCCCCTGTCTACATCAATAGGGTCAAAGTAGAAATGGTCAAGAGCTTCATGTTTTTAAGTGTCCAGATCACTAACAACCTGTCCTGATTCCCCCTATACTAACACTATAGTTACGACCCACCAACGCTTCTACTTTCTCAGAAGACTGTGAAAATTTGGCATGTCAGCTACGACTTGCATCAACCTTTAGAGATGCACCATAAAAAGCACTGGGCCTGACTTTACCATTGCAAAACAGGTGCGAAAACATGGTAAAGTTGGGCATGAGCCATTAACATGATTTGCACCCACACAAATGCCCACTTTACCGAGGCCTGGAAATGGTCTCTGAAGGTGGCAGAGGAAATGGAGAAGGTTGTGAAGAAAGCATATGGTATGTTAGCCTTTATAGGAAGGGGTATAGAGTACAAGAGCTGGCCTTTAATGTTGCAGTTGTATAAAACGTTGGTTAGACCTCATTTGGAATACTGCGTCCAGTTCTGGTCGCTCTATTACCGGAAGGATGTGGAAACTCTGGAGAGAGTGCAGAGGAGGTTTACCAGGATGCTGCCTGGTATGGAAGGTCTGAGTTACGAGGAGATGTTAGGCAAATTGAGACTGTTTTCCTTAGAAAGACGTAGGTGTACAAGATTATGAGAGGTATATATAGAGTAAACAGGGTTAAGCTTTTTCCTAGGATGGACTCGAATAGCACGAGGGGTCACGGGCTTAGGGTGAGGGGGTACAATATAATTTGGATGCTAGAGGGAGTTTTTTCACACAGAGGGTGGTGGGGGTATGGAATGCGCTGCCAAGTAAAGTGGTGGAGGCAGGTACTCTGGAGTTATTTAAGAAATACTTAGATGGGCACATGAACAGAATGGGAATGGAGGGGTATAGAAAACTGATTTAAAATAGGGATCATGAGCCTTGGGAGTCCCTGGGAAGTGTGTAAATAGATGATGATATTGATGTACTTGTTTTTATCCTACAGGTGCTTTGGTCCACCTCGTTGTCTAACGAGGGGCATACACGCGATGGGCTGCTCTTTTTTCGAGAGTATTCTAGTGCTTCACATAGTTAGTGTACGCTTGACCTGGACCATTTGATGGGCAACACGACAGCTCAGTCACTATCGCTGTGCTGTGCAGATACATGGATTTGGGCCTGTGTCTGTGGGAGTTTGCGCATTCTCCCCGTGCTTGCGTGGGTTTTCTTCAGGTGCTCAGGTTTCCTCCCACATCCAAAGATGTGCTCTTAGGCTAATTGGCAAAACAAATTTTCCCTAAATTGTCTCAAATTTGGTTAAATTTTAATCCATAGATCTACAAACATAGACAGGGATCACGGTTAGAGGTGGGAACATGGGGGTGGCGGCACGAGCTCGTTGGGCTGAAGGGCCTGTTTCCTGTGCTGTTTTGTTCTTTGTTCTTTGACCACAACTGGAGTATTATGTGCACTTCTAGTCACCACATTACAAGAAGGACACAATTGCTCTGGAGAGAGTGCAAAGGTTTACAGCAATGTTGCCAGGAGTAGAGAGTGTAGCTATGAGGAGAAATTGGGTAGGCTGGGCTATTTTCCTTGGTAATAAGTCTCACACCACCAGGTTAAAATCCAGCACGTTTATTTGGTAGCACAGTCACAAACTTTCAGAGTGCTGCTCCTTCATCAGATCAATGGGAAAGCTTGTGGCTTGTGCTACCAAATAAATCTGTTGGACTTTAACCTCGTGTTGTGAGACTTCTCACTGTGCTTACCCTAGTCCAATGCTGGCATTGTCACCTCATAGCTATTTTCTTTGGAACAAAAAAGGCTGAGGGGTGACTTGGTGGAGCTGTATAAAATTATGAGGAGAAGAGATAGAGTGAATGGGATGAAATTGTTTCCCTTAGAGGTGAATTCTAGAATCCAGGGACATAGAATCAAGATGAATAGCAGAAGGTGCAGAGGAGATATGAGGAAATGTTTTTACTCAGAAGGTGGTAGATGTCTGGAATTTGCTATCTGAGTTGGTAGTGGAGGCAGGACCAACCTCTGAACTTCTTTAAAAAATACCTGGGTCTGCATCTTAAATACTGTAAACTACAGGGTTATAGTGAGGTGCAGGAAGGCATGATTAGAAAGGGTACTTGGATGTCCTCAGGCTGGCATGGACTTGGAAGGCCAAATGGTCTCCTTCTGTGCTGTAATTTTTCTATGATTCCATGCATTTCTTTCTCTCCAGTCACCTCTTCAAATCTTCATCTCAAAGCCACACTTTAATTCACCCTCATCTACTGTCCTCTCATATTTTTCCTCTACAATGAATCTCTTCAAATGTTATCACTTTATCCTCAGCACATACTCCATTTTTCATAATAATGACTTTCTCCTTTTTCTTATTTCAGCAGGATAGAGTCCACAACTTCCAGAAAAGGTAGAAAACCTGCCATCCTAACTGCTTTCAAAGAGAAGACTCCAGAAACCAGCGAGATGCCACACTCACTAGATGTCAGTGATAGAGAGATGGAAATAGCCCAAAGGTTTGATGAGACCATTGAGTGGTACATTGCCACTTGGTACTGAACATGTTGAGTTGGCATCATCACCAACTTAACAGAAAAATACTGTGCTGAGTTTTTACCCTTTTCTGATTTCAGCATAATTTCTCTCTTTTATCCCTCACAGGTTCTTCACAGATGTCAAAACATTTGCTGGGCGACCAAGCTGAGGAGGTCTCATTCAGCCATTCCACCAATGCAGGTACACATTGTCCTGCAATTAGAGATAGGCTGAGACATGGTGAGGAGCACATGTAAGCAGGAGCAGGTGTTAAAAGCAGAGATAGCGAAAGAGAGCCCATATTGGAAGGGCAGGATACTTCAAGCTGGACCTAGATGCTGAGCATCAGAGTGATTCAAAAAAAGGGAATTTGTGGAGCAGCAACTGAAAATATTCAGTATTTCCAGAGACGGCATGCATCATTCAAGTTCATCTTCAGCATGAGTGCCTCATGTCGCAGACATTAGCTCTGATGTCGAGCTCCACAGAGAATCAGATACAGTCGGCTGTTCTCTGCAAGAGGACACTACTAATCCCAAGTTCTCACTTTTTCTCCACAGTATTGGGACAAAAAATTATTTTGAGTATTAAAAAATGTGTCAAGATGGAGAAGAAAGGTCTAAAGTTATTGAACTCAATGTTGAGCCCTGAGGGCTACAATGTGCCTAATTGGAAGGAGGTGTTGCTCGACTGAGGCACTGCAGCACACTAAGGATGGGCAGATGGGCATGAGAGTCAGGAAGAATGGGTTCACGCTTCAGGATGGAGTGAAAGTATTCTGCAAAGTCGTTACCCAGGTTATCTTTAATTTCTCCAATGAAACTGCTTTGGCAGCAGACTAAACTGAAGTGCAAAGAAATGTTGCTTCACCTGAAAGGAATAGAACATAGAACATAGAACACTACAGCACAAACAGGCCCTTCGGCCCACAAGTTGTGCCGAACACATCAAAACCTACCCAGCCATAGACCTATCTATAACCCCCAATCCCATTGGATCCCATATACTCATCCAGAAGTCTTTTAAAAGACCCCAGCGAGTTCGCCTCGACCACCACCGACGGCAGCCGATTCCATTCACTCACCACCCTCTGAGTGAAAAACTTTCCCCTAGCATCCCCTCTGTACTTGCTTCCCTGCACCTTAAATCTGTGCCCTCTCGTCGCAACCATTTCAGCCCTGGTAAATAGTCTCTGAGAGTCCACCCTATCTATTCCTCTCAACATCTTGTAAACCTCTATCAGGTCGCCTCTCAACCTTCTTCTCTCCAGGGAGAACAGTCCCAGCTCCCTCAACCTGTCTTCATAAGGCATGCCTCCCAATCCAGGCAACATCCTTGTAAATCTCCTCTGCACCCTTTCAATAGCTTCCACGTACTTCCTATAGTGAGGCGACCAGAACTGCGCACAGTACTCCAAGTGTGGTCTGACAAGGGTCCTATAAAGCTGCAGCATTACCTCCTGACTCCTGAACTCAATCCCTCGATGAATGAAGGCCAGTACACCGTAAGCTTTCTTAACCACATCCTCCACCTGGGAGGCCGATTTGAGAGTCTTATGGACCCGGACCCCAAGATCCCTCTGCTCTTCCACACAGCTAAGACTCCTACCTTTGATAGTGTACTCATTCATCCCGTTGGATCTGCCAAAATGGACCACAACACATTTATCCGCGTTGAAGTCCATCTGCCACTTCTCCGCCCAGTCTTGCATCCTGTCGATATCATGCTGCAACTTCTGACATCCCTCCAGACCATCCACAACACCACCGACCTTTGTGTCATCGGCGAACTTACTCACCCATCCCTCCACTTCCTCATCCAGGTCATTTATGAAAATGACAAACAGCAAGGGTCCTAGAACAGATCCCTGGGGCACTCCAGGCCTTTTGACAGTGAGAAAGGAGGCGGTAAAGGACAGGTGATGCACCCTCTACAATTGCAAGGGAAGATGCCACGAGAAGAGGATGAGAAGTTGGGGAATGATGGAGAAATATACTATGGTGTCACATAGGAAGCAGTCACTATGGAATGCTGGCGTGCAGAGAGTTGGTGGTGAGGGTAAGGTTCTTTCGTGGCTGCATCATTCTGAGTTGGCAGCAATGGTGGATAATGATCCTTTGAATTCAGAGATTGGTGGGTAGAAAGTGTGAACAAGGGGAACTCTATCATGGTTCTGGAGGGAAAGAGGTGAGGGCAGAGGTGCAGGAAATCAGCCAAACTCGGTTGAGTGCGCTGGCAACCACAATGGGGGAACCTAAGTTAAGGAAAAATGCAAACATGTCAGAACAACCACTTTTCAAAGTGGCATCAGTGGAACAGATATGGCAAAGGCACAGAATCTGGGAGAATAGGGTGGAGTTTTGTTTCTTTACTTTTTTCTAGCTGTGCCTTTTCCGTAAGGAAGATAGCTTGCCAGTTGATTGTATTCACAGATGGGTAGCTGGTGTTAAGAGTTGCTGGACAGTGTCCAAATTTTTGACTTGAGTAGGTGAACTCTGGGTTCTTTGTGTCTCTTCTCATTTGGTCTGCAAGCACAATCTAGGGATTCAATCAATGATTTGCCATGTCTGGATCACGAGAGGACTCATATTATTGGAGTGGGGAGGCAGACTCCTCTTCCAGGCAAGATATATACACAGGACAGTATCCCCTTTCAGTGGCTTCTTTATAGATAGCTTTGCTGAAGTGACTGTATTATTTTTTATTCCTTTGTGGGACATGAGTGTTGCTGGTTGGCCAGCATTTTTTAACCATCCCTTATTACTCTTGAGAAGGTGGTGGTGAGCTGCCTACTTGAATGCAAACTATTTGGGGATATCTTGTTCCTTGTTACCTTGTTCCAATATCTTGCTGTACTCTTTGCAATTGGCTTTTCTCAGATTCCATTGTCTTTTCTTGGAGCTGGTACCAAGCCGTAGTTGAAGCGAAATGTAGATCAGAGATTGTTTGATTGTGTGGGAAATTGGGCAAGTGAATTGCTGTGTACTGAACTGGCAATGGATGAACATTCCTGTTGTGCCGCCCACCAATATGTGGTCTACGCCAGGAATGTTAATGTGTCACTGTACCACCTCCTGTGCCACCGGGGGGTGGGGTCAGCATGGTGGCAGAGTGGTCAGCACTGCTGCCTCATAGTAACAGAGACCCAGATTCAGTTCTGGCCCCTGCTCACTGTTTGTGCGGAGTTTGCACATTCTCCATGTGTCTGTGTGGGTTTCCTCCAGGTGCTCCGGTTTCCTTCCACAGTTCAAAGATGTGTGGGTTAGATTGAATGGCCATGATAAATTAAGCTTAGTGTTAGGGAGAAAAGCAGGGATTACAGGAATAGGGTCTGTGTGGAATTATATTCAGTGCAGACTCAATGGGCTGAATGGCCTCCATTTGCACTGTAAGCATTCTATGACCTTGCTAGCAAATCAAATTCAACAAATCTGCACTTGAAGTGTGTGGTACAATGGAACAAAAAAAAAAATCACCAGCAATATGAAAGCCTATAGCTCTCATACCAGTGGACCCACACCTTGGGCAGTAGATGACTGTTGCTGCTAGGGGAAGTTAATAGCATCAGCAGGGGCACAACTGAGGATAAATCTTATTTTAATTGAGAAATAATGGTAAAGGTTAAAAAAGTGACATTCATATTATCCAAATGTGGTGTGGATTGTGAAATCGAAGTATGAGATTTGATATTCTGAATGTTCTACACGAATATAGTATCAAGCTGTGAATTAGAAATAGGGTGTGAAAGAAAGAGTGTGAAAGAAAAAAACTGGAAATTAAAATGCCATGTGCTGGATTTGTGATCAACATGACAGCACTCACTGCTGATCAAGAAGAAAGCTGCTCACAAAGATTTGGCAATTTCTATGGTGTGGATTACACTTTTCTGACATTAATTTGATTCCGAGGCCAACTATAGGGGATACCCAAGATCCAACAATAGTGATGTCATCAAACAGGCGAAAGATGTGCAGGTCAGGTTGACTGGGCATGCTAAATTGCCACTTAGTGGCAGGAGGACTAGCAGAGTAAAAATGTGAGGCTAATAAGGATGGGGCTGGGTAGGATTGAGTTTGGTGCAGACTTGCTGGGCTGAATGGCCTCTTGCACTGCAGGGATTCTATGGGGTAGCCAACCACAGTGAAGAAATCTTACATGGTGCAAATCGAAAAGTAAAATACATTGTTGACCTTACTTCTTAATCATTTTACAGAGGGCAAAATAAAAATTGGGCAGTATGGGAAATATCATGAACACTTGCTTAGCAGCACCTAACTTGAGTATTGCTGAAAAGATGCTGAAGCTTTTCATCTGAGTGTTGATTGATTATCAAGTCAACTCTGATTGCTTTCCAACTGGCAACATCTTCGCCAATCACGGTTCCACTGAGCTCATTCTTGCATTTGTCCTAATAAGTGCAAGATGGAAAGTTTCAACAAGTTATAATTTTATAAGTCTGTCGTGAACAAACTTACAAAATTATTTTAAAAACAATGCAATTTTTATCATGAAGGAGAAAATTAATATTCTATAACTATATAATTAATTTCTCAAGGTCACTGATTGTTCAGCAGTAATTATATTCACTCAGAACATTATTTTTTCAAGTCAGAGATTTTCAATATTAAGGGAATCCAGGATTGTAAGAATAATGCAGAAACATGCAACTGAAGGAGAAAAACTTACTGAAAATTGCCGTAGGCTCAGAAGAGGCTACTCCTGTTTCTAGTTCTTATGCAAGTATGAAAGAACTTAAAGCAGTATCTCATTCAGTAATATGAGACATTTTAAAGCATTTTAGAAATGAAATCTCTGTCAATTCAAGAGATTTCAGAGTTTCCATCTATGGGTAATTTAACAGCATGCTCTGTGGAGGAGTAGAGAAACACTGACAGCAACTACTCATTTTTTATGTTTAAATGCACATGTGCAGATGTCTGAAGTTATTGTCAGCTTCACAATGGCAATGCTGACAGCTTTTCATAGAACATAGAACATTACAGCGCTGTACTGGCCCTTTGGCCCTCGATGTTGCACCTACCAGTGGGACCAATTTAATGCTCTCTAACCTAAACTATTCCAATGTTATCCATATGCCTATCTACTGACTATTTGAACACCCTTAAAGTTGACAAGTCCACAACTGCTGCAGGCAGGGCATTCCACGCCCTTACTACCCTCTGAGTAAAGAACATACCTCTGACATCCGTCCTATAACTCCCACTCCTTAATTTAAAGCAATGTCCCCTCGTGTTAGCCATCACCATTCAAGGAAAAAGGCTCTCACTGTCCACTCGATCTAACCCTCTGATCATCTTATATGCCTCAATTAGGTCATCTCTTAACCTTCTTCTCTCTAATGAAAATAACCTTAAGTCCCTCAGCCTTTCCTCATAACACCTTCCCACCATACCAGGCAACATCCTCGTAAACCTCCTCTGCACCCTTTCCAATGCCTCCACATCTTTCTTATAATACGGCGACCAGAACTGTATGCAATAATCCAAGTGCGGCCGCACCTAAATTTTGTACAGTTGCAATATGATCTCACAGCTCCGAAATTCAATCCCTCTACCAATAAATGCTAACACACCATACGACTTCTTAACAATCTTATCAACCTGGGTGCCAACTTTCAGGGAGCTATGCACATGTACACTGAGATCTCTCTGCTCGTTGACACTACTAAGTCCTTCCATTAGCCCTATATTCTGTACTCCTGTTATTCTTACCAAAGTGAATCACTTCACACTTTTCCACATTAAACTCCATTTGCCACCTTTCAGCCCAGCTCTGCAGCTTATCTACGTCCTTCTGCAAACTGTAACATCCATCCTCACTCCTTCGACTTGGGTGTTGTCAGCAAATTTACTAACCCATCCTTCGACACCCTCATGTAGGTCATTTATAAAAATGACAAAAGCAGTGGCCCCAAAACAGATCCCTGAGGTACACCACTTGTAACTGAACCCCAGGTTGAATATTTCCCACCAACCACCACCCTCTGTCTTCTATCAGCTAGCCAATTCCTGATCCAAACTATTAAATCACTCTCAATCCCATGCATCTGCATTTTCTGCAGTAGCCTACTGTGGGGAACCTTATCAAATGCTTTACTAAAATCCATATACACCATGTCAACTGCCTTACTCTCATCCACCTCTTTGGTCACCTTTTCAAAAAACTCGATAAGGTTTGTGAGGCACTACCTACTCTTCACAAAACCGTGTTGACTATCCCTAATCAATTTATTTCTCTCTAGATGATTATAAATCCTATCTCTTATAATTCTTTCCAAAACTTTGCCCATAACAGAAGGCTCACCGGCCTACAATTCCCAGGATGGTCTCTATACCCCTTCTTGAACAAGGGGACAACATTTGCTATTTGCCAGTCTTCCAGCACTATACCTGTAGCCAACGACGACATAAAGATCAAAGCCAAAGGCTCTGCAATCTCCTCCTCTGTCTCCCAGAGAATCCTAGGGTAAATCCCATCTGGCCCAGGGGACTTATCTATTTTCATACTCTCAAGAATTTCCTCCTAATATACCTCAATCCTGTCTAGTCTACAACACTGTATCTCAGTATTCTCCTCGACTACACTGACTTTTTCCTGCGTGAATACTGATGAAAAATACTCATTCCGTGCCTCTATCTCTTCAGGTTCCACACACAACTTCCCACTGCTGTCTCTGACTGGCCCTAATCTTGCCCTAACCAATCTTTTATTCTCGACATACCATTAGAAAGCTTTAGTGTTCTCCTTGATCCTATCCGCCAAAGTTTTTCTGCTTTTACAAATGCAAAATTTGGACCTATGTTTTTTCTATATAATAAAAGAAAATGCAATTGATTAAAGCAAATGGTTAAAAAGATAACAGCTTCTCAAAGCATTCATTTTACAAAATTAATTTCCTGATTCTGCCCATGGTAACATACTGGCTTGCTATAAAAAGGCTGTTGCCTGTGATTTTTCTAGCTGTGGCTAAGTATCTGTGGGTGGCAGTGAGCACTGCACTTCACAGCACCACACTCTTGGCTTGGGACATTGTGCTATCTCCATATGCACATTCTCGTCATGCCTGCGTTGGTGCTCCAGTTTCTTCCTGCAGTCCAAAGATGTGCAAGTTAGGTTGACTGGCCGTGCTAAAGGGTAGGAGGAGGAGGCATCCATGAGGGAAGTCAAGGACAGCATAAAAGCAAAAGAAAAAGTATACAATGTGGCAAAAATTAATGGGAAGCCAGAGGATTGTGAAGTCTTTAAAAGAGAGTAGAGGACAACTAAAAAAGCAATTTGGGGACAGTGGGGGTTGGGGGAGGGGTGCGGTCTGGGGCAGAAAATGAAATATGTTTGTAAGCTAGGTAATAATATGAAGGAAGATAGGGAGAGCTTTTTCAATATATAAAAGGTAAGAGAAAGGCAAAAATACATATTGAATGACTGGAAAATGAATCTGGAGAATAATAGGAAACAGAAGTGACAGAGGAATTTGATCATGGATAAATCTGGTCCTCAGGTTGAGTTCTACACTGGAAAAAGGCCAAATTTGAAGAAATGAGAAAGGATCTAAAAAGTGTGGATTGAGACAGGCAAGGATGTGATTGGTATGTGAGAGGCCTTTAAAGGAGAAATTTTGAGAGTGCAGAGTTTGTATGGTCCTGTCAGGATTAAAGGCAAAGTGACTAAGAATAAGGAACCTTGATTGTCGAGGGATATTGGAACTCTGATAAAGAGGCGAGATGTATGAAATGTATAGGCAACATGCTTGAGGAGTATAAAAAGCTCAAGAAAGAAATCAGGAGGGCTAAAATAAGACATAAGGTTGCTTTGGCAATCAAGGTGAAGAATAGTCTTAAAAGCTTCTACAAGTATATTAAGAGCAAAAAGGTAGTAAGGGATAAAATTGGTCCTCTTTACAATCAGAATGGTCGACTATGTATGGAACCAAAACAAAGGGAAATATTAAATGAGTTTTTCACATTCATTACTAAGGAAACTGGCATGGAGTCTACAGAAACAAGGCAAACAAGTAGGGAGGTCATGAACCTATACAGATTAAACAGGAGGAGGTGCTTGCTGTCTTGAGGCAAATTACAGTAGATAAATCCCCAGGACCAGACAAGGTATTCCCTTGGACCTTAAAGGAGACTACTGTTGATATTGCAGGGACCTTGGCAAATATATTTAAAATATCTGCACCCGTGGATGAGTTGCCAAATGATTGGAGGATAGCTTATGCTGTTCTGTTGCTTAAAAGCTCAAAAAATAATCCGGGAAATTATAGGCCAGTAAGTTTGGCGTCAGTAGTAGGTAAATTATTGGAAAGAGTACTAAGAGATAGGATCTACAAATATTTTGATAGGGACTTACTAGGGAGAGTCAACATGGCTTTGTGAGTGAAGGTTATCAGGAAAATGGATGAAGGGAAGGCAGTAGATGTTGTCTACATGGACTTCAGTCAGGCCTCTGACAAGGACCCGCATGGGGAGGTTAATTAGGAAAGCTCAGTCATTAGGTATACATGGAGAGCTGGTAAATTGGATTAGACATTGGCTCAATGGAAGAAACCAAAAAGTGGTAATGGAGGATTGCTTCTCTGAATGGAGGCCTCTGACTAGTGGTGTGCCACAGGGATCAGTGCTGGGTCCATTGTTGTTTGTCATTTATATCAATGATCTGGATGATAATGTGGTAAATTGGATCAGCAATTTTGCTGATGATATAAAGATTGAACGTGTAGTGGACAGTGAGGAAGGTTTTCAAAGCTTGCAGAGGGATTTGGACCAACTAGAAACATGGGCTGAAAAATGGCAGATGAGGTTTAATGCAGACAAATGTGAGGTATTGCACTTTGGAAGGACAAACCAAGGTAGAACATACAAGGTAAATGGTAGGACACTGAAGAGTACAGTAGAACAGAGGAATGTGGGAATACATATGCATAATTCCCTAAAAGTGGTGTCACAGATAGATAGGATCATAAAGAGTCCTTTTGGTATATTGGCCTTTATAAATCGAAGTATTGAGTATAAGAGTTGGAATGTTATAATGAGATTGTGTAAGACATTGATGAGCCTGAATTTGGCGTATTGTGTGCAATTTTGGTCACCTATTAAGGATATTAATAAGGTTGAAAGAATGCAGAGAAGGTTTACAAAGAACAAAGAACAACACAGCACGGGAAACAGGCCCTTCAGCCCAACGAGCCCACGCCACCGTCCTAACATCTTAATGACATATAGAGACCAATATAGGGACAATTTGTTACCCAATCAGCCTAAGAGCACATTTTTGGGATGTGGGAGGAAACCGGAGCACCCGGAGAAAACCCACGCAACCACAGGGAGAACGCGCAAACTCCCGCAGACACAGGCCCTAATCCATGTGTCTGCACAGCAACAGCGATAGTCTCTGAGCTGTCATGTTGCCCATCTAACGACATGAAGCACTAGGCCACTCCTGAAGTAACATCCAAGAGCAGCCCTCACACGACCTGCCAAATGCATGCGCCTTGTTGGTCAACAAGGTGGACCGAATAGCCTGTGGAAACAAATAAAGTATTTAAACAGTCCTCCTATATCCCTCTATCTGCAGACCGCTCATGTGGCTGTCCAAGAGACCCTTAAACAACCCTAGCGTGCCTGCTCCCACCACCTTACTCGGTAGCGCATTCCACACCCCCACTACCCTTTGTGTGAAAAAATGCCCTCTAATATTCGTCTTATACATAGCCCCCCTCACCCTAAGGCAGTGACCCCTCGTTCTATCCGATTCTAATGGTGGAAAAAGCTTACCACCATTTACTCTATCTATACCCCTCATAATCTTATATACCTCTAATATTGCAAGGATGTTGCTGGAACTTGAGAAACTGAGTTATAGAAAACGGTTGAATGGGTAAGGACTTTATTCCCTGGAGCGTAGAAGGATGAGGGGAGATTTAATAGAGGTGTATAAAATTATGATGGGTTGTCATTTTCATAAATGACCTGGATGAGGAAGTGGAGGGATGGGTTAGCAAGTTCGCCGACGATACAAAGATCGGTGATGTTGTGGATGGTCTAGAGGGATGCCAAAAGTTGCAGCGGGATATAGACAGGATGCAAGACTGGGCGGAGAAGTGGCAGATGGACTTCAACGCAGATAAATGTGTAGTGGTCCATTTTGGCAGGAATAATGGGATGAAGAAGTACAATATAAAGGGTAGGAGTCTTAGTTGTATTGTAGAGCAGAAGGATCTCGGGGTCCGGGTCCATAGGACTCTTAAATCGGCCTCGCAGGTGGAGGAAATGGTCAAGAAGGCGTACGGTGTACTGGCCTTCATTAATCAAGAAATAGAGTTTAGGAATCAGGAGGTAATGATGCAGCTCTATAAGACTCTTGTCAGACCCCAGTTGGAGTATTGTGCACAGTTCTGGTCGCCTCATTATAGGAAGAATGTAGAGGCTATTGAGAGAGTTCAGAGGAGATTTACAAGGATGCTGCCTGGATTGGGAGGCAGGCCTTATGAAGATAGGTTGAGGGAGCTGGGACTCTTCTCACTGGAGAGACGTAGGTTGAGAGGCGACCTGATAGAGGTTTATAAAATGTTGAGAGGAATAGATAGGGTGGACTGTCAGAGACTATTTCTCCGAGCGGAAATGGTCAATACGAGAGGACACAGATTTAAGGTGCAGGGAAGCAAATACAAGGGAGATGTCAGGGGTAGGTTTTCACTCAGAGGGTGGTGAGTGAATGGAACCGACTGCCGTCAGAGGTTGTTGAGGCAAACTCACTGGGGTCTTTTAAGAGACTTCTGGATGAGTATATGGAAAAGAATAGGATAGAAGGTTATAGATAGGTCTGTGGATTGGTAGATGTGATCGGTGCAACTCGTGAGCCGAAGGGCCTGTTTGTGCTGTATTGTTCTATGTTCTATGTATAGATAGAATGAATGAATGCAAGCAGGCTTTTTCCACTGAAGCTAGGGGAGAGAAAAAAAACTAGAGGACATGGGTTAAGAATGAAGGGGAAAGGTTTAAAGGGAATATTGTGGTCGGGGGGGGGGGGGGGGGGTTCTTCACATTGAATGTGGTGGGAGTGTGGAATGAGCTGCCAGATGAAGTGGTGAAAATGGCTCACTTCTAACATTTAAGAAAAACTTGGACGGGTACATGGATGAAAGGGGTGTGGAGGGATATGGTCCAGGTGCAGGTCAATGAGACTAGACAGAAAATTGGTTCGGCACAGTCAAAAAGGGCCAAAAGACTTGTTTCTGTGCTGTAATGTTCCATGTTTCTAATTGACGAGTTACTTTGCATCAGTCTTTACAATGGAAGATACCAATAGGATGCCAGGGTTCCAGAAGAATCAGGGGATACAGGTGAGTGTAGCAGCCATCACAAAGGAGAAGATTGTGGGGAAACTGAAAGGGCTGAAGGTTGATAAATCACCTGGACCAGATGGACTACACTCCAAGGTTCCAAATGAGATAGCTGAAGAAATTGTGAGATATTGGTGGTGAGCCTTCAGGAATCACTGGAGGTAGGAAGGCCACCCGAAGACTGAAAAGTAGTGAATATATCACCGCTGTTTAAGAAGGGAAGGAGGCAGCAAATGGGAAACTATAAGCTGGTTAGCCTGACTTTGGTCATTGGAAAAATTTGAGAGTCCATTGTTAAAGATCAGATTGTGGAGTATTTGGAAGTGCATGATAAAATAGGACTGACTCAGCATGGCCTTGTCAAAGGGAGGTCACGTTTGATAAATCTGTTAGAGTTCTTTGAGGAGGTATCAAGGAAGTCAGAGAAAGGAGAACCAGCGGATCTGATTTATTTAGATTTCCAGAAGGCCTTTGACAAGGTGCCGCATAGGAGACTGTTAAATAAATTAAGAGCCCATGGTGTTCAGGATAAGATTCTGTATAAATAGAGAAGTGGCTGACTGTCAGAATGCAACGAATAGAGATAAAGGGGTCTTTTTCAGGATTGCAACTGGTGACTAGTGATGTCCCTCAGGGGTCGGTGCTAGGACTACAACTTTTCACAATATACATTAATGATTTGCAAGAAGGAACTGTTGCTAAGTTTGCAGATGATACAAATATATGTAGAGGGACAGGTAACATTGAGGAAGCAGGAGGGCTGCAGAAGGATATGGGCTGGCTAAGAGAATGAGCAAAGAAGTGGCAGATGGAATACAATATGAAAAAATGTGAAGTTATGCACTTTGAAAGGAACAATGGCAGCATAGATTATTTTTTAAATGGGAAAATGCTTAGGAAATCAGAAACACAAAGAGACTTGGGAGTCTTTGTTCAAGATTCTTTTAAGGTGTAGTTAGGAAGGCAAACGCAATGTTAGCATTCATGTCGATAGGGCTAGAATATAACAGCATGGATGTACTTCTGAGGCTTTATAAGACTCTGGTTATACCCCATTTAGAGTACTGTGAGCAGGTTGGGGCCCTAGAACTTAGATCCTGCATGGATTAGCTGGCTAAGGTATTCACAGAAATCTCCTTAAAACAATCTGAGGTCCCTATCTGCTTCAAGATGACCATCATGCTGGTAACCTAAGAAAGACCAAGCAGTGTGCCTTAATGACTATCGGCCGGTAGCTCTGACATCCATCATTATGTAGTGCTTTGAAAGGTTAGTCATGGCACAAATCAATTCCAGCTTCCCAGACTACCTGGATTCACTACAGTTTGCCTACTGCCACAACAGGTCCATAGCAGACACCATTTCCCTGGCCCTACACTCAACCCTGGAACATCTAAAGAACAAGGACACCTATGTCAGAATCCTATTTGCTGATTACGGCTCAGCCTTCAACACTATAATTCCCACGAAACTCATCTCTAAACTCTGTGGCCTGAGCCTCGGCACCTCCCTGTGACTGGATGTGAACTTCCTAACTCACAGACCACAATCAGTAAGGATAGGCAACAACACCTTTTCCACGATCATCCTCAAAACCAGTGCCCCACAAGGCTGTGTTCTCAGCCTCCGACTATACTCTTTATACATCTATGACTGTGCGGCCAAATTCCCCTCCAATTCGAATTTCAAGTTTGCTGACGAAATAACCGTAGTGGGTTGGATCTCTAACAGTGACGAAACAGAGTACAAGAATGAGATAGAGAATCTAGTGAACTGATGTAGCAACAATAATCTCGCCCTTAATGTTAACAAAACGAAGGAGATTGTCATTGACTTCAGGAAGCATAAAGAACATTCCCCTATCTACATCAATGGAGACGAAGTAGAAAGGGTTCAGAGCTTCAGGTTGTTAGGTGTCCAGATCACCAACAACCAATCCTGGTCCCCCCCAATCCCCCCACCTGCATACCAATACTAAGGAAATTTGGCATGTCAGTCAAGACTCTCACCAACTTCTACAGTTGCACCATAGAAAGCATTCTTTCTGGTTGTATCACAGCTTGGTATGGTCCCTGCACCGCCCAAGACCGCAAGGATCTACAAAAAGTCAGGAATGTAGCCCATTTCATTATGTAAACCAGCCTCGCATTCATTGACTCCGTCTATGCTTGCTGCTGCCTCTGCAAAGCTGCCAGCATAATTAAGGGCCCCACGCACCCCGGACATTCCGTCTTCCACCTTCTTCCTTTTGGAAAAAGATACAAAAGCCTCAGGTCACATACCAACCAACTCGAACAGCTTCTTTGTTGCTGCTGTCAGACTTTTGAATGGATTTACTTTGTATTAAGTTAATCCTTCTCTATGCCCTGGCTATGACTGTAACACTACATTCTGCACTCTCGTTTGCTTCTCTATGAACAATATGTTTTGTCTATGTACTGGACAAGAAACGATACTTTTCACTGTCTAATAATGTATGTGACAATAATAAATCAAATCAAATAATATTTAAGGAAGAACGTGATGGCCTTGGAAAGGATCCTGAGGAGGCTCACAAGAATGATCTTTGGAATGAAAAATTTGTCATATGAAATATTGTTGAGGACTCTGGGTCTGTACTTGGAGTTTAGAAGGATGGGATGAGGGGAATCTTATCGAAACATACAGGATATTGCAAGGCCTGGATAGAGTGGACATGGAGAGGATATTCCTACTGGCAGGAGAAACTAGAACCAGAGGGCACAACCTCAGACCAAAAGGACAATCCTTTAAAACAGAGATGAGGGAGAATTTCTTCAGCCAGAGTGGTGAATATGTAGAATTGTTTGCCATAGAAGGCTGCAGAGACAATGTCATTGAGTGTCTTTAAGACAGAAATAGATAGGTTCTGGATTAATAAGGGAATCAGGGATTATGGATAAAAGGCAGGAGATGAGAAAAATATTAGCCATGGTTGAATGGAGGAGCAGACTCGATGGACCAACTGGCCTAATTCTGCTCCTCGGTCTTATGATCTAAATTGCCACTTAGTGTTGGGGAACTAGCAGGGTAAATATGTGGGGTTACAAGGATAAGGGCTGGGAGAGATTGTGGTCAGTGCAGACTTAATGGGTCAAATGGCCTTCTTCTGCATTGTTATGATGCTATGATTCTAAACTTTTATAAGTGAGAATTTGGAAAATCTACTGACACACCTGAAAAATATAAAAGATTCTTAAAAATATACTAATTTATTTAAATTGTTCTGATAATCACTGGTTTAACACAGCTCAACATAGTATATTGATTTAGAATATAGTAGATAATAAATTAAGCATTCTATTGTACATAAATAACTAAATATTAAAATAAGTATTATTCCTATCTAAAACATTATAAATAAAAATATAGACTTTACTTGTTTAAATATAAAATATATTAAATTTTATTTCATTCTAAGGATGTGAACACTGTTGATAAGGCTGGCATTTATTACCCAAACAGACAAAACTGCCAATGCTGCATTTACTGACCTTCCCTATTGGTTCCAAATACAATAAAGAGTGAACCATGCAGCATAGGACATTCACAATCACATACTAAGGATGGCAAGTTTCCTTCCCTGAGGAATATTATTTAACCAGTTATTTTGTATGACAATCCAGCCAATTCATGATTACTATATCTGATGCTAGCACGCAAATCATTAAATTGATTTTTAATGAAAGTAATTTCTCATTTCCATAGTTGGATTTGAAATGTTGGGAGCGCTAATATGGTGCCATAATTATTATGCTACTGTGTCTTTACAAAGCTTACAACATCAGCAACAAAGATTTTGCACACAAGGACTTACCCATGCTGACCGCACTGGAGAAAATAGTATATTTTTTAAAAAGATCTACTTTGGACATAATTTAGCTAGGCCAAGCTTTTGTTATACATTTAGCCATAATAAATTTCTTTCAAGTTTCAAACACATTTAATAATTAAAAAGTTTTTCTGCAGTATTCATATTATTGCCATTTTGTGACAAACAAATAGGTCCACTTGAAGTTCCAGATGAGGTAGAGTTGTTTGCGATCTGTGTAAAGTTGCAATCACTGGCAACTTTTATTAAGCATTGAAGGTGGAAAAGGAGCTAATGCTTCTTCTGCATTTGGCCAGTTGTAGAAATTTTCTTGATACCATTCAACTAATGGTAAAAAAACAAAAACAAAGAAACAGTTTAGTTATTGCCAGAATTTTAAAAACTATATATGTTGCTGCAGAATGTTGTTATCTATTCAAAAACGTAAAGTGCAAAAACGAATTTAAGCCATCATAATAGATTGTTTTTAGAGACCTAAAAATGTTTTCCTCTAACTTTGCTTTTGCAAATATATCCAGTAACCGCCTCACACACATTAAAATTTATTACGACTACTTTTGAAATGTATATTTTGGGTGAAATTAATTACGAATTTCAATTTTGACATATTTTTCTCTCCCTCTTTACTGTTATAGAGCCCACAACATTTTAGCTACTCGTTTCCTTGTTTTTTGAGCTCCACTGTACATTTCAGGGACACAATCAACACTGACATAAAAATAACTACTAACTGGTTAAGAACCCATGGGTCTACTTTTTGTAGAGAAGGAAAAGTCAGGAAGCTTTCTGAACCAAAAAATCCATTGAATAGCCTGACATATTTTAATTCTGGGAAGGCAGGGCAAGATGAATCAGGCCCCTGCCACCAGAGACAGGTATAAGGCAGGCAGATGGCCAAGTTGGAATGCCTGCCTCTGTTTTCTAGGACAATGGTCCAGTTTTAATGACCAATGTCAGGCCCTCAAATCCTTATGCACCTCTTCGTGCCCCCCCATGGTGCAATTCCATCCATACCCTGATTCTCCCCAACCCACATATCTGTCATAGCCATTCACATGGTATACATAATGGACAGACCTCAGGATTTCCCAGAAAAAGACATTTAAAAATTAAAATTCTAACAACAATCAAATATAACTGTCAGATTCAAAGACATTTCACATTGAAAAAAACTGTCAAACCCTTGCAAAAAATGTAAATCCCCTTAAGCAGTCAAATAAATATAGCAGGTTATCTACTTGCAATATCAGAGACAGATAATTCTGTCATAACCTCAACTTTTTAAAACTATCAAAACGTGAACACTGTCCCTCTGTTGTCATAAATAGTTCAGGAACTTTTGATACTTAGTCAAGCATGCTTAATAATTCTGGCTATCTAAAAGAACTTATCTGACAAAGGGGCAAACCCCGAAAGCTTGCGAGTTTACTATCAAATAAATTGGTTGGGCTTAAACCTGATGTTGTCAGACTTCTTATTGTATCTAAAAGAACTACAGGAAACAGCAACAAAGGAATCCATTAAAACTGAAAAGGTATGGGGCAATGGGCGGCATGATAGCACAGTGGTTAGCACTGCTGCTTCACAGCTTCAGGGTTTTGGGTTCGATTCCCGGTTCGGGTCACTGTTTGTGTGGAGTTTGCACATTCTTCCCGTGTCTGCAATGGGTTTCCTCCGGGTACTCCAGATTCCTCCCACTGTCCAAATAGGTGCAGGTTAGGTTGATTGGCCGTGCTAAGAAATTGCCCCTTAGTGTCCAGGGACACCAAGGGGCAATTGTTGTCTAACAAGGAGCATACACGCGATGGGTCGTGAGAGGGCTTCTCTTGGATTTTTTCAAGAGTATTCTAGTGCTTCACATCGTAGTGTACGCTTGACCTGGACCATTTGATGGGCAACATGACAACTCAGTGACTATCACTGTGCTGTGCAGATACATGGATTTGGGCCTGTGTCTGTGGGAGTTTGCGCATTCTCCCTGTGCTTATGTGGGTTTTCTCCAGGTGCTCCGGTTTCCTCCCACATCCCAAAAATGTGCTCTTAGGCTAATTGGCAAAACAAATTCTCCCTAAATTGCCTCAAATTTGGTTTTTAATCCATAGATCTATAAACATGGACAGGGAACACGGGTAGAGGTGGGAACATCAGGGTGGCGGTGCAGGCTTGTTGGGCCGAAGGGCCTGTTTCCCGTGCTGTTTTGTTCTTTGGATGCATAGGTTAGAGGAATTAGTGGCTATAAAATGTAGGGATATGGGGGTAGAGCCTGGGTGGGATTGTGTTTGGTGCAGACCTGATGAGCCAAAGGGTCTTTCTGCACTGTAGGGTTCTATGGAAATACCACAGTTTTTTTTCTTTAAGCTCCAATTCTATTTCAAAAAGATTGACCATCAGTCAATGGAGTGTATAGTAGATGCTTAGATTTTTAAAAAGTTTGACAAAATGGTCATTTTATTCAAAGTTAAAATTATTGGACATTTACACCTCAGTCCAAAAGATGACAGGAGAGATGTCCAGCACATTTTTCTACAATTCTGGTTGCATTTTGGAACTTTAATTGAGAAAAGCAATATAGTACATGTCAATACTTATATAATAATCATTATAATGGTCAAACTATATTTGTAGGATAGAGCCCTATATTTAATTACTGCAGTAATTACTGCAGTAAAAATATCTAACTTGCAACATCTAAATATTGAAACTGAAAGAACAAATGTTAGTTTCTTGTATCCCAAGGCTAGCCAATTAAATAATTCCAGAGCAGCAGGTGCATAAGGATACCATCACCTGCAAGTTTCCCTCCAACTGGCACACTATCCCAATTTGGAACCATTGCAGCATTTTTAGCTCACAGGTTCTGTGATTTCCGCTGCCTCCTCGCTGACACTCGTAAAGGGACAGAACCTGATTTACATTCATTTAAATAAATTTGAATGTCATAGGGAATCACTCCCTATGTCAGATCTTCCCCGTCATTAAATTTTCGTACCTTGTCAACGTGATATCATGTCAGCGAAGTTTTCAACAGGTTCACTGTACATGAATCTGTTGAGCGGATCCCTCCGTGGGCGCGAAGCTGAGTATAGCCGATAGATGGAGGAACATCTCTATAATGGGATCGGGTTTACGTTATTTTTCATATTTTAAAAAGGGCGCCCCAATCTCTGTGGAATCAACTTTGCTGATATATTTCAGCCCTGCTCCTTAAAATGATGATATGAAACATACCTCCCTTTTTTTTGACAAACTGTCGTAAGATTTGGAGAGCAACCTACCTGTTTCTCTGGAGAGAAACATATCAGTTTCAGTCAGATCCTGATACTGTGTCATTTTTTGGTAAGATTCTGCCCTCCATCGTTGCTCCTTTACTGTCACCTGGTTAAAAGCTTAGGACTTCCTCCCTGAAAACAGTGGGTGTACCTGAACCATGTGACTGCAGTGGTTCAAGAAAATGCCTCCCTATCTTCTCAAGGACAATTTGGAATGGGCAATGAATGCTGATCTTGCTTGTGATGCATTCATTCCATGAATGAAGAAAATAAGAATATTCTGTTTCTCTATATGTATCAATAAAAACATCTATCATGTTATTATGGATTAGATAAATATATCAATACATACAAGATGCTAAAATAAAAAAAAATGGAGACATTTAATAGGCAACTTAATTATTGCAATTGTTATCTGTTCAGCAAAAATCTGTTGCTGTTGAAAAATGTCAAAGAATAACCATACTTGTTTTTCTAATTCCTTCCTCCCATGTTACTTTGGGTTTCCAACCAAGTCTGTGCAGTTTTTTTGAATTCATTGGATAATTCAAATCATTGGAAGGTCTAGAGAACAAAAATAAATTTCAAAATAGTATTAGGATATTTGACCGAAGTACAAGTCGGGGATTTTCACAGTAACTTCATTGCAGTGTTAATGTAAGTCTACTTGTAACACTAATAAATAAACATTTTATATTTAGTCACATTCCTGAAACAAATCAGAATACCTCTTTAAATCATATAATCTGCATTCTTGCTGTTATTCTGTTGAACAAAGGTAAAAAGATTTACCCAACTCTCTTTACTCAAACAAACTGGATTATTTCAGTAAAGCGTTTGATAAGGTTCCCCATGGTAAGCTACTGCAGAAAATATGAATGCATGGGATTGAGGGTGATTTAGCGTTTGGATCAGGAATTGGCTAGCTGAAAGAAGAAAAAGGTCGTTGATGGGAAACGTTCAACCTGGAGCTCAGTTATTAGTGGTGAACGGCAGGGATCTGTTTTGGGGCCACTGCAGTTTGCAATTTTTATAAATGACCTAGATGAGGATGTAGAAGGATGGGTTAGTAAATTTGCGCATGACACTAAAGTCAGAGATGTTATGGACAGTGCAGGATGGATATTGCAGTTTGCAAAGGGACATAGATAAGCTATAGAGCTGGGCTGAGAGGCGACAAATGGAGTTTAATGCAGAAAAGTGTGAGGTGATTCACTTTGGAAGGAGTAAAAGGATTATAGAGTATTGGGCTTATGGAAAGTAGTGTGTAGTGTGGATGAGCAGAGAAATCTTGGTGTCCATGTGCATAGATCCCTGAAAGTTGGCACCCAGGTTGATAAGGTTGCTAAGATGATGTATGGCTTTTACTGGTAGAGGGATTGAGTTTCGGAGCCATGAAATCATGTTGCAGTTGTACAAAACTCTGGTGCAGCTGCACTTGGAGTATTGCGTACAGTTCTGGTCACTGCATTATAAGAAGGATGTGGAGGCATTGGAAAGAGCGCAAAGGAGGTTTATCAGGATATTGCTTGGTATGGTGGGAAGGACTTAAGAGGAAAGGCTGAGGGACTTGAGGTTGTTTTTGTGAGAGAGAAGGTTAAGGGGTGACTTAATTGAGGTATACAAGATGATAAAAGGATTAGATAGGGTGGACAGTGAGAGCCTTTTTTCCTCGAATGGTGTTGGCTAACACAAGGGGATATAGCTTTAAATTGAGGGGTGATAAATACAGGATAGATGTCAGAGGTATGTTCTTTACTCAGTGGGTAAGTAAGGGCATGGAATGCCCTGCCTGCAGTAGTTGTGGACTTGCCAACTTTAAGGGCATTCAAATGGTCATTGGATAGATATATGGATAATAGTGGAATTGTTTAGATTAGAGAGGGTCATTAAATTGGTTCCACTGGTCAGCGCAACATTGAGGGCCGAAGGGCCAGTACTGCGCTGTAATGTTCTATGTTTCAGTGTTCTAATACAAGACATTTTCGACAACTGCAGCCAGTGTGTGACATCTCGTTCCACAATTTGTGTATGGATCATGATAATAGTTTAATGAGCCTGTTTGTATATGGAGAATTGCAGCTACATCCTCAGAAATGCAAAATACTTTGGAGCGCAATGCTTGTTCATCTAAGAAACATTGTGATGAGCTAATTCTGAATGTTTTTATCTGTGCAAACACAGAATCTCAATCCCAATCTGTCTAATCAAGTGCATGATACAGTTAGAACTCAACGATGGCAAAACCGTTACCACTGTGTTGTGGGTAAAATAATACCTCTGAGACTGTTAGTGAGTCAAAATACAGTGGTTTTTATTTCAAAACTCTGGGGCTTATTCCAGAGTTTTGGGAGAAGTAGGACTTCTCATAGAACACAAACACAGTGGGCATTTATACATCATGAGTCTTAGTGTCAATCGTGACACAAGTTTCCCATTCCGCCAGAACTCCAGGTCTTCCTTCCTTGGTCGTATTACAGCCCCAGATTTAATCTCAATTTACTGTCCGGCTGGCAGCTGCGGTCATGACACAGGCTTAATCTGTCATGATTCAAAACCCTTTGTAGCAGTACCAGCATTCTTGTCTTTGAAGTTATTTGTGTGATGGCGGCTGTCCCAGCAGGACTCTTCCTGTTAAAGGCCAGTATCGCGATCTGCCATCAGCAGCTGTCAAAAGCCAGTATCGTAAACTATCATTTGTGTAATAATGCCCAACTAACACAAATTCGTAAGATTTGCAAAGTCAACAAAATAATAACCACGTTAAACTATCTGTCTTTATAAAAATGAGTGTTAAAGCATGTAAGACATGGACAAATAACTTATATTAATATATATATATTATATATATATTAATATATATAAAGCTAAAGGAGATCAGCCATGAGGAAGGATTATGTTTGTGATATATTTTAGGTACAAAATCCATTTACCCTTTCCATTCAGGTACAAAATACATTCACTTTCCCTACTTCACACTGTAACCTCCATTTGTAGAATGTTTATAATATTAACAAATCAAGGTTCTGACACAAACAAAAAATAAAGTTAGAACCAAGGTAAAGTAGGATGGGTGATTCGTGGGTGAAGAGATAAGTTTTGAGGAATTACTTTATGAGAGAGAATTAGAAAGATAGAGCAGTTTAGGGACTGATATCTACAAAACAGGTTGCATACAGCTGAGGGTTCTGCCATTAATGGTAGTATAAAGTGACCCAAGTGCACAAAAGACAAAGGAATGGTGTGCTGAGTGAGGAATGTATTGCTGAAGAAAGTAGGATGGAATGAGGTCATGGAGGCAGTGAAGACATTAATAAGCATTTTAAATTCAAGACACAACCTGGGAGAGGATGCGGTTTGAACAGGCAAGGGAGGACTGATGGGTGAGCTGAATAAGATGCAGAGTAGTATAGTAAAAGGTCAGTAAAGATTTGGATTTGTAAACTTTAAATTAGAAGATACAAGATCGCCTAGAAAGATTCAGAGCAGTCAAATCTAAACAAAAGCATGTTTTAGCAAATGAGGGGTTCAGGTTAGGGCAAAGGCAGACATTTTGCAGAGGTTAATATTTGCACAAAGTTGGGATTGAAGAGACACAATTGGATTATAGAGGGATTGGATTATGCTGGGAGATAACAGCACAGGGTGATTCTCAAAGTGCACTATGCTGGCGCCCATTTCGCAGGCTTCCTACTAGGTATCACAGCCACTGCTGGTCTCTACGACTAAGATTTCTACCATAATCAGCTCCATGCCAGAAATCAACACAGAGTTGATTACAATATAGAAATTGCTACTTGCATTTCATGAGCGGGCCCAGGATTGAAGTTTCTGGGCCCACGACCATCTCCACCCCGCCGTGAGTGGTTCCCACTAGCTGGATTTACTCCTGTTCCCCATTAATGGAAACAGGTGGCCTGACCCCACTGGATGGAAGACAGGTTATTCAGGCTCCAAAGGAGGCTGGGAAGGAGGGAGGAAAGGGGA
Source organism: Sphyrna mokarran (assembly GCA_024679065.1). Classification (NCBI taxonomy): domain Eukaryota; kingdom Metazoa; phylum Chordata; class Chondrichthyes; order Carcharhiniformes; family Carcharhinidae; genus Sphyrna; species Sphyrna mokarran. The sequence continues at coordinate 28,263,304 of JAGIQG010000010.1, forward strand.
GGGGTGGGTGGCGTGGGGTACCCCTAGGCAGTGCCAGACTGACATGACTCAAGGGCAAGGTGATTGGGACTGGCCATCCAGATAATGAGGGGAGGAGGGGAAATCAGGGAGATCGGGATTGGTCCACAGGAGGTTCAAGAGGCCAGTCATCAGGGCTGGTCAGTGATCTGGAAGCCAGCAACGCGGGGCCCCTGTGCATGCACTAATCTTTACGCTGACAGATCAGCAAATTCGCAGTGGCCGACTCAGCACTATGCTACCAGCCTCTTGAGCGGGAATAGGCCTCTCCCCCAGAATTTTCATAGTGAATCCTGTTATGGCACTCTATGATGCGGTGCACCAGAGATTCATTCTGGAAATCACATTGAAAAAAACCAATAGAATTTACTTCCATTCTCCTGCACATTGCGCACACAGAACTTGTGCCTGTGGATTAATTTTGTCCCTTTCCATAACTATTTTAAAATTATTAAAACTATGGTCATTGGCCCAAAATGGTCGTCCATCTCAGTCACTCGGCCTGCCTTATTTCTTAAGAGTAGGTCAAGTTTTGCTCTTTCCCAAGTAGACACTGCTTTAAGAAGGTTTCTTGAATGCATGTAACAAATCTTATCTAAGCCCTTGATATTATGGCAGTCCCAGTCTCTGTTAGGAAAATTAAAATCCTGTACTATGACAATCCAATACTCCTGCAAGTCTCCCCAGTTTCCCTGAATATTTCTTCTACTTACCATTAACTATTTGGGGTCCTACAGTACAATCCCAATAAGTATCATCATTCCTTCTTATTTATTAGTTTCACTAACAAAGGCTCACTGGATGATCCCTCGGTTACTTCATCTCTATGGGTTTGAATGGGGAGGAGTTTGTTAAGCGTGTTCAGGAGGGTTTCCTGACACAGCATGTGGATAAACCTACGAGAGGAGAGGGTGTACTTGACCTGGGGCTGGCTAATGAACCAGGACAGATGTTGGATCTCTCGGTAGGACAGCATCTTGGGAATGGTGATCATAATTCTATCTCCTTTACAATAGCATTGGAAAGAACAAAGAACAAAGAACAAAACAGCATGGGAAACAGGCTCTTCGGCCCAACGAGCCCACGCCGTCACCTCGATGTTCCCACTTCTACACGCGATCCCTGTCCATGTTTATAGATCTATGGATTAAAAACGAAATTTGAGACAATTTAGGGAGAATTTGTTTTGCCAATTAGCCTAAGAGCACATCTTTGGGATGTGGGAGGAAACCGGAGCTCCTGGAGAAAACCCACGCAAGCACGGGGAGAATGCGCAAACTCCCAAAGACACAGAGGTAGGATCAGGCAGGATAGGAAGGTGTTTATCTGGAGTAGGGGGAAATATGAAGACATCAGGCAGCAAATTGGAAGAGTAAACTGGAAGGAGGTGTTCTTGGGGAAAAGTACTGAAGGCAGGTGGCGAATTTTCAAGGAATGTTTGTCTGGAGATCTGCACAACAATGTTCCGGTGAGTCAAGGAGATTTTGGTAGGTTGCAGGAACCGTGGTGCATAAAGGTTATGATGAACCCAGTTAGGAAGAAAAGAAAGGTGTATAAAAGGTTCAGGAAGCCAGGGGATGTTAAAGATCTAGAGGCGTATAAGACATCTAGAAGGGAGCTTAAAAAGGAAATTAGAAGAGCCAGAAGAAGTACGAGAAGGCCTTGGCGGATAGGATTAAAAAGAATCTCAAGGCGTTCTAGAAACATGTGAAGGATGAGAAGACAAGGGAGAAAAGTCTGTGTGGAACCAGAAGAAATGGCAGAGGTGCTTAACAAGTACTTTGCCTCAGTATTCACAGTGGGAAAGTGATCAGGGAGGTTGTACTGGAGGATTGCAGCATACTGAAAAGATTGAGTATGTGGACATTAGGAAAGAGGATGTGCTGGAACTGTTAAATTCCAACAAAGTAGATAAGTCGCCGGGACCGGATGGCATGTACCCTAAGGTTACTGTGGGAGGTGAGGGAAGTGATTGCAGAGCCCCTGGTACGATCCTTGTGTCATCAATGGAGACGGAAGAGGTTCCAGAAGATTGGAGGATTGCGGATGTGGTGCCTATTTTCAAGAAAGGGAACAGGGATAGCCCGGGGAATTACCGACCAATGAGTCTGACCTCAGTGGTTGGTAAGTTGATGGAGAGGATTCTGAGGCACAGGATTTATGAGCATTTAGAGAAGTTCAATATGATCACAAATAGTCAACATGGCTTTGTTAAGGGCAGATCGTGCCTTACGAGCCTAGTTCAGTTCTTCGAAAATGTGACTGAACACATTGACGAAGGAAGAGCAGTGGACGTGGTTTACATGGATTTCAGCAAGGTGTTTGATAAGATCCCCCATGCAAGACTTCTTGAGAAGGTGAGAGGGTATGGGATCCAAGGAAATTTCACGTTGTGGATCCAGAACTGGCTTGCCTGCAGAAGGCAGAGAGTGGTTGTGGTTGGGTCTTTTTCTGCATGGTGGTCAGTCACCAGTGGAGTGTCCCAGGGAACTGTTCTAGGACTCTTGCTGTTTGTCATTTTCATAAATGACCTGGATGAGGAAATGGAGGAATGGATTAGTAAGTTCGCCGACGATACGAAGGTTGGTGGTGTTATGGATAGTCTGGAGGGATGTCAGAAGTTGCAGCGAAACATAGATAGGATGCAAGACTGGGTGGAAAAGTGGCAGATGGACTTCAACGCTAATAAATGGGTGGTGGTCCATTTTGGCAGGATCAAAGAACAAAGAACAAAACAGCACGGGAAACAGGCCCTTCGGCCCAACGAGCCCACGGCGCCACCCCGATGTTCCCACCTCTACCCGCGATCCCTGTCCATGTTTATAGAATGGGATGAAGGAGTATAATATCAAGGGTAGGAGTCTTGGCAGTATTGAGCAGAAGGATCTTGGGGTCCGGGTCCATAGGACTCTTAAATTAGCCCTGCAAGTGGAGGGTGTGGTCAAGAAGGCATTCAAGAATGTGGAAGCTATTGAGAGGGTGCAGAGGAGATTTACAAGGATGTTGCCTGGATTGGAGGCATGCCTTATGAAGATTGGTTGAGGGAGCTAGGTCTCTTCTCTCTGGAGAGACGAAGGTTGAGAGGCGACTTGATAGAGGTTTATAAGATGTTGAGAGGAATAGATAGGATGGATTCTTGGAGGCTATTTCCCAGGGCTGAAATGGTTGCTACGAGAGGACACAGGTTTAAGGTGCTGGGGAGCAAGTACAGAGGAGATGTTAGAAGTAGGTTTTTCACTCAGAGGGTGGTGAGTGAATGGAATCGGCTGCTGTCAGTGGTGGTAGAGGCAAACTCGCTGGGGTCTTTTAAGAGACTTCTGGATGACCACATGGGATTTAACGGGATTGGGAGTTACAGATAGTTCTATGGTCTGGTAGGTACTGATATGATCGGCACAACTTGTGGGCTGAAGGGCCTGTTTGTGTTGTAGTATTCTATGCTCTATTGCCATGAATTTCCCCTTAATCAAAAATGCAACTCCATCTCTATTTCTTCCAGCTCTGCCTCACCTAAAGCACCTGTACCCTGGAACATTAAGCTGCCAGTCCTGTCCTTCCCTTAGCCATGTTTTATAATGGCTTTAATACCTCAGTCTCACATACCTATCCATACCCTGAGTTCATTGGCCTTCCCTTCAGCTCTCTCACATTGAAATAGATGAAATAGATCCAACAGGTTTTTCCCATTCCATGTCAATGACTCCTGTCTATCATATCTATTCAGCTTGCCTTTGCTGAGTACTGCATCTCTTTTCAGCCCCTCATTTGTTTCCCTGCTGCTGAGGATCCTATCCCTGTGCCAATCTAGCTTAAACCTTCCCTTGCAGCACTAGGAAATCTGTTCCCTCAGGATATTGGCCCCCTCCAGTTCAGATGAAATCCGTCACTCTTAAACAGATCACCTCTGCCCCAAAAAAGATGGCAATGATCCAACAATCTGAATTCCTGCCCCCTGCACCAATTCTTCAGCTGTGCATTCATCTGCCATATTCCTTTATTTTTACTCTCACCAGCATGTGATATTGGATGTAATCCAGAGATTACCACCCTCGAGGTCCTGTTTCTTAACCATTTTCCTACCTCTCTATAATCACTCCTCAGGATTTCCCCTATTTCAATTCACCTCATTTGTGCCAATGTGCACAATAACTTCTGACAGCTCGCCCTCCCCCTTGAGAATGTTCTGCAGCCATTGTGAGATATCCTTAATCCTGGCACCCAAGAGATAACACACCATCCTGGACTCCAGTTGTGGCCACAGAATCTTCCATCTGTCCCCCTAACTATCAAGTTTCTTCTCACAATAGTCCAGTTTACTTTTACCCTTTCCCGCTGTGCCCCAGAGTCAGTCACAGCGCCACAGATCTGGCTACTGCTGTTTTCACCTGAACGGTCATCCCCCAACAATATCCGAAATGGTATATTTGTTTACAAAAGGAATGGCTAAGGGTACTCCTGCATTCTCTGGCTGCTCCCTTTCCCTTTCCTGGTAGTCACCCAGCTATTCTCTGCCTGCACCTTAGATGTGATTGCCTTACTAAAACTTTCCTTAGATACAGACAACAGATCCAACGGAATTCTCCCTGAGCTTTTACATCCTGCAGGAGGAGTGTATCACTGCCCTCATTGCCATCCCAACTATATCAACACTTCCACAATAACGTACAGTTGCAATTTGGTCATTATATTTAGGCAAATAACTGCAACAAGGTGCCACCGACAGTAATGAAATACATCATCAAATTATCTGTTTGAATGGTGTTGACTGAGAAATAATTTTGGTGAACAGAATTGCCTCATTCTTTAAACAGTGCCATGTGATTTAATATATCCTGATCAGAGTGTTAGGACCTCAATTTAATGAGTCATCTGAAAGGCACCTCCAATAATGCAACATTCCTCAGTGTGGTGTCAGTTTCGATCAGATGCTTAAATCTCAGGATTTGGACGTGAACCTTCTAAATGGAGACAAGAAAGACAGTGCGGAGCCAAATGAAGACAGACAAGTGTTTAAGAGTTAGGTTTGGTGAGGGATAGGGTTTTCTGGGACCTAAGAGTTAGGGAAAATGAAGGATGTAACAGAGGTAGCTGCATGCATAGTGTACATCTTGGTGAGATATAAAGATCTTCTAGTTATTCCTTAGTGAGGTGGGAGGGAGCAAGGATAAAAATTTAAGGAGGCAGTTGGTTATACGGAAGAAAAACCCCAGCTCTTCATGTTGACTCTAGAGTGGGGAGCAACTCAGGAGCAAATCAGAAAGTTAGAACGTTTAGAGATCCTCTTACATTTGTCTTTTGAAGGAAGGGGAGCAAGAATAACAATTCAACTAGTAACCAGAGCAACTCAGAGTAAAATAAGTAGTTATGATCGCTTATGATCTAGACTGGAAATTCTGGATGTTTTTTTGCCTAACAGGCGTTGGACTAAAGAACATTTTGGAAAAAATGGAAAAGATTATACAAGAGCCATGGGGAAAGCCAACGAAAATCAATTATATAAAGGAAAGACCTGCACCTCCGGGGTGGGATTTTCCAGCTGCGATCGCCCAAAAGCCTGAAAACGGCACCCACGGTCAACATAGCTTTGCATGGTCCTTGTCCCATCCAATGTGGAATGGGAAAAATCTCTCTGGAGTCTAACTGCCTTTTGTACAATTCATGACCACAGGGAGCTTACGCTTACTCAGAGTTTTCATGCTTCTCTTCTCCTCTGGTATTCAGCTAATATAAATTACATCTCCTCTGGTATTTCGATATATTTAATTCCACCTGACCTGCACCATTTCACCTTTATCATTTAATCACTCCTGCCCCTTCACCATACCATACATTCCGGTCTCTGTTTTGTTTTGCAGAAAAACTGTACATTTCTAATTTCCTACAGTTTTTATGAAATTCTACACCTCTCCCCCCACAAATAGGAATCAGAGCAGGTGAGGATTTTCTAGGATCGGGTCGAACAAGGCCATAAGATCTTGCCCATTAACTTTACTGGAAGGAAAAAGAAGAGATAAACAGCCCAATTAGGAAAAAGAAAACACTTCAAGTGTTCTAACTAGATCCCAAGACCACCCTCATTAACATAATCAGATACCCAACTTTAATATCATAAGAAATAGCAGGCCCATCAAACCTGCTTCACTATTTAATAAGATCATGGCTGATCTAATTGTGGCCTTAACTCCACTTTCTTGTCCTTTCGCCACAACCCTCAATTCCTTAGTTGATTTATTATCTGTTTAAATCAGCCTTGAATAGATTCAATGACCCAGCCTCCATCGCTCTCTGAGGTCAAGAGTTGCAAAGCTTAATCAACCATCAGGTTAGCAATTCTATGATAGCACCTATGTTGTGAAACCTCTTCAATATCTTATGTTTCAAAATGATCATCATACATTCCTCCAAACTTCAATGAGTACCAGCTCAAACTGCTCAATTTTGCCTCATAAGAAAATCTTTTCATTCCAGGAGCTAAGTGAACCTTCAGTGAACTGTTTCCGATGCAAGTATATCCCTCCTTAGATAAGGAGACCAAAACTCTGTACAATACTCCAGATGTGCCAAGAACAGCAGTAGCAACTGCCCTGCTACTTCCTCCTCATTATGGGTTCCCAGGTGACAGATGTTAGACTAACTGCCTCACATCTGCTTTTTTCAATTTTTGAATAGTCGTGTTGCAATTTGCAGCTTCCCAATCTACTGGGACACTCCCAGAGTCTAGGGAATTTTTGAAGGCTACAATTAATGCATCCACTATCTCTATAGCCACTTCCTTTAAGATCCAAAGATGCTAGTCATGAGGTCTAGAAGACTTGTCAGCCCTTAGTCCTGCTAATTTTCCAGATACTACTTCTCTAGTGACTATGACTGCTTTAAGTTCCTTCCTCCCTTTTATCCCTTTGCTCTTCAACAATCAGAGGTGGCTTTCTTGTGTCTTCCACTGCAAACACAATTACAAATACAAATTTCCTGCCATTTTCTTGATTCCCATTATTATGTGCTTAGTATTATCCTCCAGGGGGCAAACATTCATTGCTGTTAATCTTTTCTTTTTTTTTATAGTTAGAAGTCTCACAATACCAGGTTAAAGTCTAACAGGTTTATTTGCAATCATGAGCTTTAGGAGCACTGCTCCTTCATTCAGTGTGGTTTAGATAAGTTCAGTGATTGGGCAAATGATTGGCAGATACAGAATAATTTGAATAAATGTGAGGCTATCCACTTTGGCAGCAAAAACGGGAAGGCAGATTATGGTGATGAATTAGAAGAGAGGAATATATATCAAGACCTTGGATGTTCTTATACACCAGTCACAGAAGGTAGGTATGAGGTGCAGCAGGCAGTAAAACACCCAAATTGTACATTGGTCCTCACAGTGAGACGATTTGAGTACAGGAGCTTTAATGCCATAGTGAGGCCACATCTGGAATGCTGTGTGCAGTTTTGGTATCCTTATCTTAGAAAGGATGTTCTTTTCTCTCGAGGAAATGCAGAGTAGGTTTACTGGATTGATTCTTGGGATGGTGGTTTGGCATATGAGGAGAGATTGAGTTGATTAGGATTATATTTGCTGTAGCTTAAAAAACAAGGGGGAAGCTCATAGAAGCCTATAAAATTTTAACAGGACGAGACAAGATAGATGCAAGAAGGATGTTCTCAATGGTGGGATCACAGTCTGAGGATACAGGATAGACAGATTAAGACAAAGATAAGAAATTCCTTCACCCAGAAAGTGATCAGCCTATCGAATTTGCCATCACAAAGTTGTTGAGGCCAAAACATTGAATGCTTTCAAGAAGCAGTTGGAATAGTAGTACTTGAGGTGAAGGGGATCAAAGGATATGGGGGAGAAGGCGAGATCAGGCTACTGAGTTAGATGATCAACCTTGATCATAATGAGTGGTGGAGCAGGGACAAAGGGCTGAATAGCTTATTTTCTATGTTTCTATGCTATTATTCTTAATTTCCTTTGTTAGCAACAGAATGTGTATCCTCATGCACGGGAACAATTTTGTCTTTTACAAAGCATTTGGATTTACATGGGTAAGATGAATCCAGGGGATATGAGCAAAATGTGGGCAATTGGGACCACCATCCCAAGAATCAGTCCAGTAAACCTACTCTGCATTTCCTCAAGAGATAAGAACATCCTTTCTAAGATAAGGATACCAAAACTTAGTGGTAAGTAAAAGATGACATGGTAAGTTGTGCCTAAGAATGTGTCTCCATGCTATAAATCTGATTCTAATTGTTATTTTTCAATGAAATATATCTTTGCTGAGAGTTGAAATATCTCCTTAAATGTCTGCTATTCCTTCTTGATCATCTTACCTTTTAACCTATTTTTCTAGTCCACTTTAGCCAATTCTGTCTCTGTTCTCTTGTAAAAGATGATCTTTGCCCAGTCAGATATGGGTGCAATTTTGAAGGGACACAATGAATCAATGTTCACTACATGAGCCATCAGCTTGTTAAACCGTATACTATTCTTAACCTATTTAGTTAAAAAACTGGTCTACGTAAAAGAAATGTAACACAATCATTATTTTATATATCCTGACCAAATCACCTCCAAGTTTGTGCCCTCAAAAGTTTACAAAGAATTACATAGAATATACAACATTGATATCCTCCAGTTTTGCTCTTCTCACAAGGGGAAATGCTTTCTCCATGTTTACTCCCTCAACCTTTTCATAACTTAATGACCTCTGTTACATTATGACTTAGTCTTCTCTTTTGGAGAGGAAAAAAATCCAGTCTTGTTTATTCTTTCTTGATAGATATAACTTACGTTTTGTAGCAGCATGCTTGTAAATCTTTTTTATAATATGGTGACCAGAAATGTTGTCGTTGTCAGCTATCCTTAATTCGAGGAGGTCATCTATTTAGAGTTGTGAGTTTCTGTCATGGATCTTCAATTGACTGAACAGGTTGATTTTCGACCCAAAGATTTTTGGATGCATGGGACAGGATGTCTCATAAGTTAATGAGATTTGCAGTGCAGGATTTATTTTCTTTCCTTTGGGGCTGTTGTACTACCTCACCATTATCATGTTAGGACTTAAGGTATGATGGAGCTTGATGGACAGATTGTAGCCATTCTGATCAGATGGCAGCTTGCTTTCCTAGTCATCGAAGATAATGCTATTTACAAGGAAAGGTGGAGTCTCTCAGTAGCATTTTCTTTGTACCCCCATGAAACTTAGGCTCTTTTGGAGTTGAGAGAACAGCATCTGGAGGGAGGGATGATTTTCAGCCATGGAGCGTGCCCAGTCCATTGATGTTGATTTTGCAAGATTTCGCCTGAATGCTTGTATACATGGCTTCAAGGACATCAGCATTTGGCTGACAGTTCTTCCACTGCATTTAGAGGATGCAGCATGACATAGATAGATAGAATAGAACATTACAGCACAGAACAGGCCCTTCGGCCTTCAATGTTGTGCCGACCAAAATAAAAAGCAATGCCCCTCCAAACTAAACCATTCCCTTCTCTTCCATATACTTATCAACTAACCTCTTAAACGCCACCAAACTTGGCGCATCTACAACTGCTGCAGGCAGGGCATTCCACTCCCGAACCACCCTTTGGGTAAAGAACCTACCTCTGATATCCGTCCTATAACTATCACCCCTTAATTTAAAGCTGTGTCCCCTCGTGCTAGCTTTCTCCATCCTAGGAAAAAGGCTATCACTGTCCACCCTATCTAAACCTCTAATCATCTTATATGCTTCAATAAGATCCCCTCTTAGCCGCCTCCTTTCTAACGAAAACAACCTCAAATCCTTCAACCTCTCTTCATAAGACCTGCCCTCCATACCAGGCAACATCCTGGTAAACCTCCTCTGTACCCTCTCCAATGCCTCCACATCTTTCTTATAATGTGGCGACCAGAACTGCACACAATACTCCAAGTGCGGCCGCACTAGAGTTTTGTACAGCTGCAACATGATGCTGCGGCTCCTAAATTCAATCCCCCTACCAATAAAAGCTAAGACTCCATAAGCCTTCTTAACAACTTTATCCACTTGACTGCCTACTTTCAGGGATCTATTGACACATACACCAAGATCCTTCTGTTCCTCAACACTATTAAGAGCCCTACCATTAGCCCTATACTCTACACATTTATTGTTCCTGCCAAAGTGCATTACCTCACACTTTTCCACATTAAACTCCATTTGCCACCTCTCGGCCCAGCTCTGCAACTTGTCCAAGTCACTCTGTAAACTATAACACCCCTCTTCACTATCTAATCATGTTGATATAATGTCTCCGTCATTCCTCTGTGGTACTGATACACAATCCAGGTTTTGTTGCAGTACAGGAGCATGGTGATGAAAGTTTCTCTATACACTAAAACTTTTTTTTTGACTTGCATAGTTCTTTGTTATTATTATTAATCACTCACTGCCATAATTTATGTAAAACTGAAGTGGTGCAGCTGATCTGGTGTTGGCAAGTGCTCAACATTTTCCAGCCTCTATAATACTAGGTTACAACACTATACAGTATTAGAGTATACAATATTTATGTGGCTGTTTCAGTTAAGTTTCCAATTAATAGTATCTCCTAAGGTGTTGATAGTTGGGGATTCAGTGATGGCAATGCCATCTGGGGGTCAGTGCCAAAATTGGGAGAGCTGTCTCACAGGTTAGTCAAGCAGGATGGCATGGTAGCACAGTGGTTAGCACTGCTGGCTCACAGCGCCAGAGACCCAGGTTTGATTCCTGGTTTAGGTCACTGTCTGTGTGGAGTTTTCCTGTTTTGCCTGTGTCTGCATGGGTTAGCTCTGGGTGACTCCAGTTTCCTCCCACAGTCCAAAGGTGTGTAGGTTAGGTGAATTGGCCATGCTAAATTCTCCCTCAATGTAATCAAATAGGTGCCAGAATGTGACAATTCGGGGATTTTCACAGTAAATTGCATTGTGAATGTAAGCTTACTTGTGGCTAATAAATAAACTTTACTTTAAAGCAACTGCCTGACAGTTATTTTCACAGAATCATAAGTCACAGATAACATCCCCGACACCAATGGTGGACCAACCCTGGATGTGCCCTGTCCCACTGACTAGATAGATCTAGCAGAGGTGGCAACATAGCGGTATACAGTCGGGAGGGGGTTGCCCTGGGAGTCCTCAACGTTGACTCCGGACCCCATGAAGTCTCATAGTTTCAGGTTGAACATAGGCAAGGAATTCTTTTACTAGTTACCATACCAACCTTCTTCGGCTGATGAATCAGTTCCTCCATGTTAAACAACACTTGGAGAAAGCACTGAGGGTGCCAAGGGTGCAAAGTATACTTTGTGTGGGGAATTTCAACGACTACCACTAAGAGTGGCTGGGCAGCAGCACGACTGATCGAGTTGGTCAGGTCTTAAAAGATATAATTTCTAGGCTAGATCTGCAGCAGATGGTGAGGGAACCACATACTTGATCTCATCCTGATCAATTTGCTGCTGGAAAAGAAGCATTGGTCCGAGTGACCAGGCACAATCTTTGTGGAGACGAAATCCTGTCTTCATATTGAGAATAACTTCCATTTTGTTGCGTGACACTATGACTGTGCCAAATGGACAGACTTCGAAAGATCTAGCAACTCAAAACTGGGCATCCATGAGGCACTTTGGGCCATCAAAAGCCGCAGAACTGTACTCAAGCATATTCTGCAACCTCATGGCCTGGCATATCACCTCCTCAACCATTACCATCAAAACAGGGGATCAACTGTCGTTCAAAGGACAGTGCAGGAGGGCATGCCAGGAGCACCACAGACATACCTAAAAATGAGGTGTCAAGCTTGGTGAAGCTATAAAACCAGACTACTTACACGTCAAACAGCAACTTATAGTCAGAGTTATGCAATCCCACAATCAACGGATCAACAATGTATACAATCTACAAGACCCACTGCAGCATTTCACCAAAGATCCTTAGATAGCACCTTCCAAACCCATGATCACTTCCATCTGGAAGGGCAAGAGCAGCAGATACATAGGAACATCACCACTACAAATTCCCCTCCAAGCCACTCACCACCCCGAGTTGGAAATATATTTATTGTTGGTCCTTCGTATTCACAGGGTTAAAATCCTGGAATTCCCTCCCTAATGACATTCCCTCCCTAATGGCATGGACTGCAGCGTTTCAAGAAGGCAGCTTACCACCACATTTTCAAGGGCAACTAGGGATGGGCAATAAATGCTGGCTAGCCAGTAACTACCATGTCCCACAAATTAATTAAAAAAAACTCTTCTGAAAAAAATTTTAGATTATAAAGAAATCTGGTACACTTTGCAGGAACTCTTATTTCCTTTACAGACCTCTTCTGGTCTATATTCCATTTAGTAGACACACTACCATTTTGATAGTTGCTGACAAAATAATTGAGCTTTTGACTGTTCATAGCAATTAATGTATTAATCAGTCCACATGATCTTCAAAAAAAAGACAATGATGGAGAGTCTAACTATTGCCACCTATTCCTCCCATGTTTTATTTAGTGCACGTTATCCTCTCCTACAGTCTGTGTGGAATACTAAGTAAGAAGTCTCACAACGACAGGTTAAAGTTCAACAGGTTTATTTGGCAGCAAACACCACTAGCTTTCAGGGTTTTGCTAGTGGCCTTTGCAATCAAATAAATCTGTTGTACTTTTAACCTGATGTTGTGAGACTTCTTACACTGTTTACCCCAGTCCAACGCCAGCATCTCCACATCATGGAATACTAACACATTGATTAGATCAGCCAGTTTTAGTGCTGTAATTTCCAAATAATTATATTTGCAATGCAACTAGAATTTTTATAATCAACATTTTTCACATGCATTTGCCAATGTAAACAAGAAGCTAAAACAAGTGCTGAAGCATTGTAATAGATTATGATTTTCAAACACTAACACTGACCTGTCATTGACGTGTTCAATCCAAAGTTCCAGCTCAGACTCTGAAGCAGTCTCTTTAATCTGTAAATTTAAACTCATGTTCATAGCAAGCTCAGAAAAATATTATAAAAAAAGCAAAAACAACATTTGACAAATCTGAAGATAAGAATTTGCTGGAAACATGTAGCAATTTAAGCAGCATCTGTGGAGTGAACAGACAAATTAACACTTGTGTGTGTTTTAAAGAAAGATTGACTGTCAAAACATTAATACCTCTGTTAAGAACACAGGAATTACTAGACGCAAAAAAAAACAGTTCATCTAGTTTAATTTCTATGATCTTGGTAGAATAATGCAACAATAAATGACCTGTCTGATTACAGCAATTAATCTCTACTAATTAATTAGTCACAGACCCAGATATTATAGAAGCATTCCAGTGGTCATAACCATTGGTCTAAATTCCTCCCAGACACTTGCTATGTTATATCTCACAATACTCATGGAATGCATCCCAAAGTGCTATTTAAAATAAATCTATTTGCATTTGAATGAATCATAAGCAACTCCTTTCACCTTTTCTCTCAGAAGCCTGTTCCAAAAGTTAACTACCCACTCACTAAAATCTTGGTCCTCTACTAACATGGAGATGAGTTGGCCACCGACAACAAACAGTAACATTGTGTGACATGTGAGAATGCTCAACTTCAATGGGGATTCCTCATTAACATTTTCCTTTTGTGTTTCCCATACCCACTGATTGGAACAGTGTGGACCTGCATGGCACCATTGCACGAAGACTATTTAAAGCTCCAGTTCACAGATACAATGAAGGAGGCTTGCAATTTATTGTATTGGTTAGTAAGGAATACTTGCACAGATACAGAAGGATGAACAGAAAGGGTTGCATCCAAGTTTAATGAAACATTTCTGGATAATGGGTAAAGTAGGGGAAAGCAATGGAAATGGCTGAGAACACAGCCCCACAAGGTTGTGTTCTCAGCCTCGCACTATAATCCTTATTATAGTGTAATATTGTAGGGAATTTGTAGTCAAATTCCCCTCCAATTCAATTTTCAAGTTTACTAACAACACCATGATGAGTCAAAGTACAGGAATGAGATAGAGAATCTGGTGAACTGCTGCAGCAACAATAACCTCTCCTTTAATGTCAACAAAACGAAGGAGATTGTCATCAACTCTAGAAAGCGAAAAGAAGAACATGTCCCTGTCTACATCAACAGAGATGAAGTAGAAAGGTTCAAGAAGTTTTTAAGTGTTCAGATCACCAATGACTTGTCCTGGTCCCCTCATGCCATCAATATAGTTAAGAAAGCCCACCAATGCCTCTACTTTCTCAGAAGACTAAGGAAATTTGGCATGTCAACTACGACTCTCACCAACTTTTACAGATATACCATAGAAAGACCGCAAAGAACTACAAAAGATCATGAATGTAGCCCAATCCATCACGCAAACCAGTCTCCCATTCATTGTCTCCACTTCCTGCTGCCTCGGCAAAGCTGCCAGCATGATTAAGGATCCCACATGAGGCCATCAGGAGAGAATTAGGGTGCATAGATTGGACTAGGAAAATACAGGGACTGGGAACATCTGGAATGTGGTGCTTATTCAAGGAGCAGCTGCTGCGAGTCCTTGATAAGTATGTCCCTGTCAGGCAGGGAGGAAATGGACGAGTAAGAGAGCCTTGGTGTACGAAAAAAGTTGATTTGCTGGTTAAGAAGAAAAAGGAGGCTTATGTCAGGATGAGGCTTGAAGGCTCAGTAGTGCAATGGATAGCTATAGATTAGCCAGGAAGGAGGTAAAAAGTGAATTGAGGAGAGCTAAGAGGGGACACGAGAAGATGTTGGCTGATAGGATTAAGGAGAATCCTAAAGCTTTCTTTCGATATGTTAAGAATAGAAGATTGGTTAGGGCAAGATTAGGGCCAGTCATAGACAGCAGTGGGAAGTTGTGCGTGGAGCCTGAAGAGATTGGTGAGGCACTGAATAAATATTTCTCTTCGGTATTCACGCAGAGTGCTGGAAATGTAGCTATGGAGATCACTGAGGTACAGGGTTGCAAATTGGGGAGTATTGTAGTAGATAGGGAGGATGTGTTAGAAATTCTCGAGGGTTTGAAGTTGGATAAGTCCCCTGGGCCGGACGGGATTTACCCTAGGATTCTCTGGGAGGCAAGAGAGGAGATTGCAGAGCCTCTGGCTCTGATCTTCAGGTCCTCGTTGGTTACGGGTGTGGTTCCGGAGGACTGGAGGATAGCGAATGTGGTCCCATTGTTTAAGAAGGGGAAGAGAGACCTTCCAGGGAATTATAGGCCAGTGAGTCTTACTTCTGTTGTGGGCAAGGTATTGGAGAGAATTATTAGGGATAGGATTTATAGTTATTTAGAGAGAAATGAATTGATTGGGGATAGTCAGCATGGTTTCGTGAAGGGTAGGTCATGCCTTACTAACCTCATTGAGTTTTTTGAGAAAGTGACCAGAGAGGTGGATGGGGGTAAGGCGGTTGATGTAGTATATATGGACTTTAGTAAGGCGTTTGATAAGGTGGCCCATGGAAGACTTCTACAGAAAATGCAGATGTGTGGAATAGAGGGTGATTTAGCTAATTGGATTAGGAATTGGCTGGCAGATAGAAGACAGAGGGTGGTGGTTGATGGGAGATATTCATCGTGGAGTTCGGTGACGAGTGGTGTGCCTCAGGGGTCTGTTTTGGGGCCCCTGCTGTTTGTAATTTTTATAAATGATCTGGATGAGGGTATTGAGGGATGGATCAGTAAATTTGCAGATGATACTAAAGTTGGTGGAGTGGTAGATAGTGAAGAGGGGTGTTTTAGTTTACAGAGTGACTTGGACAAGTTGCAGAGCTGGGCCGAGAGGTGGCAAATGGAGTTTAATGTGGAAAAGTGTGAGGTAATGCACTTTGGCAGGAACAATAAATGTGTAGAGTATAGGGCTAATGGTAGGGCTCTTAATAGTGTTGAGGAACAGAAGGATCTTGGTGTATGTGTCAATAGATCCCTGAAAGTAGGCAGTCAAGTGGATAAAGTTGTTAAGAAGGCATATGGAGTCTTAGCTTTTATTGGTAGGGGGATTGAATTTAGGAGCCGCAGCATCATGTTGCAACTGTACAAAACTCTAGTGCGGCCGCACTTGGAGTATTGTGTGCAGTTCTGGTCCCCACATTATAAGAAAGATGTGGAGGCATTGGAGAGGGTACAGAGGAGGTTTACCAGGATGTTGCCTGGTATGGAGGGCAGGTCCTATGAAGAGAGGTTGAAGGATTTGAGGTTGTTTTCGTTAGAAAGGAGGCGGCTAAGGGGATCTTATTGAAGCATATAAGATGATTAGAGGTTTAGATAGGGTGGACAGTGATAGCCTTTTTCCTAGGATGGAGAAAGCTAGCACGAGGGGACACAGCTTTAAATTAAGGGGTATGAGTTATAGGACGGATATCAGAGGTAGGTTCTTTACTCAAAGAGTGATTAGGGAGTGGAATGCCCTGCCTGCAGCTGTCGTAGATGCGCCAAGTTTGGTGGCGTTTAAGAGGTTAATTGATAAGTATATGGAAGAGAAGGGAATGGTTTAGTTTGGAGGGGCATTGCTTTTTATTTTGGTCGGCACAACATCGAAGGCCGAAGGGCCTGTTCTGTGCTGTAATGTTCTATGTTCTATGTTCACACATCGCAAACATTCTCTTCCACCTTCTTCCTTCAGGAAAAAGTGACAAAATTCTGAGATCACAGGCGAACCGACTCAAGAACAGCTTCTTCCCTGCTGCTGTCATTCTTTTGAATGGACTTACCTTGCGTTAAGTTGATCTTTCTCCACACCCTAGCTATGACTGTAACACTACATTCTTCACCTTCTCATTGCCTTCTTATTGAATGGTATGTTTTGTCTGCATAGCGCACAAGAAACAATACTTCTCATTGTATGTTAATACACATGGCAATAATAAATCAAATCAAAATCAAAAAGAAATTCATAGCCATCACAAAGGAATGGCTAGAGGTGAACCAAGAAAGTAGCACCAGCCTGATTATAAATTCAGTGCCAATGTTTAATAAACTAACAACATGAAGAAAAATAAGCAAAGCAATGTGATTTATTCTGTAGTATGCCCATTACTTTGAGTAACCCAAGCATACTCTGTCCACATAATATTTGCTTCTACTTAAGCTTCAGCAGCACTAATTATTTAATTTTTCTGAAACTTTATTCCTCACTGCTGGGATCTGTGACTGCTAAATGATAAGTATTTTTATCAGATAATCATAAATCTGGTTAACAACATCTTTTAGAAAAGAAAATCTGCTATCTCCATGACTCCATGAAAATCAAAGTCACGGAGTAGGTACATGGTCAATTCTCTCAACATGTTTGAGTACTGACAACTTCAAGAAACTCAAGTTCTCAGAGTAAATCATGGTGACATTTACAGTCTCTTTCCCAGTGATGCAGGCGGGCATGCCAAGCCAATGACTGACTGGAGGTCAGTTTATATATTTTAGATGTAAACCAAACCTGTGCAATGCAGGAAGGGTAAGAATCTACATTAAAAAATACTACACTAATTTACTCATGCAAACCTCCCCATGGTAAGATCAGGTTGACATTGAAGATACCAGTTAGTAGATCAACTGCCCCAATAAATTTGTTGGTGTGAGAATAGGTTACTAGAAGAGAAAAAGTGAAGAAAATCTTCTGAGAAATCCAGTATGACTATTCTGTCTGAACTTCACCTACCAGATGAACCAACTCCTTTGCAAGTTGAATGACTGACATCTCAAATTTTGTGCCAACGTTGTAAATTTCACCAGGTTCACCTTTCTCAAGGATTGTGAGAAAAGCCTCAGCGACATCCGTAGCATAGAGAAAATGACGTGCTTGAACTCCTGTTCCATGAATACAGCTAATAGGATGGAAAATATAAAATGAAGTTCATTCTAAATTAGAACGACATTTTGAAAAAGCTGTAATCTTGGGACCAAGGCATTTTTTTTGAATAAATTGTAATCTTGGAACCAACATATAGTTTTGGATTTCAAAATTTTCTGGATTATAGAATTATGATAGAATGCTGAATCACAAGTGTATGGAACTTATATAAATATGTCATTGAGACACTAAACATGTGAAAACTAGTGTAAGACATGAAAATGAGTGTTTTCAAATCCATTTATTTGAAAATATGGGCTGATGCAGGAGTCCAAATAAAATTGAGATCTACACTCCTTTATCAATTTCCTTTAAGGCTTTATTCATAGTATATATTTGAAAACACCTTCAATTACCTCAAATTCATATTTAATCTCTATTCTGAAGACCAGTGCTTCCCAAATTATTTTCAAAAGTGACCCTACTTTGAATCTGTGCACACACAGAACCAGATACACACATATTAATCAGCCTCTCCCTACCATAAATTCATTTCTGCCAGTCTGCACGTGAAGTTGTCAAATAACATTGTGGGTTGCTGTTTTTTGCATTGATGCCTGTTGCCAAGCTCTAGTAGCCACTGGGTGTTGTGGTACTGCTAATCAGCCCACAAGAGGCATCACTAGTCCCTCTTTCAACAGCTAGTGAATGAGATATGGTAGCCAATATTTGGGACCTTCATGTCACACTTGCAAGCATCTTTAAAGCGCAGTCTTGGGTTCTCCATCAGTTATATGGCTCCAGCTACCTCATCATACAGAATGCTCTTGGATATGTGATTGTCTTCCGTTCTGTCACCTGACCAAGGGCAAATCCCGAAAGCTTGTGAATTTACTATCAAATAAATTGGTTGGAATTAAACCTGATGTTATCAGATTTCTTACTGTGTTTACCCCAGTCCAACGCTGGCATCTCCACATCATGACTAGTTTAGCACAGAAAAGTTTACTGATCAGGACACAATAGAGCAAATTTTACCATTGCACCCACCATGGGAATTGGAGTGGGCAAGGGACAGACCATGGACAGGTCCGTTGACCTCGGATGGAATTCTGTGGTTTTACAATGAGCTTGGCCAAAAAATCCTGCCCAATGTGTTTACTTTCATTTTTACAGATAGCAGAGCTTGCCATCTGATTTAGTGTGCAGGTAGACTCCTTCCACAGCTGTAGGGAAGGCTCCTCTCCCCACACTTTCTTCATTGACATTATGATCCAGTAACTGTTCTCCTTCTCTACCTTCACTATTTTTAAATTGATTGAGACTTTCCTTTCGGTTGCTGCATCTCAGACCGAGTAAACATTAGTTACTCCTTCTGATCCTGCGCCAACTTGAGAGATTAAGTTGACATGGATATTACTCAATTGGAACAGCAGATTTTACAATTACGTTATTCACAATTATTTTAATATTTCCCAGCTTCCTCCTATATATTTGTCTAACTATATAAGAGTTGTTTGAAAGAAAACAACTCTTTCAGCTGTTATTGGACAACAAATTTTATGAAATTGGGCACACAATATGGAAGCAGACTAAAACCACACTCAGAGCCCCTCCACAAAAAATCACAAAATCACAGACGCAGGCTAGCAGGCAGGAGCATGCTTTTAGAATGCAAATGAGGACTAGCACACAGGGAAAGCTGGTCAGGAAGGCATCCCCAAGAACTAAATTAAAAAGTACACCTCCCCACACCACTAAATCAGCACTTCTAAACCAATCAGACAACCTATGGTGACACCTTAAGATTAGCATAGCTCTGGAAGCACCCCTGGCCCCTCAAACTTCCTGAGAATAACTGCACACCTATTGTTCAAGCCCCGGAGATTCCAGACCATTGATGACCAATCAGTCAAAAACGATTAACACACACTTAAAACAATCATCCATACACTTGAAAACATCGAGACAGGATGGCTAAAATCAAATATTGTAAATAAAGCATTAGCATTTGAATCGCATTCTACACTGAAGTTTGTGTATAACTATAACTCCTTTTAGCGGGTCTTTAGTGTGCTTTCGGGACAGTTCGATTGTATGTCCTGACTGCACCTCCGTTGACGTAAAAGAAAATAAAGCTGTACCGTTGTTGAATTTGACCCGGAGTTCATAGTAGTCGTTTCACCCACTTGCGCTAACAGAGCGCAAGGTACTCCGGAAGGTAGTCCAATAATTTGTTCCAATTTCTGATAGCTTTCTCATTATCCAATTTAATTTGAGGAATGTCAAATTTAGAATAATCTGTATTTGGTTCTTCACTCTGATTTGTAACCACGAACACATCCCTTTTCTGCTTTATTTCCCTATCAAAATACCATTTGAGCATATTCACAATATGCAATCAGTTTTCCTTTGATCTGACATTTTTATTAAATAATTCACCTCACTCGATTTTATTTCAATTTGATAAGCCCATTAAACTTTGCTTTCAAAGGTTCACCTATCACATAGTAATAAATACTAAAATCTTATCCCCACTAACAAACCTATAAATTCTTGGTTTCTCATCTACTTCCTGTTCCATCACATGCTTTGCCACTTTTAGATGCTGCTTAACTAATTCAGCAGCTCTATTCAATCTTTGCCTAAAATTTGACACATAGTCCAATAATGTGATTTCAGGCCTTTGGCTCTCCAGTTTTTCTTTGATCTGTTTAATGGCCCTCTTATTTCACAACCAAAAATCAATTCAAGTGGACTAATTTAGTTGATTCATTAAGGGCATCCCTAATTGCATAAAGTATAAATTGAATTCCTTTATCTAATCTTCCAGATAATCTTGACAATAAACCCTCAACATTTTTTTTAAAGTTTGCTGCCACCGTTCTAACGCTTCCTGCAATTCTGGATGATATGCAGTGGATTTAAATAGTTTTTCTCCAAAGCTATCCATAACCTCCTTGAATAACTTTGATGTAAAATTTGATCCTTGATCTGACTGTATTTCACTGGGTAGTCCACATCTAGTAAAACATTTAAGTAACTTCTCTACAATCCTTTTTGCTGTGATATTGCATAATGGAATGGCCTCTGGACATCTAGTAGACACATACATTATGGTCAAATATCAATTCCAACTTTTCACCTTAGGGAGGGGTTCTATGCAATCAATTAAGATCCTTGTAAAAGATTCCTCAAATGCTGGAATAGGTATTAAGGATGCTGATTCCATCAGCTCTTGAGAATTTCCTACTACCTAATGTGTGACATGTCCGGCAAAATTCAACCACATCTTTGCGAAGCCCAATAAAAATGTTTTTGCATTTTAGCTTGAATTTTTCTCATTCCCAATGACCTCCGACTGGTACTTCATGAGCTACCCACAACATCTCTTTTCTATAACTCATCAGTAATACAACTTTATGAACTTTTGCTCATTTTTCATCCACTTGAATATGTAAAGATCATTAAAGTGTCATTTTTAAAGTAATAATGTTCCAACATACACATGTTTTTCTTCCATGTATGTTTTCTGATGCAATTGTTTCATCTCAACATTTTTCTGTAATTCTGCTAACTTTCCTGAACTAAAGATAGCCACTTCATCTGTTCTCGTTCTTTCTCAATCATCTAAAACTAATTCAGATAGACTAAATTTAATTGATTCATCAGGTGCATCACTAATTGTAAAAAGTACAAATGGAATTCCTTTATCTCAGCCTTCGAGATAATCTTGATAAAAAGTCCACAACATTGTTTTTAAATGATGCCATCATTTTAATGTTCATTTTTGCAATCGTCATGGATAGCATGGTTCGCGCAGCTGCCTCTCAGCGCCAAGAATCTGGGTTGAATTCTGGCCTCGGGCAACTATGTGAGTTTGCACGTTCCCTGTATCTGTGTTGGTTTCCTCCGGGTGCTCCGGTTTTCTCCCACAGTTCAAAAGGTATGTAGGTTGAGCGGATTGGCCATGCTCAATTGCCCTTTAGAGTCAGATGGACTGGCAGGGTAAATACAAGGGGTTTGGGTATAGAACATAGAATATTACAGCACAGAACAGGCCCTTCGGCCTTCGATGTTGCGCCGACCAATTATGAAAAAAGCAATGACCCTCCAAACTAAACCATTCCCTTCTCTTCCATAAACTTATCAACTAACCTCTTAAACGCCACCAAACTTGGCGCATCTACAACTGCCGCAGGCAGGGCATTCCACTCCCTAACCACCCTCTGGGTAAAGAACCTACCTCTGATATCCGTCCTATAACTATCACCCCTTAATTTAAAGCTGCGTCCCCTCGTGCTAGCTTTCTTCATCCTAAGAAAAAGGCTATCACTGTCCACCCTATCTAAACCTCTAATCATCTTATATGTTTCGATAAGGTCTCCTAAAATTTAGGGTATAGAACCTAAATGGGTTGGTTGTCAGCACAGGCTCAATATGCCAAATGGCCTCCTTCTGTAGTGTAAGGATTCTATGATTGAAAATGGTTTTTAATAATTGTACTTCAATTTCTTTATCTTGGGACATAGGTTCAAGGTGATGAACATAGAACAATACAGCACAAACAGGCCCTTCGGCCCACAAGTTGCACCGATCACATCTACCAATCCACAGACCTATCTATAACCCCCTATCCTATTCTTTTCCACATACTCATCCAGAAGTCTCTTAAAAGACCCCAGTGAGTTTGCCTCAACAACCTCCGACGGCAGTCGGTTCCATTCACTCACCACCCTCTGAGTGAAAAACCTACCCCTGACATCTCCTTTGTATTTGCTTCCCTGCACCTTAAATCTGTGTCCTCTCGTAGTGACCATTTCAGCTCGGGGAAATAGTCTCTGAGAATCCACCCTATCAATCCCTCTCAACATTTTATAAACCTCTATCAGGTCGCCTCTTAACCTACGTCTCTCCAGTGAGAAGAGTCCCGCCTCCCTCAACCTATCTTCATAAGGCCTGCCTCCCAATCCAGGCAGATTAAATCTCCTCTGAACTCTCTCAATAGCCTCTACATCCTTCCTATAATGAGGCGACCAGAACTGCACACAATACTCCAACTGGGGTCTGACAAGAGTCTTATAGAGCTGCATCATTACCTCCTGATTCCTAAACTCTATTCCTCGATTAATGAAGGCCAGTACACCGTACGCCTTCTTGACCACTTCCTCCACCTGCGAGGCCGATTTAAGAGTCCTATGGACCCGGACCCCGAGATCCTTCTGCTCTACAACACAGCTAAGACTCCTACCCTTATATTGTACTCCTTCATCCCATTATTCCTGCCAAAATGGACCACTACACATTTATCTGCGTTGAAGTCCATCTGCCACTTCTCCGCCCAGTCTTGCATCCTGTCTATGTCCTGCTGCAACTTTTGGCATCCCTCCAGACCATCCACAACACCATCGATCTTTGTATCATCGGCGAACTTGCTAACCCATCCCTCCACTTCCTCATCCAGGTCATTTATGGACAGGAGGTTTAGGGGGAATGTGAGGAAAATCTTTTTTACCCTGAGGGTGATGACAGTCTGGAAGGTGCTTCTGGGAGATGCCTCATCTGCTTTAAAAGATATCTGGACGGGCACTTGGCACATCATAACATTGAAGGCTATGTGCCAAGTACTGGCAGATGGGATTAGGTGAGGGTTCAGTGTTTTTGATGAGACGGAGCAGACTCAATAGGCTGAAAGCCCTCTTCTGCATTGTATAATTCTGTGATTAGCTCTGTTAATAAACGATAACATCAGGGCAGTAGTAAAAGAAGATATAGGGTCCAAAGAGCAAAACATGAAATCGTTGTGGGTGGAGATAACGAATAGTAAGGGAGAAAGTCACTGGTGGGTACGGTCTATAGACCCCCAAATAATAACTTTGAGGTGGGGTGGATTATAAAGAAGCAAATAATAGATCCATGCAGAAACGGAAAGGCGATAATTATGGGCAATTGTAATCTGCATATTGATCGGTTGACTCAAGTCGATGCAGCAGGCTTAAGGAAGAGTTCTTGGAATACCGTCGGGATAGTTTCCTTGAACAGTATGTAACGGAACCTACGAGGGAGTGAGCTATCTTAGATCTGGTACTGTGTAACGGGGCAGGTAGAATCAGGGATCTTCTTGTGAGGAATACTCTTGGGACAAGTGATCACAATATGGTTGAATTTCTGATATAGATGGAGGGTGAGAAAATAGGGTCCCAACCAGTATCCTCTAATTGAACAGAGGGGAGTGTAATAAGATGAGGGCAGAATTGACTAATGTAGATTGAGGGCACAGATTGGTTGGTAGGATAGCTGAGTAAGAAGTCTGACAACTCCAGGTTTAAGTCCAATCGAATGAGGTCTGGCCTCTTCATTCACCTGACGAAGAAGGGAATCTTGAAAGCTTGTGAGTTTACTATCAAATAAATCGGTTGGACTTAAATCTGGTGTTGTCAGAGTTCTTACTGTGTTTACCCCAGTCCAATGCTGGCATCTCCACATCAGAACAGCTAAGAAACAGTGGACGATTTTTAAGGAGATCTTTTTCAGTACTCAGCAGAAATATATTCCGGTGATAAAGAAGGACTGTAAGAAAAGAAATAACTATTTGTGGATATCGAAGGAAATAAAGGGAAATATTAAATTAAAAACCGATGCATACAGAGCGGCTAAAAATAGTGGGGAATTAGAAGATTGGGAAAGATTTAAAAAACAAGGAATGACTAAGAAAGCGATAAAGAAAGGTATAGTATGAAATAAACTAACTAAATATAAAAAATGATAGCAAAAATTTTTACAAATATATAAAGAGACTGGCGAGAGTAAATGTCCTCTTGGAGGACAAGAGGGGGGGGATTTAACGGTGGGAAATGAGGAAATGGCTGAGACTTTAATTAAGTTTTTTTGAGTTGGTTTTCACAGAGGAGGACACAAATAGCTTACTGAATATTAAAGATAGAGGGTCTTTAGTACAATTACTGTTACTAGAGAGGTAGTGCTTGGTAGACTAATGGGACTGAAGATAGAGAAGTCGCCAGGACTGAATGGAATGGATCCCAGGGTTCAGAAAAAAAACAGCAGAAGTAATAGCAGATGCCTTAGTAATTATTTATCAAAATTCCCAAAGTGTTAGCATGGATTGAGGATTGGTTGTCTAACAGGAAGTAGAGAGTTGGAATCAATGGGTACTTTTCTGTTTGGCAGTTGGTGACTAGTGGAATGATGCAGGGATTGGTGCTGGGGGCCTCAACTGTTTACCATTTACTTAGACGATCTGGAGGAGGGGGGTAAATGTAGGGTAACAAAATTTACTGATGACACAAAGATGACTGGAAAAGTGAATTGCGTGGAGGATGTGGAAAGTCTGCAGAAGGATCTGGATAGACTGAGTGAGTGGGCGAGGACTTGGCAGATGGAGTATAATGTCAGCAAATGTGAGGTTATCCACTTTGTTAGAAATAATAGTGGGAAGGAATATTATTTAAAGGGTGAAAAGGATGCTACTGTGCAGAGGGACCTGGGGGTCCATATGCACAAATTGCAAAAACTCAGTCTGCAGGTGCAACAGGTGATCAAGAAGGTGAATGGAATGTTGGCCTTTATAGCAAGGGGGATAGAATATAAAAGCAGGGAGGCCTTGCTGCAACCATGCAAGGCACTGGTGAGGCCACAACTGGAGCACTGTGTGCAGTTTTGGTCCTCTTCTTTGCGTAAGGATACATTGGCCTTGGAGGTTCATCAGGCTGATACCGGAGATGACGGGGTTAGCTTATGAGAAGAACTTAAACAGACTGGGCCTGTACTCGTTAAAGTTTAGAAGGCTGAGGGGAATCTTATAGAGTTTTACAAGATAATGAAGAGGCTAGAAAAGGTAAAGGTAGAGAAATTCTTTCCACTTAGAGAGCAAACCAGAACTAGAGGGCACAGCCTCAAAATAAGAGGGAGGGGTGGGGGGAGGAGTGCGCTGCAGTTTAGGATGAACTTCTTCGCTCAAAGGGTGGTGAATCTCTGGAATTCTCTGCCCACTGAAGTGGTGGAGGCTACCTCATTGAATATATTTAAGTCACGGGTAGATTTCTGATAGACAAGGGAATTAAAGTTTATGGGGAGAAGGCGGGAAAGTGGAACTGATCCACTTCAGATTAGCCATGATCTTACTGAATGGCAGGGCAGGCTCGAAAGGCCAGGTGGCCTATTCCTGCTCCTACTTCTTATGTTCTTATATGATTCACACAAGTAAATTCTTTAAGAGATCTGGCATTTTATCAATTAACCCCTGATCAGGCTGTATATTATTTGGCAACTCTTTTGCTTCAACTAGGGTTTCACTTATCACCGTTTAACAAATCTCACCAGCTGATCCAGTTTTACACATCTTGTCTTCCAAATGCTACTCTTAAACTACCAATACTGCGAGTTTGTGTGTCCTATTTTGTTACAGTGAAAACATCTGAGGCTTTTTTTCTCTTTAACTCTTATGGGTTTCCTTTATACGGCAAGATAAACTCACTGTACAAGGGAAATCCCACTAGATTTCCTTTACCTCTTAAGGATTTCTCTTTTTCTTAGGCATGGGCTGAAATTGATGCTGGAAACCAAATTTTGATTTATGAATCAATTCATAATCATTTGCCCATTCTGCTGAAATCTTGCAGTTTTAACCCTCTGCTCTTCTCACTACTTCATAGAACATAGAACATTACAGCGCAGAACAGGCCCTTCAGCCTTCGATGTTGCGCCGACCAATTAGGAAAAAGCAATGACCTTCTAACCTAAACCATTCCCTTTTCGTCCATAAACTTATCTACTAACCTCTTAAACACCACCAAACTTGGAGCATCTACAACTGCAGCAGGCAGGGCATTCCATACCCTTACCACCCTCTGGGTAAAGAACCTACCTCTGACATCCATCCTATAACTACCACCCCTTAATTTAAAACTATGTCCCCTCATGCTAGCTTTCTCCATCCTAGGAAAAAGGCTATCACTGTCCACCCTATCTAAACCTCTAATCATCTTATATGTTTCAATAAGGTCTCCTCTTAGCCGCCTTCTTTCTAACGAAAACAACCTCAAATCCCTCAGCCCCTCTTCATAAGACCTGCCTTCCATACCAGGCAACATCCTGTAAACCTCCTCTGTACCCTCTCCAATGCCTCCACATCTTTCTTATAATGCGGGAACCAGAACTGTACACAATACTCCAAGTGCAGCCGCACTAGAGTTTTGTACAATTGCAACATGACGTTGCGGCTCCGAAATTCAATCCCCCTACCAATAAAAGCTAAGACTCCATATGCCTTCTTAACAACCTTATCGACTTGATTGCCAACTTTCAGGAATCTATGCACATATACACCAAGATCCCTCTGTTCATCAACACTATTAAGAGTCCTACCATTAGCCCTATACTCTACACATTTGTTATTCCTGCAAAAGTGAATTACCTCACACTTTTCCACATTAAACTCCATTTGCCACCTCTCGGCCCAGCTCTGCAACTTGTCCAAGTCTCTCTGCAAACTATAACACCCCTCTTCACTATCTACCATCCTCCGACTTTGGTGTCATCCGCAAATTTACTAATCCATCCTTCAATACCCTCATCCAGATCATTTATAAAAATTACAAACAGCAGGGGCCCCAAAACAGATCCCTGAGGTACACCACTTGTAACCGAACTCCACGATGAATAACTTCCATCAACCACCACTCTCTGTCTTCTATCTGCTAGCCAATTCCTATTCCAATTAGCTAAATCACTCTCAATCCCATACATCTGCATTTTCTGCAGAAGCCTTCCATGGGCCACCTTATCGAACGCCTTACTAAAGTCCATATATACCACATCAACTGCCTTACCCCATCCACCTCTTTGGTCACTTTTTCAAAAAACTCAATAAGGTTAGTAAGGCACGACCTACCCTTCACAAAACCATGCTGACTACCCCCAATCAATTCATTTCTCTCTAAATAACTATAAATCCTATCCCTAATAATTCTCTCCAATACTTTTCCCACAACAGAAGTAAGACTCACTGGCCTATAATTCCCTGGAAGGTCTCTCTTCCCCTTCTTGAACAACGGGATCACATTCGCTATCCTCCAGTCCTCCGGAACCACACCCGTAACCAACGACGACCTGAAGATCAGAGCCAGAGGCTCTGCAATCTCCTCTCTTGCCTCCCAGAGAATCCTAGGGTAAATCCCGTCCGGCCCAGGGGACTTATCCAACTTCAAACCCTCGAGAATATCTAGCACATCCTCCGTATCTACTTCGATACCTTCCAGTTTGCTACCCTGTACCTCAGTGTTCTCCATAACTACATTTACATCACCCTGCGTGAATACCGAAGAGAAATATTTATTCAGTGCCTCTCCAATCTCTCCAGGCTCCACGCACAACTTCCCACTGCTGTCTATGACTGGCCCTAATCTTGCCCTAACCAATCTTCTATTCTTAACATATCTAAAGAAAGCTTTAGGATTCTCCTTGATCCTATCAGCCAAAGTCTTCTCATGTCCCCTTGTAGCTCTCCTCAACTCACTCTTTAGCTCCCTCCTGGCTAATCTATAGCTATCTAGTGCAAATTCAGGAGTGAATTTTTAAATACTTCCAAAATAACCATTTCTCTAAGAGTATCCGATGTTTCGTTTATTTTCAAAGCCCTTATCCATCTGTCAAAATTACTTTGTATGTTTCTTTCAAATTCCACGTACATTTGACGAGGTTACTTCCTTTGATTTTTAAACCATTGTTTGTAGGCTTCTGGCATGAGATCACATGCAATTAAGGTGGCTTTTTTCACTTCTTCATAATTCCTAGGTATCTCCTCTGATAATGACGCAAATACCTCACTAGCTCTACTTACCAACTTTGAATCTATAATGGCTTCATGGTCTGTGGTCATTTCATTTGTTTGGCAACTTTCTCAGGTGAAATAGAAAAGACTTGTACATCCTTCTCATCAAACTTTGGCAATTCTAGGACATATTTAAATAGATTTGACTATGAAGGGTTCACTTTTCTTCACTGTCCTCATCACCACTTCCAGATTTTACATTTATCTCCATCAATTTATGCAGATGTTTATGTTTCAGTTCCAGTTTCTGAAGTTCAAATTTTCAAACGTATTCCCTTTCCTCTCTCTTTTCCTCTTTGTTATGCCTGGGCTATTCTCTCTACTTCTTTTGCTGTGCTGCTTCGCTGGCGGTAACTCCATGGAAGTTGCAATCTCTAACCCAGATTTAAACAGCAAATTCTTTTCAGCCAATAAGTTCCTCTGAATGGCTTCATGCTGGAGGTCACAAACCGAAAGTGTTATAAGGCATTCTGAGTACATTTCTGAACTCGTAGTGTTTTAACAATATCTTCAGAGTTGCCACAAATTTAGCAATGGACTCTCTTTCACTTTAGTCTCATTGATAGACTGAAAAATGCTCAGCAATCATCAATGGCTTGGAAGTAAAACTAGCTTTTAATACATCACACAATCTTCAGTATTCTCAGTCAGTTTTTCAGATTGTACCAAACTTCTCAAATCAATGAAGATCTTAGTACCAGTTTTCTTAAATGCCATAGGAAGCATCAGGTCATCGCCTATGCTACTGGCTGCCAGATAAGCACTGTAACACTCTGTGTAAGATATCCAGTTCTTTGCCTCTTCATCGAAGGGCCATATGGCACTGAAATTGGCTGCCATTTTGTTTTTTGCCAGCAGAAATTATTCCTACAAACTAGTGTAGGCCCAATGCCTCCTCCCAGCTTTGCTGGCAACCACCTCGTAGTCAGAGTCCTATCAGCACCTACTTCCAGAGTCCCCTTGTTGCTCACTTCCAGAGTGCCCTTGGTGTCCACTTCCCATGACGGCCACTCTCTTGATGATCGTGGTTACTGCTCCTTCCTTGTCATCAACAGCAGCAAGAGTCCCCCAGGTGCCCACTTCCACATGAATCTAGGCCCAAAAAATCCTTCTGTGGTTGCCAATAGCTGCCCGTAACCAGAGTTGCCTCATTTTCAGCTTCCCACAATGTTTTTGGCTGGCTCCGAGGCAAGTTCTATCTCCCCTGAAGCAAAATGTTCAAAACAAAGTAATAGCAGTTGGAACACTCCTACTCATTCTTCACAGAGTTGCCACACTAAGGTTCCTTTCCAGTGCTGTTTTACAAAGTCTGAGGCAATGCTCCATCTCCTCCTCTTTTGCCAGAACAGAATACCAACAGGATTAAGAAGGCATGAAGCAGCTTCACCATCAGTTATTACGTATGCCTCTAAGGATTAAGGGTGCATTAAGATTCACAAGGTAAGCTTGGTAACTTGAACAGTGGTGCTTTTTATTTGGGATGTGCAATGATTCACAGCCAGGTCTAAAACTGCCCAACAGGGTCCTATACTGGGAGCAGCTAACAACCCAAGCTCAGGGATCACCTGACCCACAATCTTCAACAGGCAGTCCGCACCCCAAACCCCAACATAACTGTAATATATGAATATATATGGTAAGCCAAAGTGAGACCTAATACTCTATTAGGATAACTCTTTACATCAATTTTACAATGAGACTCCTGATCCATACAAAATAATGCACTTTGCTAAGCACTATTAGGGTTTCCCAAAATGGTTCCATAAGACCCCTCTGGAGGTTATGCAATAGATCCTGCCATTTTAAATTTTTAAAAAAGCTGTCCTTCCATTTTGTCCAATCAGAGGGAACTGTCTTACTTTATTGCATACTGCTAAGTGCACTAGTTATCCAACGAACCGAGAAATTAACTTATGATCGGACAAGCTGGGAGTACTTTAATTTAAACTCACGGACAAGTGAAAACCTGAAACTGCAGATACTGAGAGGAACCATGGGGGCTCAAGAGAGCTGAATGTGTGTGGGGAGAGTTTGTGTACGCGTGTATGTATGGAGGAAGGCTGTGTGTTTGTCGGAGGGGCGGGTTAGTGAGTGTATGTGTGCGCATGTGAGAGAAGGGAGTGTGTGTAAGTGTGTGTGAGAGAGAGAAAAAGAGGGGTGTGTGCATGCGTACATATGTGCCCGAAATGAGAATTAAGCTCTCCAGCAGCACTGTCAATTTTAAATGAATTTGTAAACAAAAGGTGCTAAGATTCAGAAATATTTGTTGAATAACTGAACATTTTAATTATAATAACTCTATCTATATAAAACATGAAACATATTTTAGACTTTTCTACATTTATACAATTTCTGTTGTTCCAATTTAAAGCAATAATCCACATACACCCTTTTTCAGAATTAGTTACCACACCCTTCTTCAGAATTAGTTACCACAAAAAAGGGTAGGCTCACGTGATGCTGGATTTTCAGCTGCTTAACATTTTTGGACAGAGATCCCAACAGCAGTTTTCAGAGAAGGATATATCCTCAAAATAGGAAAACCTCAGAGTAGCAAGCCCAGCCTGCAGCAGCTCCCAGTCTCCAGGCCTCAGAGACAGAAAAGGGATACCTCTCTCTCGGCAGCTTCCAAAACAGCAACTCTCACAGAAAGATCCACTTTCATATAGTAGAAAAAAGAGATTTATCTTCAGGTAAATTCCAGTCTCCCAACTTCAGAGGGGAGCAAAGAAAGACACTGTTCTCTCTCAATTCCAAAAGCAGCATATAAGCTTGAATATTCTCTAAAACCCAGCTTCCCCATAGCATGGCCACACTGAAAATCATCCTAATCAAGCCACTCTCTGCAAAATCCCAGGGGAAAACAGCATCAGTTCAAATTAAAACCAACATTCTAGCCAAATAGAAACAACTGTGCTGCTGCAGGAACATTACAGGATGCTGGTAGACATAATAACTCCAATAAAATGGAAGGGATTGCGAGAAACATCCTTAAGAAATACACATCTTACAGATACAGTATCATCGCATGGCTTAATTCTTCAACATAATGAGAATGTTTTGACACATTCTGTCAATACCCTAGAGAGGTCAAAAGGATTCAATGGCTGGAAAAGTTTGGGAACCCTGCACTAATCGATACAAATTTTATTTGTCAAAAATAGAAAAAATTTTCTGAAACCTATATGTTACGGTTAAAAAAAAAACAATAAATCTAATCCAACAAGTCACAAATGTAAATTTTGGCACAATCCCAATTTTCATAAAGTTACTTACCATTTTCGGTTCCGTTGCAATAAAGCAATGAATTTTGGAATAACCTAAAGAAAAAATAGAGCAACAGAATTCAAGATTCAAAAGACTCGTTTATCTATCACAGACACATCTCACCTTTTTGAAAACAACTATATATAAATATGAATGCATACATGTGAAATCCGATACATTTAGCAAATTTGTGTTGCATTACTTGTAAATTTATATATTTTAATCTATATTGATAACTTTTCCATAAATTATTTCACAGTTAGCTGTAAATGTGTTAAGAACATTACAAATGCAAATTTCAACAAACATCAAAAGCTTAGTAAAATTAAATAAATAATCCATAAGGCATTAGATTATAGAAAAATATGTTTCCTCAATTTATTGAAACATGCTTTGCAGTGATCAAGTGCATTGTCATTTAAACTTGCATATAGTCAAAACATTTGATCAACTAATTAAAAATTCAGAAAAATCAACCACAATTAAACAGCATTTTTGTAATCCAGTCCCCTAGATTCACTAGCTTAACATTATAAATATTAGCATGCATTTCTTTGCCTGTTGTGTCTGTGATTTTATTGTTGGCTCCGTAAGGTACATATTGTTTTGGCTAGCTGTTACAGCAAACACAATTCATTTGGAAATTTCAGAAGGCTCTGAAGAAGTTATGTTGTATTTAAAATGTATGGCAGGATTCATTAGCTGTTCAGATCCCACCACCACTGCCAGAGAGGACAGAGAATTTGGCACTCAGCCAAATTCCCTGCAGCAGGACAAAGGAATCCCACTAGCGTGAACAATTGGAGAATCCTGCCTGTTAACTCAGTTTCTGTCTCTACAGATATTGCCAGGCCTAAATTTATCCAGCATTTTTGGCTTTTATTTCAAACTTCCAGGATGTATAGTATTTTGCTTTTGTTTTGGTTAGATTTGTTATTAGCGCAAAGAATAACAGAGCCAAAGGTACTTACTTTTTCTGGGTATTGATGAGGTCCATAAACATTGCTACTTCTTGTTACAATGACTGGGAACTACAGAAGATGTAGTTTAAAAAGAAAAATTAAAACAAAGAAGTTCATGCATATACTAAACAAAGATAACATGTATTTTATGTATATAAATATTATATTTGCATATCCTTCATGTGTAAGACCACATTTTACAATAAAAGTGATAATACTAAATGTTATTTTCCCTCACCAGTGGATTTGAAGAGAGGGGTGGGATTATGTAAAATACAGTTACGTAGTCTTTCTGCCACATTCCCACTCATCCCCAATCTGTCTGAAATTTTATAGGGTCAGGAAGCCTTTCTTCACTTGGACCTAGGAGCAGAACTTTTTCTATAAAGCAATTATTGCTCCTTGCAGATTTTGAATTATATTGGGGCAGTCACTGGGATTGCGCATGGGCTCTCAAACAACTTTGCAGTCGAGATGTGAGGGATGAGACGATAACTCCACATAAAATCCAACCCATACAGTGGATGCAAAGACCTAGGATATTTGACCAAATGGTCTCTGTTATGGCACTGATAGTCTCTGAAGTACATTTACGATAGGGCCTTTGCCTCATTATCATCAAACCAATGAACCGCAGACATCTCATAGACATCAAGCCAGACAGAGTGCCTAAAAGATCAGATCACTGTGACATTAATAGCTGCTCTCGAGTAAATCCATAAAGGGGATGATTAAGAGATAGCAGTGGTCAGGAACATGGATAGTAATGATTGGAAAGGGTAAATAATACTGCTGTTTGGGAAAGGTGGAAAGCAGTTGGTGGTGATCAGTGCAGATGGATGATTTGTGATTGCAATTAGAGGTGGGCAAGTCAACATTTTAAAATGTCTTTTGAAAATCCATACACATTAATACAACAGCAATGACACAATCTTCAAAATAATTTATGAATTATTTAATAAATTAAATAAATTCAATTTATTTAATTGAAGAACTCAACAATGTATGATAGACATGATTTTCCTTTAACAAATCTGTGACGGCAGTCATTCATTACCCCTTATTCTTTCAAATGACAATTAGTTTGCTTCTTTTGAAACAGAAACAGCTGACAGAAACTTTGTTGGTTTAATAACATATCTGAAAGATGGCACCTCTGGCAATGCAAGCCTGGATTATGTGCTCAAACATTCAGAGTGGGACTTGAACTCATAACCTTCTGACTTACAGAAGAAAGCACTGACGCTATGTCAAGGTTGACATCTGAACACACAGATAGACACCATCAGAATATAGTCCTTTTGTTGGAACCTTTCAGCCAGAACAAATCCAGGAAGCTAGTCAAGAAAGACTTATACTATACACAGCATTCCAAAGTACTGGCCAAAATTATTTGAGAAAATATCAGTAATCTTCAAAGCATATGGGTGGAGTTGAGAAACAGAAAAGATATGATTATATCAATAGAACATAGAACAT